>CM021109.1:366324834-366470049 GCA_007115665.2 Sequoiadendron giganteum
ATTGTCATGGCTCTTCGATCATATTTTGAACCTGTTGCATCAGTCACCATTTGATTCTTTATGGACTTGAAAATCAATAATCCACCGGAAGAATTTAAACCTATAATGACACTTATAGCCTCCTTCATAATATTGAAGGGTATACTTAACCACATGAATTAATCATGAAATCAACTCAAGATGTAACAGACCCATTCACTTTCATCAAACACAAGAAATTTAATAATTTGTGTAAATTTCTTGTCTTCTAGGGTTTTGAATTCTGGTTTGACACAAAAATCCTCTCCAATTATATGATTGTTATACAAATTCAGTAGTTGGGAGCTTCCTATATCTTCAATGTTTGCATGAATATATTCCCTAATATCTTCAGTGTGAGAAATCGTATGAAATAGATGAAAAAGAACCTAAGGGCTCGGTCTCAAAAGACTTGAAAGGATGCCACTTGATTTTGGGATGGGCTCTGTCTTTAACTTCAACTATGAATGGAGTAGCCATTTACACCAATTTCACAAATTCACAGGTTTTTCCAATAAATACCTTTTCATCGGATCGATGTTTGATTGTTGAAAGCTTCTTCACACTTGAATTTTCCCCCAATTCACCAAGGTTCACCTCAGAGCTCTCCAAAATTCTTTTCTTCAAAATGCAAAGTGACAAATAAAAGATAAAAATGACTTTTTATCACTTGCACACTTAACCCTTTTTGACGCAATAAATGCTTTTACCCTAACTCATTCAGTTGCCCTATTTCCATGCGCTGTGAAAGATAATTCTTTTGTGGACCTCCAATACTGCATAATTCTCTCTCCAATAGATTCAACAACATCTGTAGAGAATCAATGCACTTACTGAACTTATCCACATCTTGGTGTTAGTTACCGGTAGGGGTTAAGAGATTTTCTCGACAACTCCCACTAGGCCAAAGGCCTGAAACTAATTCTTGGATTAATTACCAGAAGAAAATTCTGGTGCAGGGACATTTCCTTCACCAGAGGGACTTTTCTTCACCCATTTCTTTTGCATTTTCTTCCCGATCACATCTATAGTGACTTTTCATTTTCCTTTAACATCCTTCTACATGTTTCTCCTTTAATTTACTAGACCTTTTTTGTTCCAACATAATCTAGCAATGTGACAAAATTTGTTGTAGTTATATCGCACAATATTTCTCTGTCTAGACCAGTTGTTCCACTAATTTTCTCTTGATCTGCACTGGTTGGAAATATGGACAAGTCTATTGCATTTATAACATCTAACATCTCTATGAAATTTTTTCACCATATTTTTGCACTCATTTGACTTATGACCAAAATTATTGCAATTAAAACACTGACCTGAGAATGATGGACCGCTTGGATTTATCCTGCTTCTACATTGGGTAGCCATGTGTCCAAATTTATTGCAATTGAAATAGAATCCATTGAATCTTTGAGCATTAGGTTGCCTTATTGGATGCCTTTCAGCATTGTTCATCTGATTTCCTTGCCTAAATCTCCTTTGTCTAGAATTCCTTTGTCCATATTTTGAACTTTCTCCTTCCTCATATCCAAGACCTCTCTTGTCCTCATCAATCCTCTAACTTTTAATCAGTTCATCAAGCTCGGTTGAGCTAACTTTGAACTTCTCCTTATACTCATTTGCAGTAGCAAGTTCATTTCGAAGATCGTCAATCTATTTTTCCAGTACTTCCTCATTGTTTTTAGATTGTTCCAATTCATTGTCCAAATGGCTGCATACTTCATATTTTTATTTTAGAGACTGTGCTAGGTTCTCTTCATTCTTCTTTTTTTCTTCAATCTCCTTGGTCATCCTCATCATGATAGATTCCATCTCATGCTTTAGGACAATATTGTCTTTGGTAAGCTTTTCACATTCTTCAATTTTTTTCTTCAGGGCTTCACTCAGTTGCTCATCTTCAATGCTTTTACCATCATTCTGCTTAATATTATCATATAGTTCCTTTCTCTTCTCCTTGGACTAATTGATTTTGTCTTTAAAATATTGAATGAATTTTTTAGCATTCTCAAGACTTTCCTGCAATTCCCGGTTCTCGGATTTTGACTAGTCAAGATCATCTAAGGCCACCAAAAGTTGTTGTTGAAGACTACTTGAATCCATTGAATCACTTTCCAAGACCTCCCCAAGTTGTTAGACTTCTTTCGAGGAACTAGCTCTGATACCAATTGTTGGAAACAAGCTACACTGAGAGGGGGGGTGAATCAGTGTTGTGCAAAAATTAACTTTATTAATCTTTATCTTCAAAGCACTTGAAACATTCAACCAAAATGCATGAACTTGAAGCAAACAATCACAACACCATAACACAAGGATTTTTACATGGAAACCCTATTAGGGGAAAAACCACAGTGGATGGCCAATCCACAATATGATCTATGTATACTCAAAATGAAGTTTACAATATGGGGAATGCACTTGCATTCAGGCACACTGCCTAGAGCTCGTTGCTCAAAGAATATTCATTGTCTTACAAAGATAATAAGATTAAATCCTTTTGAGAGATTGAACTAAGAGATTAGCATCTACATATGCTTTATTATAGTTCTGGTTAGGCTAAAATTTTTATCTTTTGTCCTTCTAATTGATTCTACACTTTTTCTTCGCTTTGCTCAAACTCGCATCACAAAATCCTTAATGCACAACTGAAACTATGCATAATCACTCTTCTGCACTTCTAATATTCACAATTCGCATCGACATACCTTTTTCCTATATCAAAATGATATGATCGATCACTTATATATATCCATGACCAAGAATTTAATCGCAATATGTCGACATCAATAAAAGACAAAAATATTTACAACTTTCAACCCAAAATATGAGCAATGTATAATGAGCCTCCACAAAGGTCGGCCACAACTTAGTTAGGACCCAAACAAAAATTCTCAAACACAAAAACACTTGAATAATTATTCTTTGAATATCCGCAATATGTTATGATAATTGAGTCAGCCTCCATGCACTGGTAAACAACAAATTAACCAACTATATCTTCCAACTCACACACGGATCAATATGAGCCACTGAGATTCATAGATAACACAAAGCATACATTGATCAACCTTCCTTGACATACATAACACAAAATATTAACAAAAAATATTCATGAGAATCGATGAACACAAAACTATCAGATGCTTTGTTCTTCCTTAACTATTTGCAATTTGACTACCGGTATGATCAAATGATGATGTGTAAATCCAATCACTGATGGGTTTCCATCAATGACAACACCAAATGATATTTGTAGTGTCTCTTTCGAACAATTTTTTTATTAATGTATAAGAAAGATATGGCATATTGTGGATCTGGTTTTGGAAGGTGGAGTGTATGATGAAAAAGTTGCTCAAAATGTTATATTGTTGTCATGCAATTTTGTCATGATGTTGTAGTGAATTCTTCTAGTGCTCAAGAGTAAAATCCTAGTCCAAATTTGACATGAGTTTTTTGAGGACATCTCAAAAATGTGTTTGACAAGTCCAAAGGGTGAAGGATGAGCTTAGAAAATAATTACTTATGCCCTTGGACAAAATTAGGGTTTATCAATTAAACCCTAGGTGTTTACATTCATGGCAACTAGTAAGTTTTTATTTTTCATGTTGACTATGTAATAGCTATAACTAGTAATTTAAGTTATAAATTATTCCTTTAAGTTCATTCGGTGACCGACCCCTTCACCCAATCATCTAGTTGGTGTCGTTGGTATGTTACTTTGGATATTCAACAGTGCATGTTCAAAGTTAGTAGATATGGATGTCACTAGATCTCATACATCACAGAAAGCTCTTCAAAGTTGGCTTGTAGTTTAGCGATGTGCAATGGAGATGGTTCAATGAATGTGATCTAGCTGATTAGATGGTGCTTGCCATCTTGTTAAGTTTATGGTGGGTCTCGGTTAAGCCTTGTGGGGAAGTGGGGAATGATTGTGATCAAACTTTCCTCGATCGAATGATGCATGATGATGGGTGATAGTGCCTTGGTGGGACCAACAACATGTGGTATCATCACTTCACATCAATTTTATGAAGCAAAGAGTTTGGAGAGTTGTGTGATGGGTGATAGTGATGAAATATGATGTTAGCATATACAAGTGTCTGAATGCTATTGCATCGTTGGGCGTTAATGCATCACGCTTACACATCCTCGACACAAGAATCTTTCAGTGATGAGCGATGAGTATGGATTATGATTTCAATAGAGGACACATGACATAATCCTTCTAACTTACAAATATTTTATGGGCCTGTTGACTATGCTAGCAAGATAGCGGGGGATGGCATAGATTGAACCATAGGTGATCCAACGGTGATTGCTACATCATAGAAAGGAGTAGTGGTAGTCATAGAAAATTAGTGGTATTTTATGGACTTAGTTCCTGAGAGAAAGAGATCTATGATGATAGATTAAAAGGTGTGTGATCGGACAATGATCGTTACATCTCTTTGCATAACAAAAATGGATACAAATGTTCTAAGTATTATGGTGATATGCGATGGTTATGAAGGATAAGATCAACGGTGGAGATTTAAAGACTATTTATTTGGTGGTCATGTCTTAAAGTTATGATGGTGAATGGAGAATGTAGGATTGTGGTGTGAAATTAGTTGATCGACAACCCAAATTTGAACATGAAGAGGTCAAATGACTAACTCCATGTAATCAGGGTTCTTCTTGTGAACCAACATGGAGGTGGAAATTAAATTTTCTACCTACATTAATGATAGTTGCAATTAGATTTGATTCATAGAGCGGTGGAACATATGGCTATAGAGGCAAGGATCAAGATCAGATCAAATGATGAGAAGGATGCATTAATTTCATATCTAATCCTAGGGTTTGATAGAGAGAATTCAAAGAAAAGTTCTCTACACCAGAATTTAATGTTGTGCGACTCAATACAACTACATGAAAGTGGAGAAGATATCTTGAACCCTAACAGAAGATCTAGGTGCAGTGGAGAATCTTAAGGTAATCATCATTAGTTGGCTCTACACAAAACATAGGAGAATATTATCTAAGTGAGTAGCGGAGAAAAAGGAGGAAGATAGAGTACAATGTAGAAGTGATTTTGAGCTCTAGAAGTGAACAAAGAATACACTAAGGAGAGAGATTTGTAGAAGGGATATGGGTGTGCATTTAGGCAGACTGAGAAAGCACTAAAGAAGAAGGAGAAGAACAAAGCCAAACCAGTGGGGTGTAGAGCAGAAAACGAAGTTGTTGAGGAAGCAACATATAGTTGAGCAGTTGTAGAGTAAGTTGTAACATTTATTTGAGTTCCTTAGGAACAAATTGTAATAATATTTTATGTTGTAAATATGATAGGTTGGCACCATTAGATAACTGAGTTGGTGCTTAGTTCAGGGGATTGGTGTCTCCTTAGGGTTGGTGCCCTTAAAATTTGTAACATAATATTTTATTATGTGTTGATATTTTATGTTCTTAATTTTATCATATCTATTCTTGTTTCAATCTATGCATTATGTTCTCAATAGATCATTATGTTCCAATAGACCTGATTTCTCCATATCTATAAAAGAACACTCATCCCTCTCATAATTCATCTAGAGAATTTATGAAGAGATCATGTCCAAATGAGTCTTGAGAAAATTGACCATTCACTATTTCATTCTAGGTCATCTTATCAAGCTCTTGCAATCATGAAGGCTTTGTTTTGAAAGGTAATCCAACATATCAAATCAGCACAAATACACTCCACCATGGGATGGTAAGATTTTGTAGTATTGAATTCATTTGTGTTACCATTTGAGTGAGCTAACTTTTTTGTTTGAATTCATAGCTATGGTAATTGCATTTCATGAGTAGGTGAGTCCTAATCCTCATTTTGGTTCCATTTTGATTGAATTCATTGATATAATCTTGATACTTATTCCCCCCTTACAATTAGCAATATTTTGAGCCTTTTTAT
Organism: Sequoiadendron giganteum; assembly: GCA_007115665.2. NCBI lineage: Eukaryota > Viridiplantae > Streptophyta > Pinopsida > Cupressales > Cupressaceae > Sequoiadendron > Sequoiadendron giganteum. The sequence goes on from CM021109.1 coordinate 366,330,785, forward strand.
TTACATAATTCTTACTAACTTTAAAGGAGTCAACTCCTAGAAGAGTCCCAAGAGGAGGGGAGACTCTTTCCCATCCACTGTTATCAAAAATTTTGAAATATTATTTCAAGATATTTGAGAGAAACATCTCTCTTAATTTCATACTAATGTAAATTATAATATTTTTTCTAAAATTGAATACACTCACTTTGGAATTTATCATCAATATTCCTCAAGTCTCGAGGCTAGTAATCAACCTCTTGAATATCTTCCTTGGATACATGGGAAAAACCATCATCCAATATTTTTATTAATATTTCCATAGGAATCTTCAATATCAATGTTACATGTTCAAAAAAATAAGAAAGGTGAGTCTATGATAAGACTCGGTAAGCTATCTTATTCTACCTTGGTACAAGTCCTCATTTATCCTTTTCTAGATATAGTAGAAATAAGGTTAAAAAAATTAAGTTCAACATTTAGACCTTTCACATAGCCTCATAAAATCTCATGCAAAGCAACATTATCCATACAATCCCATCCTAAGACATTTACCATAAAGATAGATTAGACATCCATGACAAAACTACACTTAAAAAATGTGTTCAATATCTTCTATATAATTATTAACAAAACACACAAATTGAGGGGACCACCAACAAGATTACTTAACAATAACAATATTTTTTAGGTTATAATTGGACCAATAATATTTTATAATGGTAGTCCATTTTTATTATCAACATTAATACCCCATACTTGGTTAACATGGTCAAGAACATCATGAAGTTTAGATAATAGGTTATAGAGACTATGTGGTTTTATTTTCAAGAGGGGAGTTTCATCTTTCCATTTAAAATTGTTATAGCATTCAAGATTGGATTTAAATTTAATAGGAAATTGTATCATATTTAAATCCTTTCTAATAGTGGATAAGGATCTCATATTGGATCCAAGAAGGTTATATACTATTTTTAACTACATCTAGGTTTTAAGATCACTATTGGAGATAATATCTTGAAATCTGGAGATTTCAATAATATTGCATTTTTTTATAAAACATCCTTGAATTGAAGCTACAGGTTTACTATTATGAACCAAATTCCACCAAATGGATATAAAGCCAAAAATTTCATTATTGACATTGTTGATCACATCACAACTATCAACTAATCCCCTACTTGACTTTGAAGCCTTCCAAATACTGGTAAACATTATTGGTCCTAAAGGCTTAACCTGGAAAATCCTAAACAAAATATCATGAGGATGAAGATTCTTCCATTTCTTAGCATCTTTGGGTATAGTATCTAAAATATTTCTTTTGATAAGCACTTTATGTGGTTTTTTTCCTTCTATAGCTTTCAAAATCCATTTGGAGGCCAAGGCTACCCCTTGAGTTTTTTAGATCTTTGTGACCTAAGCCACCTCTACCTTTATCCAAGAAAAACAAATTTAATTTAACAACATGATTTTTTTTTCCTTTTCTATTAGACCATAAAAAATCCTAATCAATTTTTGGACCTTTTTAACTTGATAGCTCAAAAAAACAAAACATAAGATTAGTAGAAGGAATAAGAGGCCAATATTTTTTGACAAGCTTGGACCTTACTTGCAAGAGAGAGGTAATTATTGTTCCAACCTTTTAGGTTTTTTAATATTAGAATACATGCAATTACACATATATTTTAGAGAAGGTAAAATAAAGAATGGAATGCCCAGATATCACACCATCTTATTAGGCCTACCCCATTTCAAAATTAACTTAGAGAACCGCTCAGGAGGTTTTTTAGACCAACTTAAGAGTATAAATTTGGATTATGAAATTTTTTCATTAAAGGTTTGAAAAATAATTCTCAATTTTTCCATAAGATTGTCCATATTGCTTTCTACCAACATAATAAATAGAGCTGTATCATCAACTAATTGAAAATTAATCAATGAGGAATTATCAATAAGGGTAACACCTTACACAATAGGCCTAGTCAACCCAATTCTCAAGATATAATACAAAGATTCAAAATCAATAAAAAATAGATTTTAAGCCAATGGGAATCCCCACCCAATAGATATCTCTAATTGAAAAGGATCACATAGAGACTTGTTCACTTCCACTTGAGCATTTTCATCCTTAAATAAGACTTTAACCATTCTACAAAACTTCTCAGGGAAACCAAAGGCTTCTATAATAGAGATAATAAAAGACCATTGAACCCTATCATAAGATTTCTCAAAATCCAGAAGCAACATTCCAATATTTTGATTACATATTTTATGCCAATCCAAAGATTCCTAGCTAGTGATTAGATTTTAAAAATAATACCATACCTTTGATAAAACCAATTTGTGTATCATTAATAATAAAAGGTAGAATCTCAATGAGTTTGCTAGAAAGTAATTTGGAAAAATCCATATGAAACATTCAATAGGGTGATGGGTCTCTCTTTTTTTATGTTACTCTTGTCCTTTACTTTAGAAAAGAGTTTGGTGATGCCCTTATTTATAGTTTCCCCAATAGTTATTCTTTATAGACATTAAACAATTCATCCATTATCCAATTAATTTTAGCCTTATATAATTCAATTGGTATACCATCAACCCCAAGGGATTTACCAATTTGGAAGGACAAAATAGCATTAAAAAATTTATTCTTGGAAATTCCTTTCTCAAGGTCAACAACCATTTCCTTAGTGATCTTATTAAGAATATATTTTTTACATAATTCTTGGGATTGGGCACAATAAATGGTATTATCCTTAACTATAAATAACTACCTGTAAAAATCATATAATTTTTTGTATATCTTCAATGTCTTGAAACCAATTACCATTATGCTCAATTGGTCCAATAGACTCCACAAAATTCTTAGTTCTCAAATTATTGAAGAAGTACTTAGTTCCTTTATCCCCGTATTTAATCCAACTTAATTTGGCTCTTACTCTAGCCCCTTGAGCCTTTTTATTTGAAAGAACCTCAATCGATGTTTGATGTCCCTAAAATTTTGTACACTCTCAACATTGTTCAATATGTATTTGATTCTTTGATTTTATAGCCAAAATCTCATCTTGCATTGCACACTCCACCCTTCTACTTTCAATAGTTGCCTTTTTTTGCAATAGTACTCAAGAGGGTCTTATAATTGGACATCAATCCATCCCAAGAACCTCTGGTGGATTCTTTAGGAAATAACTTCTTATTGATATATCCAACATTAGCAATAGAATCCAAGCAATTCAAATATTTTAAAACCCCAGTATTAAGTTTGAGCATGTTTTTTCCTAATACTAGTATTTTATCCACTTCCTTTAACAATTATCTTTACCTCAATAGAATAATGGTCAGAAATGGATCTTGATTCCACTCGTATTGATTGGACCATTCATTACTTTCAAAATATAATGTATCCTCATGGGCATAAAATCTATCTAACATATAATAGATTATATTTTTGTCCATCTTATTGTTGCACTATGTAAACTATTTTTCGTTTGCTCTCTCTTTTTTCCTTCCAGAGGATTAAATTTTTTATTTTATTTTCATTCTATGCCAATAGAATTTCTCATTTCCTTTCCAAGATCAAGGGGATTCCCCATTATTATCCTCTTTATTTTTAACCACCTTAAAGTCACACCCAATAATATAAGGTATTTTGGGCATCTCAAAAGTAAGCCATTTCCACACCTAAATTCTCTCTTTGTAATAATTAGGAGCCTATATTGATAATATCTCCAATTTTTAGTCATTCCTATTAAAAATTATCCATAAACATCTGTTACAAGGGGAAAATTTTGAGTTGGTAATATATTTAACTCATTTATAACTTACAAGAATGGAAATACCACCTTTTCCTTTGAGATGATTGGTGTGGAAACTAGTAGAATTTGTCCATACAAATCTCAATGTATTATCAAGTTGGAACCCCACATCATTAACCTATTGAATCATGAGGTAGTCCAAATATTTCTTGTTGTTACAAAGAGCCTTTAACACAAACTTCATGTTAGGGGACTCGATTCCCCTAATATTCCAACTTAAGAAATTTAAATTAATTTAGATGGGGTGTTGGTAGTTTTTTTACTTTTGTAAAGCCTATCAAAATATGTGGAAATATCTCCCCTTTTCCTTTTTCCCAAGTTTTTAGGAACTATTACTTCTAATTACATGTTTCCTTTTTTTGACCTCTTCATCCCTATAAAGTAACCCTACTCTATTAGTCTGATTTATCTTTTCATCTTGAAAGAGATGGTTAAAACAATTCATGTTCCTATTTTACTTACTCAAATCAAAATCAAGAGGTAAGTCTTTAGAATCAATTGAATCTATATTCTTAGGAGGGTCTAGGTGTTTCTCAATTCTCCTTTTCCTCCTTTCTTTTATTTGTTATTTTATTTTATCCAAAATAAGTTCTTGGGAGTTTTTTTAAGGAACATTTCTAAGAGCCTTAGGAGAAACAACTACATAATTCTCTATAGTTTATTCTATATAATCTTTTGCATTGAGCATAGAAATCTATTCAAGGGCCTCATTGTTCCTCAAAATCTTATTTGAATATGAGTGATCATTTGTATTTTCATTCTCCGCAACAGGAGGGGTGATGGGCTTTATAATTGGCTAGTTTCCTATTGTTGTTTCATAATTTTTATCATTTCTTTATGCTAAGCTTTAAGAAATTACCAAGACCTTTTACACTTTTCATACAATTTTTAGTTCTAAGCATTTAGAATGAAATTTTTTTATGTTAATATGTGCATGTATTATTTATAAATGTCTATGATTCCTTAAGGAAATAAGACTAACATTTACAAAAAATAAATTTGTCAACTAGTAGTAATAGTCTTTCCAACCCGTGGCATAAGGACTGTAGTTTGTTGCAAGGAAGGATTCAATTGTCTGTAGTGGGATAACTTTCAAAGGAATATGGAGGTGATCATTTATTGACTAGTTTTTGAATCACCAAGCATTACATGTATTTATTAATAAGACAACCAGGAGAAGTCTATTATAAGAAAGACTAAATTAGGATAGAGCATATTTCTGTTATAAATGGTTAAGTTTTTTGGGTGTAGAATCCTTTTTTGATTTCTATACTCTTGTTTCAATAATTATTATTTTCTATTTTAAAACTTAGTCCTCTTCATATTCTTGAGGAAGAGTTGACATATGTTCTTTAGTTTGTTTTCATTTCATGAATAATAGGATTCCCTCCTAGACCCTATATAGTTGGGTGCCCTATCGAGAACAGAGTTAGTAGTAGCAGTAGTGTTATAATGATATAAGGTCATGTGTGTTATTTAACAATATTTCCAATAGATTTCCTATTATATTGTGTGTAATTGTTCTATGTATAGAATGCAATCAAAGAGAATTGATTTGATAATATATTTTGCTAAGTGAGTGATTGATAAAATACTATGTAGTTCAAGGAAATCAATTGAAGTGGTTTTGCTAGTGATATTTTCTATTTTATGTGATTGTGAATGAATGTGTTACAATTCCTGAATTAGAATCTATAGATTGATATTTTGTTTCATACTTTGAAGGATAGCTAAGCTAGGACAAACTATAGTGTGACGATTAATGGTTACAGTCTTAAGCATTAGGTACCCATAGCATAAGGTACTTATTTTTATTTCTTTTCTTTATTTTGAAAATTAGTAGTTTAATCTTATTTAAATATTTTAATTTATTTGTATGTGTTTATTCACCTATACTTAGTCGATGTAGGATGTACATATTCCATGAATACATATATACATTGCTAGCACTATCTAAAGTTTTATGACTCCTTGGTTGATAATTTAATGCATCCTTCTTATAAATGATGAACTACTTAGTTAGGGATCCTCAAGTCCTTTGAGATGTGTGCATAACCAAGAGAACCAAGTTAGTTAGGCATTAGAGATGGCTCCACATTTTTGGCACCATTGTTGAGGATGGTGCTAATTTTAGGATTTATTTATGTGCTTTAAATTCTTTTTGATCTTTCATAAGATATCAAACTTCATTTTAGTATTAGGTTAAATATGTTTTTAGGAATCGACACCAACATTATTTACTAAGAATGTGTAGGAATTGATGATCTAAATAGTTAAATCCATTACATGCAGAGGTAGAGAGACATTATGGGAATATTTCTTCCCTTAGTACACAATGCATTTGAAAACACTAGTGGACAAAGTGAACAAATTGAGGGAATCAACGAAGAATAATTATCTCTTACACCAGTAGCTACACCAATTATAGAGGAGAATTTTAGAATACATTTCGATATCATGGTTGAAGAGGTCATGGATAACCTAGGAGAGAATGTGATGTTTGAATTCCCGATAAATAACCAAGAAAGGGTTGCTACTCTGAAGAATATACCTCCTTTAGCATTTCCCATTTCTATGGATTGGTAACAGATGATATAAACACCTTTCTTTTTGAGTTTTATGTTCTATGTAAAAGCTATGACTACACTACAAAGGCTCACCGACTCAAATGATTCCCAACCATGCTAAAAGATGTTGCTTTGTGTTGGTTTATGGGGTTGGGAAGGAATGTTGTTCCCAACTAGAAGAAAATGAAGATACAATTCCTAGAGAAACTCCAAGATTACTATAGAGGCATAGATAAAAAGAGGGATGAAATCTTCAGGATGTCATAGAGAGAAGATGAGTTGTTGGAAGATTATGTTGAGAGTCTTAGTTCTTCCTAAAAATCACATCAAAATAGACTTTCTGTTGAATCCCTAAAATTGTTATTTTAAGGGGTGTACGTGAAGATTGTATGGATTCTTTAAATCTCATTGGAGAAAGAGACATATCCTAACTACCTTTTGTTGAAATTATTAAGGTGTGTAGAAACTACTCCAAATCATTCATCAAGAAAACTAGAGGTGGAAAAACTTCTTCTCTCACCAAGACATCTACAAAAGTTTCAAGGGTAGAGCTTACCAATCTTCTATCCAACATGAAGGAGGAAATAATTAGCCACTTGGCTACCCAACTAGACACTCTCCATGTCAAGAATAAGTAGGAAGAAGAAGAGGCAGCCCTAATAGAATTTTGTCCACACTATCACCAGAAAAGAATCAATTGCAAATGCAAAAGGTTGGCTAGAATCTCTAAAGACAAGCAAGGGAAGCTAGAGTTTCACACCTTGGAGGATGAAGAAGGCCAAGTGTTTTATATTACCTAGTGTAAACCATGAAATCCAAGACAAGGTATGCCTCAAGATCCTTTGACCTATAATGAGTCATTTTTAGGTAGTAATTCAAACTTATCAAATTGGAACTCTTAGCCCTAGAATAATGTACAAAATCCATAATGGCCAATGACCCAAGCCTTTGATTGGAATAAAAAAACACAAGGGATATAGCAACTACAAAAATATAAAGGACCAAACTACAATCCCTAGTGGCCACCCCAGTAAAACCAATGGCCATCACAGTAGCACGAAGGTCAACAATGGAAAAACCAAAACACAAATTACCTACAACCAGAATAACCCATACAACAACAACCTACCATAATGCCAAATCCAACCATGGCTACTCCATCACCACCAAGAGAACCTCAACTGCTAGCACAACCTACACTTAACCCCAATAATAAGCTTATTCAACAAGCGTATGCTAACAAAATCATTCAATACCATAATTTGGGGTAGAGATGAGTGATTCCCACCTCAGATCAAGGAAAATGCTAGTTGGGCCTTCATCTCCTCACATCACAAAGTTGACTGATGATGAACTCCTAAAAGAAACTATAGACAAAAAATCCAAGGAACTTGAACCATATCAGGTTAAACCAACCAACATAAGTCCAAAACCATCATTCCTTGAAATACTAACTATACAAAAGCAACATTCTAAAGTTGAATCTGACTTGTCAAGACAACTTAGAGATGTTTGCATAAAGATACCCCTCATAAGGCAATTAAGGAAGTGCCAATCTATAACAATAAAGTGAGATAATTGTTTCTTAAGAATCCAAGTAGAAAATTAAAGAACCCTTAGACTGTAGATGTTTTAGGAAAATGTGAAAATATTATGTTAGGAAACATAGTTGTCCCTAAATATGTGGACCCTAGGAGCCCTATTGTAAATGTTAAAATAATAGAAATCTCCTAAAGAATATCTTAGTTAACCTAGGAGAATCCATAAATGTGATGTCAAAGGAAACCATGAAGCAACTACAATTAATGGAGCTCGAACCTACACCTATTGTGTTACAATTAATAGATAGGTCTATAATAAAACTAGAGGAATTATAGAAGACTTGGTTATCACATTGGACTCAGGGTAATACCTTATAGAATTTATGGTGTTACAACCTAAAAAAAATCTTGTAGGATACCCCTTAATCCTAGGGAGACTATGGTTGGCTATTGTATATGCCTTTATAGGTTACATGTATGGTAACATGATCATTTCCAATGGAAATGTGACTAAAAATCTAGTCCTTTACCCACCTTCACATTCACATACATATTTGGATCAAACTGTATGGCCTACCCTAGATGAGGATGATCAATACTCATTATAAACATTAATGAATATTGAGTGTAGTCCTATGTTGGAAACCCAATATGAAGATAAACCACTTGCAAAAATTATGAAAAACACTTATTGTAGGGACCTACAATAATATAATTGTTTAACATGCTTGCATGACCCTTTGAAAAACATAATCCTTACTGATGCATCCTAGTTTATATCTCAAAATTTCCATACATTACTCCCCCATAATTGTAGTCCCAATATAGCAGGCCTTGATATTATCTCTATCAAAACATTAGCCTTGACCATAGATATTACACCATGTAGGACATTAAATTTAAATAGTCAATTGACTATTGTACAAGAATCTTCATTGTTGAATGTGTTGCAAGCACAAACAACCACATTCGTATGGGATTATCATGAAATGAAAGGAATAGACCCTAACCTATGTATGCACAAAATTTACATTAATGAAGGCTACAAATCAGTGAGGCAGCCTTAAAGAAGAATGAACCTAGTTGTATGTGATATAGTGTTGGTAAATAGATTTGTCACCCTAAAAGATAAGAAAACTATGACTCGCCTAATAGGAAATGGTGACAAAAATGTACACAACTGTTGGAGAGATTACCAATGAAATGGTGATCTTCCTCTACGTTTGAGAGGGGTAATTCCATCGTATGATCTAATTGATTTTGGGGTATGCTTTTAACTAGAAAGGAGGGAAGTAAAACTAACAATTATGCATAACCATACATAAATGTAAATAAAAATTCAAAATTAATACCATCCTTGCTCCAACTCCCAAATTGAACATGCCTATGATAGTGAGTTTAAACATCAATTTTAACAATATTGCAAAAGGAAAATGAATTCCACATACATGAACACCATATTTACATAGAAAAGCGATATCTAGATACTTATCCCAAGCTCATAAACTTAGCAATAAATAAAAAATAATATCCAATTTATTATGAACACAAACCCATGAATTCCTTCAAGAACAACAAAATATAAATGTTCCTCCTTTTATCGAGTTTCTTGTTACATCACAGCATAATAGAGGTCCCTATAGACCAAAATTTTGACCCTTCTAAAGTTCCCCTTTACATATTTAAAGGCCCTAGAGTTTTAACAATCAAAAGATTTTACAGTTGATCCTTTAAAAGAATCATTAAAAATTAAATAATATTAATTTAAAATATATGTAGATATTGTTGAGATGATAGGTTTAAAGGATATTTATTTACTCTGTCATCCTTTAGTTTTGCTAACTAGGCATACTTGAATAAGGTCTCGTTGTTAAATATCCAATATACTGAGACGGGGGGTAGACCAGTATATTCTTAAACTCATTGAACAAATACCATCCAATTAATCTAAATCATATGATAACTAAGATAAGAAGAAGCATCAACAGAACATGAAGCACAAAACACAAGAGACGCCAACATTTTTACATGGAAAACCTAGAATGGGAAAAAACATGGTGAGGATTAACTCACAATATAGTATAACCGGTTATAAGATATTACAAAAGGGGTGGCTCACTGCAAGGACTCACTGTCCAAAATAGGAGGCTCGTTGCCTACAAAAATGAAGTAACAAAATGGCTAACTGCCAAAATTGAATTGATAAATTTACACCTCAAGTGTAGATTCAGTTCCTTTGTAGCTCAAGAAAATTTGCATGCCAACAGATCACTCTTCGCTCTTTTCACTTCCACGTATAATTTGCTAATATTCACTCACTACAACTCTTATGTAATATCTTCAAAAAAATCTTGTATATATATATATCTAATTATCCATAGATAACAATTAGGTCATCTTGAAAAATTATTCTCAAAAATAATTCAAACATGTGGCACGTGACAGATTGTCGGCATGTATTACACAAAAAAATTTTAATCCATTACATCTTCAACTGCTTGATAGGTCGGCCAACAATAGTCCTAATAAAAAAATGATACTGATGATAACCATGAGCATTTGTATGCATGAGTTCCTATCCATGCATGCATTTATCAATCACAGACCATTTCCTAGAAACTGAAATAGTAGCTATTTACCAAAGAGGATTCCAAAGAAAAATACTAGAGGATGATCCTGCATTACCAGTTTAGAATATTGGATTAACGTGACTTTGAGTCTTGTAGTTCCAACTCATAAATCATGGTGACATCAATGACAACAAAACTATTAACAAGAGATATGATCTTCTTCATTCTTCCAACATTCACTTCATTAGTAGCATCATATCTCTTTATTTCTTTGTTAGCCTTCAGGTTGTGAATTGCATATCGAGTGTTGCTTGATAAAAAAATTATTTTCATTTTGTACATTATCATCAACAAAAGGAAGGGGTTTTGAAACCCCTTTCAAGTTCTGAAATAGGTTTTTGAACCATGCTTGAGTTTTGAAACTTATGTCTTCACTCCTTGGTTCTTTCACTAGATTGGTTGATTTTTTTATGAATAAAAGAGAAAAATACATATTCATAACAAAATGATGGGTGGTTAAAAGGAACACCTTGAGAGTCATATGGGTAGAGCCCAAAAATTCAAGAAGTCTTGGGCCATGCCTAGAATGTAGAAAACATTACAATAACAATAATAAAAGAAAGCCACTAAGTAGCCATAATAGTGCCAGTAGAGGGTGGCAGGTCCTTGTCATCTAGTTTACCCATACAATAGCAGGGTCCAAAGTGATGTCAAGAGGAGCCCAACAATTGTCATCCTTGTCTTTATCTTCATAGTGCAGAAAAATCGCTAGATCCAAACATGAAATCCATTTATAAGTATCAGTAGGCCAACTAGAACCACCTCCAAGAGCACCACTAGAAGGCCACCTAGAAGCACCATTTCTACCCTCAGATTCTCCTCCACAAGGCCACCCTAAGACAACCTGAGGAGGAGGAGAGAATGACTTCTTATGAAGACATGAGTTGTGGTGAGGAGGAGCTTGAGAATGAGGGAAAGCTTGAGAATCCTTGGTAGAGACACTTCTTCATCGACCCCACAAAGGTGACCAACCTAGAGAGAAAGTGAGAGAGGGAGGCACACGAGCCATGGTGCAGGGTGCATTCCCCGAGTGATCCAAATCTTGAAGGTGAGCAACTTCAATCATAACTTTGTTGGTTTTCACTTGAATATGCAAAAGAACATTAGAAATAATAATGGATTTAGAATATAGAGAAACAAATTTTATAAATAATAATCATTTTCCATGTTGCTTCGAATAAAACAATCAAATTTTGCATACTTGTAATCCTTTTTTGATTTGTAAGTTGTAACACTTCCTATGAAAGAAGACCCCGTATCTAACTCTTTGTCTTCTAACATATCTGCTTGATTATCATCTGAATTGAAGTTTAGTCCTCAAATATTAATGGTAGTAATTTTTGATGGTCAAAATAGCACAAACAACATAAAATAGAATATTTCTACTCTATTTCTCCTTAAAAAGAAAGACAACATATAGTAGCCTAACTTCCAAGGTTCTGGTAGTTGGTTCTCAACTGTGTGATGTCACTAAATTGGCCAATGCAACTGTAATATTCAAGGGGCCTTTGTTTGTGATAAGGAATACAAATTGTATTGGATTCATCAATCTATGTTTAATGGGGGGGGTTTAAATAAATAGAAAAATGATAGATCAAGGCACAAATCAGTAAAACATGAACAAAATTCTTTAACATCCAGACATATATTCTCAACAATGAGTGTTTCTTAACAGATCAAAAGCATAACATGATGCAACTCATAGAACAATCCATACCATTGCATACATTCACAATGCTTAATTTAATCATCACAACCATTCATCAAAATACTACAAGATTCAAAACAAACTCCTCATTCATTGCCAATAATATAGATCAACAGACATATAATAATTCCATTCATAGATAATTTAATGAAATAATTTTTAAAATCTGGATTCCCCTATTGATTTGCATCAAATAAGAAACATTTATCCACAACAAACTCACTAGAATACATACTGATTATGGTTCATTAACCTCATCCAAGAAGTTCAACTCCAACATAAAACTATATAAAAAGTGTATCTAAATTAAACATGAACTTAAAAGTATATTTTCTCAAAGCTATAAAATCCTACCTGCTATCATCAAGTGGCTAATCCTACTTCAATCAACTGACCTTTACAACATGGAGCTCAAAATTATATATACACATGATACACATAAATCCCTCTCAATCAAAAATTGAGATCCACTAATAAGGAACCGAAACTGCATCAAGAAACTAGACTAGCTGATCTTTAGTTCAAAGATTGATTGCCCTATTGAGTAGGAGAGAAAAGGGGAAATCATGTGCCAAAAATAGAACATTTTTCTGCCAACTCAATCCTGCGTTGTTTTCTCAAGAAGATATTCATCATAGCTAGAGAACACTTGTTGAAGAATGTCCACATCAGGCCCATCGACCCAACTGTCTTCAAATTTGATTCTTTTTAACTCTGCTAAGGCAAATTCCTACATATATTTCAATTTGGTCAATTCCCTCCTAGCAACTTTCACCTCCTCTTTAATATCCATTAGTCTATCCAACAATAAATCATCTCCATCATCTTCTTTATGCATGACCTCCTGAAATCTGTTGTTCCATTTCTCCTTCAATTGATCCAAAGGCATACCTTCTTTAACCGGTATGTCTACATTGACTAAAATAGCTATTAAAGTTCTAATTCATCAAGCTGCTCATTTAAGTCTGTCCTAGCATCTTGAACTTCATTTCTATGCTTATATATGAAGTTAGACCTAAACTAGATTATGTTTAAATCCTTTTCCAGAAAATCTACATTATCTTCAAGGATTGATTGCTCTAGAAGAGTTGATTTTGGAAACTTACTGACCTCTTTCATCTTCTAAATATATCCCCTATATTCTTCCTCTTGCTCTCATAGAGTTTTAGTATGATGAACCATTTCTTCTATCAACTCAAGTGTTGTTTTGTGGATTTCAAAACTGTTTACTAGCACTTCACCCACTTCCTCATTATATCTTGTCAATCCATCTATCTAGCATCCCAGACTTACTCCTCATTTGTACTAAATCATCAACTTCTCTTTTGTTGAGTAAGATTGGAGTTTCCAAGGCAGTAGCTTGTTGGGACATGGGAGTGGAAAAATCTCTTAAGAAACTATGGAATTGATCCAATTGAGCCTTAAGCTCATCCTTTGTTTATCCTTGATCATCCTGGACTTTGTGGAGGAAGCTACAACATCAATGAGATTCATTTTTTGATTCCTTGTAGGCCTCCCTAAGTTGACTGTGCCCAATTGATAATCAATCACTTGCATATCTTACCTATCCTTGTCCACCATCAAAATTTCACATTCAACAATGATCTCTCCTTCCTCTGTGAGCCTTGTGGAATGAAGAACCCTGGACTTTTTCTTAGGTCTCTCCTTTTCTATCTCCATCATTTCTTCCCAATTAAGAGGTTGTGGTGGAGCTATCTACTTCTTCTCAAGATCTAACTTTAACCCTGTAGGAGCACTAGGAGTAGTGACTACTTGTGCTGATGAAGAGGTAGTTGTAGCAAAAGATAATGACAGTAACATGGTAACTTGAGGCTGAGAAGAAACTTCTTGCACATTATGTTGCTCATTTTCTGCATTCTCTTGTGCAACCCTCTCGACCTCTTCCTTGTCCTTTTGATCCTGCAACCTTTTATCTTCTCATTCCTTCTTCAAATGTTCTTCCTCTAACCTCTTTTCTTCAAGAAATTTATCTCTCTATCTCTCCAAGTATTTGATCTTGTCCCATGCTTCCTTTTCCTTTTTTTGTTGCCTAGCAAGTTCTTCAGCATCCTTTTCCTTTTGTAAGCATTCTTCTTCTTCCCTTTTTTTCTATGATTCTTCAATAATCTAAAATTTAGCCTCAAGGAATTCCTTTTCTCTTCTTTGTCTAGCCTTCTCTTCTTCAAGATCATGGATATTTTGCAGAATTTCAAACTTGTCATCCTCCTCCTTTATTTTGAGATCCTACTCCTTTTGATGTTGCTACTTGGCCAACTCATCAGCTTTTTGTTTGGCCTCTAATTGTTGTTGCTGGAGTAATGCATCAATTTGGGCTTTTGCTTCCATTTCCTATTGTTTTTCCAATGCTTCACCTTGTGCTTTGGCATCTAACTCTTATTGTTTGATCAATGCATTAGCTTGTTCCTTTGCATCTGATTCCCTCTTAGCTTCTTCAAACAACTTCCATTGGTCCTCCTCTATCAAAACATGCTCAATTCCTACATCCTCAATTTCATCAAGAGGCATCTCCTCGAGTGTCTCCTTATCTGATAGAGTATCCTTAGAGTCTGTCTCTACATCATGGATTTCAACCTCAAGACCCTTTCCCTTCAAATTTTCAACTTCCTTATGGAGAGTTCCCCTAGGAATTTCTCCACTTGGCTACTTTGTAGGAGTGGGTTGAGTAGATGACTCACCTAACACTGACGTTGAGGCCCCAGGTCCTATTGGGACTTCTTCTTCATGTGCTTTGGGTAGATCTTGAGCCAAAACTTCAAGTTCAAATTCCTCTATATCAGGAGGGAAGAATTCCAAGGGCTCCTTAGGAGGCATTCTTCTTTTGGTCCTCTTGTACCCTTGAGTGGTACCTGCACCTTTCCTTTTCTTGGAAGTTTGACCTCTAGATTCCTTGGTTCTTAGCACAACCCATTGGATGCTTCTATCCAACACTAGCCTTGCTATCTATTTAATATTTATGGTCTCCTCTACACCCCAATCTATAGGATCCAAGTTCTTGGTACCTATATTTTGTACCTCATATTAGGGATCCAAAACCACCCCATCATCTGATAATGTTTCAAGAATGTCCACCTTGACCTTGTACTCCACCATGAGTGGGATAGGAAACCTTTCATAATTTATTTTCCTCAAGTCATACTCATCCTGAAGATCACTCCAAAAGTCCTCCAATAGATTGAAGTGTTTATCAAAAACATAAGCAAGCAAAGCATTCATCTTCTTCTTTGGATCAAAGTGCTTCCTAGCAGTGTACAAGCCCAACTTCAAGTGCATTAATTCATTGCAAACTACCTTGGCTCCCACAAGGTGTGGACAACTATATTCACCCAACTTCATGGGGAACTTATGACAATCGGGCTTATGCTTTATACCAAATTTAGAATTAACCCCCAAATCTTGATAAACAAACTCCATTAAAACAATCCTATTGTTGCAACATCTAGGGAGTAGGTGAGGGTGACCATCAAATCTGGCCAGCCTGAAATAAGTAAACTTGGGGTATTGGATAAACCAATATCCCCACTCTGTGATTAATTACATGGCCTCCTGGCTCAATCTATATCTTGTATCTCATGTAAGCTGGTTAATAATGACATATAAAAATGCGTCATTAACCCTTTTTTAATGCAATTCAGAAGTTTGCAAGGTGAGCTGATCATAATGATTCCACACCTTATTCCATCCATCATCTTCTCCCAAATCTCCACTCTGTTTAAACCTGGAAAGATGCATCTTCTTGATGTTGCATAAATCATATAAGAGGTCATGAAGAAATTCTTGGTTTCTTTCACTCTAATCATTTGGTTGTGTATGCTTTCAGATGCAATCATGGGCCAATCAAATTGTTGCCTTCCATCTAGGATTGTTTGAATGAATGAAAACATCCATTCTTTAAAGTGAAGAGCATCCCTTTTCCCAAACACTCTGGATAGCATCATTATAATGTCCCCAATCTCCTTGTAGAATTCTGCCCTTTTAGGCTGATCTAGAAGATTAACTAGAGACTTTTTCTCAGCTCTCATCCATTTCTTATTCAAATGAGTTTTGTTGGCCTCCTTCTGATTACTATATATTTTCAAGGCCTCCACCTCATTGAGTTGCCTAGGATTCTTTGGAGTGGGAAAATTGAACTTGAACTGAAACATTTGCGGAGTTAGATCAATGATGGCATTGCCCTATGAATCCACACACTATCTAGTAGCAGGATTATAGGCTCCAGGTTGGTATCAGTTATATCTTTCCAATCATAATCCACTTTACTAGCAACGATGGCAGGACCTTGATGCTTATACCTCAAGGTATAAGGGAGTTGTACTGGCTTGATCTTTTTAGGCTTTTCTCCTAGTTCTGAAGTCTCCACAGGTTGACTCCTTTGAGAAGCCTCAACCGATGCTCCTAGAATTTTTTTTTTTTTTAAAATTTCTGCAACATAACCCAATATTAGATCCACAAGAAGTATGAAAAACTAGGTCAAAGATCTCACCTTTCCTATACTTTCTTCAGACTTAGTCAAAATTTTATACTCACCGAAGGCGAGACCAGGAAAAAGACATCCCTAGAAAGATTTTAAAGCACTGTCAGGGTTGAGATTGGAATGGAAATTTAACTCATAAAAAACCATATAGAAAGATCAGAGACAGAGTTAGAATGGTAATCAGGACCGAGATCGGAATGAAAATCGGATCTAATGAATGCAGAAGTTCCAAATTTATATCCCGATTTGCTTCCACTTCCGACAGAGTGAAAGATATTTTAATAATTTATAATTCATCGAAAGTGGGCTCAGAGATGGAGTCGACATCCATTGCAAACTAAGGTTTAAGAACAAAATTAATCCTGGATCCGACTCCGATTAAAACAAACATGACATCATTAGAAATTTCAACCATAGAACAAATGACATTATGGCCCAAAAATGAGGTCACCTGACAAGCCAAGTAGGCTTAAAATAGTAGTATCAAACAATCCCCCATGCAACTAAGGGGAAAAATAGCAACTAGGGCACAATTTTAAAACTAATAGGGACATGTAAAACCCTATTTTATTAAAACCTTTGACTTAAGCAGTTAGGGAACAATTTAACCCTACTCAAAATCAACGAGTCGACATGCAAAAAGGACCACCAGGTAAAGTAATGGATCAAAGAACACCATAACACCATGTAGCAGATGATAAACATCCCAAAAAACCTAGGGTATAATGGTACGGGTGTGAAGAAAATGCAAAAATGACTGTTGCAAAGAAGAAACAAACAAGAAGATGACAAACAATAAAAAAAAAAATAGAGAAAGAACCAAAGACAAGGAAAAGAAAAGAAAAGAAAACAACCAAGGATTCAAACAAAAAGAGTCACGAACCCCACGAAGAATGACAGACCAAAAAAACACAATGAACGACAACAAAGAAAACAAAGAACAAAAACCCTACCTCGAAATGCAATCCACCAGGCTGGCTCTTGATGTGAATCTATGTGCAAATTGCTTGACCTTCGATTGAATTGTGCTCCCAAATGCTCTACCTCAACTCTGGTTCGATATTACTTGTTAAACAATAATAATAACCAGTGAGTTAACCTTACTTAAGATTAAAATCTAATTTCATACATGTGAGGTACCTGTAATTAATGCCATTAATGTGGCAGATCAAATGTAGAATCACGATGGGAACATGCACAAAACTATTGTGCGAATGAAGTAAATTCAGACAACAACAAGAAAGGTGGGAGCAGAAGCGGAATGAGAACCAAGTTTGAAAACTTTGTCCAAGTTTTGAGTTTGGTTATGGTTTCGGTTCTAGTTCCGCCAACGATGAAGAAAAGGAAAGAAAGAACTAAAAAGAAGACATCGAGATTGAGACAAGGTAAACAACATCGATCCCAAGTTCAAACAAACAAACCAAAAAGGAGGAGGTGGAGGTGAGATGGAAACAATTTTGGAACTTTGTATAAATTATGAACTTAATATCCATTTTGGATCCAGTTTCGTGAAAGGAAAACAAGATAGAATGAAGAGACAAACAAAGAGATGAGCGGGATCAAAATCAAGAAGGAGTCAGGGAATGCAACTCAAAATGAGTTTCAAATCCAGATTCCATTCTAGTTATGGTTCCAATAGAAGAAAAGAAAATAAAGCGTTGGAAGAAAGAACAACTCCAAAGTTTGTTGAAAAATACCCAAGGACAGAAAACAAAAGAGGGGGACCCATTTTGACCAAGGCAAAAGATGGGGTGGTTATGCAAGGCATAATAGTAATATTCACTACAACTTCCTATCTTATTGAATGAGGAAAATAACGATTAATATGGTCTTCTTCATCCTTTTCAAATTGTTACCTTTCTTTCTTGTTCATTGCTTAAATTAAATCATCAGTTGTAATCTCACTTCTTCCATCATGTATTATATTGAGAGTTGCAACATCAAGTATGATTGCTAGATCATCTCTAGCCATGTCCTTCATTAATCTTGATACAACTTCATAATTCACATCACCCACCATAGGTTTCTTCTAAGATTCAAATGTTCAAATACTTCTTCCATTTTCTCTGATAGTCTTAGATCACTTGTTGGGCACACAAATAAAGAACTAGTAGATAACTAGCATTTCTTTAATGAATGCGTGCTTTCCTTCAGATTAGAGTGATTTTTGACATTATCTTCCCAAACCCCTAATCATCTACAAGAATTTTTCCAACATAATGCAAACTACTACAAACATTGTCGAGCATAGGTAATCATCAAGTCAAAGCTGATAGAGAATAAATTGATAGTAAAATATTTTGAATATGAGAAATGAGACTCCCCATTGAGTATTTTAGTATCAATTATATTATGCATGAAATTTTTTAGAGTCCATGCTAAGATCCAAATGATTAGTTTATTTTACTTTTTTCATATCAAGATTAAAGACCACAATGGCACTTGCAACATATATACCAATGTCTATACCTTCTATATTTACTGAATACATAGAGTTATTGTAGTATCTTACTTACAATCAAAATAATGAGACATTGTATGATTGATTTATTGCCATCATTTTTAATATCTGCAAACACTAGAGTCAATAGGATATGTGAATCAATATTAACAAAATATTCTTCCTTTTAATGCTACAATGCTACATTACAATCATCTTGATATTTTGTCTCTATCCTCTAAAGTTTGTTTTCCTTTTCACTTTCATTTCACCTTCAGCCTGATCAATCTTCCTCAATGAGTAGTTCTTACTTTGACAATCAAAGACTCTCCCTTAATTGGGAAGCACTTCTTCAAACATTGTTTGAGGATTGAATTTGAATCTCCTTGGTTGGTGGTATGCTATAATATCCAATATATGCTAGTCTCCTTCTATAATTTTTGAGTGTTATTTGAAAATTAATGTGCATTAAACAAGTTTTTCATATGAGTCTACACAAATTCTACTGAAGTATATCATAATTTATTAGCTTCCTTAATGATCAACATTCTCTCAATGAAACTCAAAGCATCCACTTTTCACAATGCTTGTGAATTCTCCTCCTTTGCAATTCATGCAATATCATAGATAGGACAAATTTTTCAAGATCAACCAAATCAATACTATTAAAAATTTGGTGTCCTATTTAGTTTGTTTCCATCCATGTGGAGAAGAGCTCACATTATTGTGTTCAACTATTTGAAAAGATAAAGTGTCTGAAAACCTTGAGCAACAAGAAGGCATTATTACTTTCAGGATTTGAGACTTAAACAATTTCTAATATCATCTTGGCTAGAAAACACTTTAGTAATGTATAATTCCCTTTAAATATGATGATGCTAAGAAATTTAAAAATAAAATTATTCTTTGCAAGTGACTAACTATGAAAATATGCCACTAGTCATTGTATATTTCAATGAGCTCTTAGTCACAAATAAAATTAGGTAAGCCATGACACCATTTTATGATTGGACACACATTGTTGTATAAGTAACAGTGGTAATATAGGATTGAAATCCTTTCAAATATCTATCTTTTATGGTTGTTCAAAACATGGGGGGTTCCTTATGGGTGTAAAATTGAGATATATATAACAATTAGATACTATCAATTCTACCTTCTTTCGCTAAGATCAAAACAATGGGTAAAAAGTTCAAAAAGATCTAAGTTTCCAAAATTTTGTGAATCTCTTATTGACCAAATTTTTCATTATCATTTTTAATCCTTTCCTTTACTCTTTTCATTTTATTAAGTTCTTCTTCTGAAAATCCTTTAAGAACTCATGAAGTTTCTCAGCTTCTTATTTTGTTATTGAGTTATCAAGATCATGTCTCACTTATTCTATCACATATTTTATCTTTGGGTCTTTTTATGTATTGTATCTTTCTTGTAAGGAACAACTCCATTTCTTAGTGTGTTTCCAAGATTTAGTTTTCAAGTCCTTTAAATTTTATTGGAATCCCCACTACTACTGATAATAGCCTTAGCACATGAAAAATAATTATTAAGAGAAGTATGCACTCTATCATTAGCAACAAATGTGGAATTTGTTGAAGGTGAAGCAGAAGACATTGCTATTGAGGTTGACTTGGCTAATTTAGAAGATATTTTTTTTTTATCATGATCCTTCCATTGAGCCATAAAAACCTCTAGTGGATCATCATATGCAATACCATTGTGTCATGTTCATCCCTTCTCTTGCACTGGAATTACATTTCTTTAGCTTCTCTTGTGTTTTGCTATAGTAAGCCTAACATTAGGACCTTTCATTAAGGTGTTGGTAGGTTACAATGATGTGTTTTTAATACATTCATTCCCAATAGAGTTAATATTAACCATAATATTATTATTTTTAATCCACTAGGACTTTAAGATCCCCATGCTTTATTCATGGCTCCACATTTTAGCAAGCCATAGCCTGATCCAAATAGAATAATTATTCTTTGTAAACGAATGATTCAATTTTTTGAAAGACTAAATTTGTCAATACTCATTAAGAAAATAACTCTTTGGTGGAATCTCAAAGAAATCCAATAAAAATTTAGGCACTCTAAAGTCTTAAGTAAAATCAAGTAGATTCTTGGACCTCTCTTTTATCTATGTACCCAAAGCATGACAATGCTAGAATTAAAGATTGGTTTTTTCTTCACAAGATTATGTTATTCTATAGAGACCCTCTCAAACCTTTGCTTCACAATCTATTCTTTACAATGGTTCATATCATAAAGGATCCAACCCTCATAGACAAGATGCTTATGCTCACTATCTACACATTGATGGGCCAACTGAAGACTATGCATTACTTCTTCAAGACAACCTAAGGAGAAGGGAATACTTGACGAAAAGCATACCCTTACCACTTCTAGCATTTGACTTGATAATTTGGTAGATTACAAATAGTGAACCAATATCATCTATAACTAACCATTGGTCATATAATTTCATCCAACTCACATAGATATCTTTTTTGTTAAAAATTACCATAACTACTTGGTTTCACATAGTTATTTTAGATGATAATTTTCATCTTGATAAGGGAGATTTAAAAAAACATAAGGTAAAAATCAAGGGTAACAATTATCTTTGATTGGGGGTTACATCTTTTGGGAAGATACAGAGAATTCCAACATCTCTAGTAAAGAATAGTTCTAGTCTATGAGCCATAGAGTTAATGGGGAAAGGTAGGAGACACAAGAAAATACAAAACTAAAAAAAACCCACACAATCAGAATAAAAAGAACAACCTAAGACACCTATGTACCTAGACTAGGTACAACGCACCATTGTTGCCCCATGAGATTATGAAAATCCATTAATTAGTTGGGAAAAATATATGCCAGTGTGAAAGAGAGATGTGTATTCATGAAGTTCCTACAAACTCATAATTAGTTTTTTTTATCGTGAACATAAACTTGATGTTTATGAAGAAAAAAAGGTTTTTGAGAGATGTACCAAACAACCATTCCTCATCATATACCTCTAAATCTTCCTATGAACTATCCTCATGTGAATCAATCACATTACCTTCCTTATATTCAAATTTACTCCCAAAGAGAATCATTCCCCTTTTACTTTTAGGTGATAATTCAAATAATTCATGCTCTTCCAATGGCAACTCTATATTTTTTATATTTATCAACCATATCATCTTCTTGTATAACCTACAATGGTGACACAAAAACTCCTTCTCCACATATAAAATCATCTTCAGACATTTCTAAGCACCATATTATAGTATGAACAACATGGAATTGAACATATTCATCATTAATTTCTTCATGATCACTTATACCATTCTCTATGCAAGCATCCTTATCAAACTTTTCAAAATAAAATGATTCAAAAATAAAATCATCTCTAACCTTTCCTTATAGCCTTGCCTCTTCATTATTCAATGTAGGAACTTAAAAAACTTCATGCTCCAACTGTGTATGATTTGGAAGAATATCTGACGTATCATCCCAACTGCTCATGTCATTAGAAAGTTGTTCACATGTTACAATAGGAGTTGTTAGATTTTCAAAATACATATTATGACCATTCATATTTGAATACGAAGAAACATGATCTTCCTCATCAATCAAAGAATCACTATATTCACCCTCATCTTCTTCATAATATATACCATATACTTCAGCTCTTGTTTCAATACATGAATCAATTTGGCTTTTCCTCGAAAAAAATTCTTGACTCGAAATTGTAAAATTGATACATTCACATGAAGAAGAAGAAATATTTACTACTTGTGGTTGCACTTGATAAATTATCATGAATCCTTGATTAGAATTATTTTTAACCAGTTTTTTTTTCCAAAATGCATATAATATCAAATCATGTTCAATTCTAATGGATTCTTGTTTTGCAGTCTTGAGATCACATACCTTGTTTTGCTTCAAGAGGAATTTGACTTCAGGGTATAATGCTGAAACAAAAATGGAAAATTGATTTTTATCACTTGGTTGATTGTCATGAATAATCCTCTTTAAATATTTGTTGAATTGATCCATGATATCTCTCATAAGTTTATTTTCTTTCTTTTGAATGTTAAAAAATTGAGATAGAAGTGCACCCACATCAACTGTTGATTTGAATCTCCCAAGAAATTTGTTATTCAAGATGTCCCAATTGGTGATGCATCCATATTATAGATATTGAAACCAATTCACAAAACTCTAGTTAGAGATTCAATAAACAATAAAACAAATACATTTTCCTCATTCATTCCCAAAATACCACATGCTATGGTGAATTCCTGAATGTGATCATTTGCAATTTTTGAATCTTCTCCATTGAACTTTGGGAAATGCTTTCTCCAACTTGCAGGTAAAGCTAAATATTGAGACAAAGATAAAGGCCCAAAATAAGTACCCCATGGTCAAGGTGAAACCAATTCTATAATACAAATTAAAAAATGATGACTAGAACTCTTCTACCAAAAACTTTTTCTGAGCAAGTCCCATATAATAGAGTCACCAACCTCCATCCTCGAGGAGGTACCTTTAGAATTTTGAGGAAAAACTACACCAACACTTCAATCCTTTCCCCAATAGAGTCACCAAAAATCTATTGGTAAACATATTTTTCACCCTAAAAAGATTAGAAAACTATGACTCACCCAAAAATAAATGGCGAAAAAAATGTACACAATAGTTGGAGAGATCACCTATGAAATGGTGATATTCCTTGACATTTGAGAGCGGTAGTTCCCTCATATGATCTAATTGATTTTGGGGTATGATTTTACCAAAAAGGTGGGGAAGGAAAGCTAACACTTATGCATAACCATACATAAATGAAAATAAACATTCAAAATGAATACCATCCGCACTCCAAATCATAGATTGAACATATTGATGATAGTGAATTCAGACATCAAATTTAACAATATTCCAAATATAAAATGAATTCCACACAAATGAACACATTTACATATAAAAGCGATATCCAAACACTTATCCCAAGCTTATAGGCTGAGCAATAAATACAAAAGAATAACATCTAATTTCATATGCACACAAACCCATGAATTCCTTTAGGAACAACAAAATAGAAATGTTCCTCCTTTGATTGAGTTTCATGTTACATCACAGTGTAATAGAGGTCCCTATAGACCAAAATTTGGATCCCTTCTAAATTTACCCCCTTTACATATTTAAAGCCCTTGGAAGTTTAATAGTCAAAAGGTTTTACAACTGATTCTTTAAAAGAATCATTGAAAATTAAATAATATATAATTTAAAACATGTGCAATTATTGAGATGGTAGGTTTAAATAATCTTTATTTGCTTTACTATCCTTTAGTTTTGTTGACTAGGCATACTTGAATCAAGTCCCATTTTATTACTACCTAATGGAACCCCTAAAGTTTCTTTGTGTTCCATCTCAAAAATTTGCAAAATCTGGTTGCTTCATGTCCTAGGGTTTAGGGTTTATGTGGGAGTTGTTTTTCTTTGAAGAATTTCTCCTTTTTCTGAACCCTTGGATCTTTTGGACTAATATTTTGTTGGCATGATATCATCCATTTCTGGTTGTTTTAAAACATCTTGAGTCATTGAATTCCATGAAGTGACTGACCCCTTGTGGTTAGGGTTCCCCGTCACCTATTGATTCTCCACATACCTAGGTCTGAGAAAATCCTTTTTATTTTATAAGGTTGATTAATCAGCCTTGTTTGGCCTTTACATCCTTTGCAAAAAATGTTATTAAATCTGTTAAAGACTTATCATACGTTGTCCTAAGTGGTCCCCTCTTTTAAAGAAACTTTGTGCATGTGCATATTCCAATCACTTAAGTCATTGCTCATCGCTAAATTTTTTTCTACCATCGGGTTCATTACCACGATGAGCGATGGACCTATGGTTCTCTTTTGTATTGTGTGTCATTGAAAGCTGCTAAGATTCATGATTGATTAGTGCAATGAATGATATGGCTATGTTCCTTTCATATCACATATCACTAAAATGTTTCAGCTTCTTTGTCCATTTTTAGAAAAGCGTGATGGATATTGTCTTTTCTTTATGTCATGTCATTGGAGAAATATTTCATCACCTATTCTAGTTACTGTGATGAGCGATGAATATATTGTGATGTGGTATGATCTTACTACTTGTTAGCATTGGGTTCCATCACTGATTTTTCATGTTGCCGAAGGCACTCTCAACTCCAAATCATTTACGGTGATAAGTGATGGCTTGTAGCTATGTTTTGGAATTGCTCGAAATTCCTCATTGAAATACAATTGCAACCTCATCACATTTTTGCAATGAGCGATGGAGGATATGTTGAGGAAAATTCCTTCCATCGAAGGAGTTGTCGCTCATCACCGAAGTTTCGACATAACTTCAAGGCATTATTGCGATGAGAAATGGAGTCAAAAGGGTATTGTGAATACATGGATGACTATGTGGTAGTTGCTTAGGGTATCATCATTGTTTTAAAGCACTGTTGGAAAATAATAGAGTGATGGTTACAGAGAAGTGTTGATTGTGTTTTAAATAAAAAGGATCAATGGATGGAGTTCAAATTGGAATGACTATCTATTAGTTTTCTCATGCGAGCAATCTATTAGCCATTAATGGAGAGGATGCTCTAATTATGAGTAATGAAGAGGGTTGTTATTCACATTTATTCCATAATTTCAATTCTTGATAGTTGAAGGACTAGCTAAGTGAAGAGGAGAAGAAGGTAAAGCTCTTGGTAAGGAGAATTTTGAAGAACTATCTGTCGCATTTCCTGGGTAAGTCAATTTATTGGCCTCTGTGAGAAATTTGTTGCATTGAGTAGTCTAGAAATTGGGTGAATAGCTAGGGTTTGTGATCAAAATTATCATTTTCATGTGTCCAAAGGGAATTTAAATTATTTCTTGTAGGGTTTGGGGTAGAGAAGTTGGAATTATTATTTTTTTAGTTTGAACCCTATGAATTTAAGGAGCTTAGGGTGCAATTCCCTATTATTTGAAAAACCTAGTTTTATTACGTAGCAAGAATGAGTGAACCCAATGGGTCTCCTGCTAAATCTAGAAGAAAACTTACTTAGAAAAGGGTTAAAAGACCTAAACCCCAAGATGAACAACCTAAACCTGAAGTAGTGGAAAATCCTACAAAGAAAATAATCATAAAAAAGGATCATCCTAGATTTATGGAAGAACCCCCTAAGGACTTGGCTAAAGAAATTAAGGTGGGAAAAGAAAAACTAGTGAAGGAGCTCTGACATCTCATTTTGAAGACTTTTCATCTAGGATTGGTGATGTAGCATTACCATAGAGTGGTTGGGAATTATTTCTCTATGCTTTCAAAAAAACTGCAAATCACCCCACTTGCAACTTAAGGAATTGTGACATCGACAAGTTAGTATTCCCCAATATATTTGTGAAGGTGGATTTAATGCTTGAACTAGCCAGGTGTTATGATCTAATGGATATAACAATAAAGAGGTTTCCAAACTTTGTTCCTATGTTGGAAATATTAAGAAGCCAGATAATGGAGGCTTTTCAATTGAATCCATCTGCCTCTAAATCCATCAACTTCTGCAAGCTATACAATGAATATGAACAAAATAGGTTTGGGTATAGAAAGAGTGTCTTGCCTATACACATGAGGTGTGAATTAAAGAAGAATGGTGTACCTAGTATGCCTTGCATAACCACCCCATCTTTTTCCTTGGTCAAAATGGGTCCCCCTTTATTTTTTTGTCCTTGGTTGTTTTTCATACAAAGTTTGGAGTCTTTCTTTTCCAATACTTTGTTTTTTTTTCTTTGGTTTGTTCTGTCAAAACTGGAATTGGAACCGAATCTGGTTTTCAATCTTTTTTCAAAGACCGATTCCATCTCTATCCTGACAGTCTTCTTTTGCCTTTTTGTTTTGTCTTTGTCGGAGCCGAAGCTAGAGTGGAAGTTAAGTCAGAATTTATTCAAATTTTCAAAATCAAATCCAATTCCGCCTTCACCTCCACTTTTTGGTCTTTCATTTTAAACTAGGTTTTAATGTTAAGTTTTCTCATTTCAGTCTTTTTATTTTTATTTTTATGTTTTGTTTCGCTTTCTTCTTTGTTGGCGGAACTAGACCCAGAATGGGAACCAAGTTGGGAAATTACCCAAGTTTCCAAATCAGTTTTCATTTAGATTTCGCTCCTGCCATTTTTGGTCATTGACTTTACTGAAGTCGCACAGCAGTAATGTGCCAGTTCCTTCTGCAGTTCCAACTCCACTCTACCACATTTATGG
The DNA here is from genome assembly GCA_007115665.2 of Sequoiadendron giganteum. Classification (NCBI taxonomy): domain Eukaryota; kingdom Viridiplantae; phylum Streptophyta; class Pinopsida; order Cupressales; family Cupressaceae; genus Sequoiadendron; species Sequoiadendron giganteum. Next base: position 366,358,214 of record CM021109.1, read on the forward strand.
CATTAATTACAGGTGCCATGCACGTGTGAAACTTTGGGTTTTTACCTTAATTAGGGATTAACTGGTAGTTATAATCATTATTGAAAGAGACTAAGAGTGAACCAGAGTTGTAGTGGAGCATTTGTGCATGTGAATCGATCGAAAGAGAGACAGTTACGTGTGGATTGCTTCAGGGAAATAACCTATTTATTCACATTTGAGGTAGGGTTTTTTTGTTCTTCTCTTTCATTTTTATTTCGTGTTTTCCATTTTGGTTCATTTTGGTTGATTGGTTTCATGCAAGTTTGTGGATTCTCTGTTCTACAATGAGTTTGTGTGTTTTGTTTTTCTTTCTCTTTTTGTTGGGTTTTTCTTGTTTTCATTTTTCTTTTTTGGTGTTTATTTCCTGTTTGTTTGTTTTTCTTCACGATCATTTTCATGTTTTAAGCATGACTGTATCGTGATGCCATAGTTTTTAAATGCATATATTAGTTACTATTTTACATTGATAGGGTTTGATAAATGATGATTTTTAATTAGGAATCTTGTTTCGCTTTAGATCTGGTTAATTTAAATAGGATTAGATTTGTGCCCTAGTTATTTGGAATCAACAATTTTATTTAGGGTTTTGACGCATTCTTATTTTAAATATGATGCCCTAAATAGTAAAGTTGCCTCTCGGTCATATGGGGATGGTCTTATTAGGTTATTTTTAAGCCCCTTTCATTTTGGTATAACCTAGTCCTTAAATCATGAAGTTATTTATTGAAATATTAAAATCACTTATGATGTCATGGTCATTTTAGGCAGAAGCGATATCAGAATCGATTTAGACTTTGAACCATGTTTTGTAATAAGTATCGATTCCATTTTCATTCCATTTTTGACTCCTCTTATAGTTAGAAGTAGGCCTTCAAAATAATGATAACCTAGCTGGAACCAAAACCGGAACTGAATGTGAAATTATAAAATCTGAATGAAACCAAATCAGTTTCCATTCTGATTTTGCTTACCATTCCAATTTCGACTCCGGTCCCGCTTGTTATTACTGTAATCTCAATAACGATTTTGGCTCTGATCCAGGTAGTGTTTTAAAAGAAACTGTTTAGAATGTTTTATGCTTGGTTTCGCCTCCGGTATATATGAAGGGTAAGATTTTAAAGCATATTTTGTGATATTTATTCAAGGATCTAATTAGAGGTTTTGTTGCAGGAAGCTAAAGAATGTCAGGAGTATTAGGAGAAGCTTCCCAAAGGAATCGGCCTACAAAAACTTCAAAGGCAACAACTAAGCCTAAGAAGATTAAGTCAGAGCAGCTACCTTATACCTCGAGGTATAACCATAGGGGTCCTGCTGTCACTGCAAGAAAAGTGGAATTTGATTGGTCTGATGTAACTGACACCAATCTAGGCCCATTCAATTTTGAGGACTTATATTCAGAAACATTCACTGAGGATGTGACAGGAAGAACTGGAAGAATAGTTGAGTCTGGCTTGGCTCACATCACTGTATTTCCTCTATCTATCTAGTGCCCAGAGTTGATTATGATTGTAGCAGGAGCTTACAATCCGACCATTAGGCAATGTATAGATTGACAGGACAATGTGATTATAGATCTAACTCCTCAAATTTTTCAGCACATGTTTAGTGTCCCTGATCCAAAGAACCTGGTATAGTTAAATGAGGCAGATGCTTTGGGTATATATAGAAAATACAAGGAGGCCAACAAGGCTCACTTGAACAATAAGTGGTTGAGAATAGCGAAGAAGTCTCTAAACAAGCTCCATGATCAACCAAAGAGGACAAAATTTTACAAGGAAGTATCAGACCAAATAATGATGTTGTCTAGAGCCTTTGGGAAGAGGGATGCATTTCATTTCAAAGAGTGGATGTTTCCCTTCATTCAAACAATCTTTAATGGCAAGAAGCAGTTTGATTGGCCGATGATTGTCTCAGATACCATTCATGACTAGTTAACTAGAATAAGGGAAACCAAGAGCTTTTTCATGACTTCTTATGTTGTCTATGCAGCAACTAGAGCAGGTATCTTTCTAGGTTTGAACAGAGTGGGAATATTGGGAGAGGGTGATGGACAAAAGAGAGTATGGGATCATTATGATCAGCTATCCCTATAGGTTTCTAAAACACAATTTAGAAGAGTTAATGATGCACTCTTATATGTAATCATTAACAAGCTTAATGGAGATGCAGGATACAGATTGAGCTAGGAAGCCATGGCCTTTATCATAGAATGGGGATGTTGGTATATCCAATACCCCAAGTTTATTTATTTTAGGTTGGCAGGATTTGAGGGTCATCCCCACTTAATTCTAAGGTGTTGCAACAAAAGGATGGTTCTGATGCAGTTTTTCTATCAAGCTCTAGGGGTCAATGCCCGATTTGGGTTAAAACACAAGACAAGTTGTCACAAGTTCCCCATGCAATTGGGTGAATACAGATGCCCACACCTTATGGGAGCTAAGGTGGTTTGCAATGAATTGATACATTTGAAGTTAGGTTTGTATACTGCTCGGAAGCACTTTGATCCAAAAAAGAAAATGAATGCTTTGTTGCCTACGATTTTTGACAAACATTTCAATCTGTTAGATGATTTTTGGAGTGATCTTCAAGATGAGTATGACCTTAGGAAAAGGAATTATGAGAGGTTTCCCATTTCACTCATGGTAGAATTCAGGATCAAGGATGATATCCTTGACACATTAGTAGATGATGGAGTTGTGTTGGATCCATCATATGAAGCATTGAATATTGGTACTAAAAGTTTGGATCCGGTAGATTGGGATGGTGAGGAGACCATCGACATCAAGAAAATAGGGAGACAAGTCTTGGAAAGGAGTATCCATTGGGTTGTTCTAAGAACCAAAAATCCTAGGGGTCCAGCTCCTAAGAAAGGGAAGGGATATAAGAGAATCAAGAGGAAATTGCCTTCCAAGGAGCCTTTAGCTTTCTTCCCTCCTGACATTGAAGAGATCGAGCTTGAAGCCTCTACTCAAGATTTACCTGGAGTACAAGAAGAGGATGCTCAAACAGGACTTATGGTTTCAACACCAACATGGGTGAGTCATTTGCTCAAGTTCCTCTTACAGAGCAGCAAAGTGGAGAGATCTTGAAGGAACTCTTCATGGTATAGCTGAAGCATTAAAGGGAAAAGGAGTAGAGATGGAGATCGATGATGTTGAAACAAAATCTAATGAGACCTTATCAGAGAAAGATACATAAGAAAACATGCCTCTAGAGGAGGAAATTGAACATATTTTAATAGAGGAAGATCAATGGGCATTGTTTGAGGAAGCAAAGAAGGCTTTGGATGCTCAAGCACATGCAAAGGCAATGGAGAAGCAAAAGGAAATAGATGCTAAGGCACAAGTTGATGCCTTACTTCAATAACAACAAATGGAAGCAACGCGAAGAGCTTGAGAAGTACAGAAACAACAAAGGCAAAGGGAACAGGAGCTCAATATCAAAGAAGAGAATGATAAGCAAGAGTTAGTACATAAAATTCATGATCTAGAGGAGGAAAAGGCGAAGCAACAAAGGGAAAGGGAAGTCCTTGTGGCCAAATTGAAGTTGTTGAAGAGGCCTATAAAAAGAAAGAAGAAGCAGAACGTATGCAAAAAGAGAAAGATGTTGACGAGCTGACCAAGCAGCTGCAAAAGGAAGACGTAGATAAACTTAAGGCAGTGGAGGAAGAGAGAAACTGGGAACTTGAAGAGAAAAGATTAGATGAAGAAAAGTTGAAGAAGGAAGAAGAAGACAAGAGGATACAGGAACAAAAGGATAGGGAGGAAGCTGAAAAGTCTGCATAGACAAATATAGAGCAAGAACAACAAGAGGTACAAGAGGTTGATTCTCAACCTAAGGTTAATGTGCAACAACCCTCTACTACTGTTGCTTCTTCTTCAACTATAATGACCACTACTGCAAGTGCTCCCACTTGGTTGAAATTGGCTCTTCAAAAGAGATCAGTGACACCCTCACAACCTCTCAATTGGGATGATATGATGAAGGAGATTGAAAAATAAAGGTGCAGAAAGAATGCTAAAATCCTGCATTCCACTAGACTTACTAAAGCAGGGGAGATTGTTGTTGAATGTGCAATACCGATGGTGGACAAGGATATGGGGGTCATGCAGCTAACTGATTACCAGTTGGGCATAGTTAACTTGGGAAGACCCACAAGAGATCAATAAATGAACTTGATATATGTGGTAGCATCATCCACTAAATCAAGAATGATGAAGGATAAGCAGAAAAAGGATGAGTTTAAGGATCAATCGGATCAATTGAATACTTTCTTAAAGAGTGTTTTTGCTTCGAGGTCACAAAACATTGCCACCATTGAGACACCAATTCTTCTTAGAATGAAGGAGGTGGATGATTTGGTTTAGGTAAGGAGTAAGGAGGAGATGTTGGATAGATGGACTGATATACTAAATCGGGAAATAGGTGGGGTGTTGGACAATAGTTTTGAGGTTCACAAGATGAAAAAGGAGTTAATAGAAGAGATGAATCAGTTTTCCAAAGTATTGGGAGAATAGGAGGAGGAGTACAGAGGATATAGCCAGAAGTTGAAAGAGGTTAATAAATTTCCGAAGTCCACTCTTCTAGAATAGTCAATACTTGAAGAGGACAACAAAGATTTCTTGGAAAAGACCTCCAACATAGTCTGGTTTAGATCTAACATTTTATACAAGCATAAAAATGAAGTTCAAGATTCTACCAAGGATCTAAATGAACAACTTGAGGAGTTAGAAATAGTTATTGCTATTATAGTAAATGTTGATATACTGGTAAAAGAAGGCCTACCTTTGAGCCAATTCAAAGAGAAATGGGATGATAGGTTTAAAGAGGTCGTGCAAAAGGGAGATGATGGAGAGGATCTGTTGTTAGATCGGTTGATGGATATTAAAGAAGAGGTAAAGGAAGCTAAAAGGGAGTTGAAAAAGCTAAAAGACATGAGAGGATTTTCTACTGCAGAATTAGAGAGGATCAAGTTCGAAGACAATTGGGTTGATGGGCTAGATTTGGATATGCTTCAACAAGTCTTCTCCAATTACAATGAGTACACTACAGAGAAAACTTCGCATGCATAATTAATAATCTCATGCATGCATGGCTGTCTTCTCTTCTCCGCATGCAAGATTGGTAGTCTTAGAGGCACATGGATTTCTTTTCTCTTCTATCTTCTTCTCTCCAGTTTAACTAAATGGTCAAGATGGGATATAGAGATCAAATTGATCTGAGTTTCCAAGAAGACTTTAATTCCTAAAAATGTGGATTGACTTAAGATAGGAAGGACTTCGGATTTTTGTACATCTCTAAATACCTTTGGGGTATCATATTGTAAGGGTCGGTTGTTGAGAATAAGATTAGCCACCTGATAGTAGGAGATAGAATTTTTTCGTAGTTTTTACAAAGATACTTTGTTATTTTATTTACAGTTGAATATAAATACAAGTTTTTTTTATGCAATATGGTGTTGGAATTGAGTTTTATTGGATAAGGTTGATGAATTATAGTCTATCTATATGCCAGTGATTGTGTTGAAGCATGAGTGTTTCTTATGTGATGAAAGTCATTAGAAGGAACTAGATTTAAGGATTATTTCATTAGATTAACTGTGAATTGAATTTATTGAAGGTCTATTGATCTATGATCTTGGAAATGAATGAGAGTGTGTCATTTTGGAATCTTTGAAATATTTATGATGTGTGATTGTGATGTTAAATTAAGCACCTTAGATGCATGCAATAGTATGGACTGTTTTGTAAATTGCATCATGATATGGTTTTCTTGATCTGTTGGAAGAACATTCGTTGTTGAAGATATATGTCTAGATATTAGATAAGTTTAATTCATGTTTCACTGATGTATTCCCTGATCTATCTTTTTCTTTTATTTAAAACCCCCTTTTTATTAAGAACAGTTTGATGAAAAATTAATTTATTGCATTCCTTATTACCACCAAAGGCCCCTTGAATATTACAGTTGCATCGACCAATTGAGTGACACCAGACAGTTGAGAATCAACTACCAGGACCTTGGGAGTTAGGCTACTATATGTTGTCCTTCTTTTTCAGGAGAAATAGATTAGAGATATTTTGTTTAATGTTGTTTGTGTCATTTTCACCATCAACAGATCTGGCGCTAGAAGGAGGGCCAAAGGAACAAGTTGGCTCACATTTGGTCATTTTCATCGAAGAAATACGGGAGGATTCTTAGATCCTCTACTAATCCTGAACCCTTAGAAGAACTACAAACCCTGGTTAGACCTAGACCCCATGCTCATAGAATATTGATACCCACATTGCCACCGTCGCTTACTCCACCAGGATTTCAACCAAACCCACATACACCACCACCAATTCAACCTACATCACCACCACTCGCTCGACCAGAATCACCACCACCTGTTAGGACAATGTCACCACCAATTCAGCCTATATCACCACCACCTTCTCAACCAATCCTACCCATGGCTTACTTTGTGAATAACCCCTCTCCATTAGGGACTATTCCAGGGGGAATCCATGATTTATCGAGGAACCCAGAAAAGCTTTGTCCCAAGTACATGCATGGTGAATCAAGAAGTGTTGAGGAGCATATACAAGCATTCAAAGATGCTTGTAAACATGCTCAAGTTGCTCATCAAGATGTGGTATGTAGATTATTTCCTTATTGTTTAGGGGACATGGTGTATAACTGGTACTTAAATTTGCCCCGGGGATCTATCCTGGGTTGGACAGATTTAGAAAATGCATTCATTAATCAATTCAAGGTCTATGTGGACCCTGCCATCTTGTATCACCAATTTTTCACCATAAGAAAGGAACATCATGAGCCACTGCCTCTATTCAACACTAGATTCCAAAGGATGTTTCGTAGGCTACAAGATCCTTACTTAGTAGTTGAGAACATTGCCATTCAGGCATATTTAAGAGTTGTTGGTCCCTTGATTGGCCTATTCTTGCAAAGAACTTATCAAGCCAATGAGATTGACTCCCTGCCTAAAGTTTATCATCTAGTTATCAAATTGCAAGAGCAGATAAGTCTGCAATCAGGAGGTTTAGGAGCAGCTCTTCCTCCCATGAATTATTAGATGCCTAACCCACCATTCTACAACACTGTCCTAGGGATGTCTTACTCCCAATACGGACCTATGTTTGAATTGTAGGCCCCACCTACCATGCCCTATTTTGGAAATGGCATGCAAGATTCTTCCCAACAACCTCAAAATCAACAACAACAAGCGGGAGGATCAACCCATGTTTATTCCCCATCCATAGTGCAAAATGTGCAAAATGAACAAATTGTTCAACTGACCAGTGAGCTAGAAACTCTTAAGAAGACTCTATCTCAAATGTCTAATGATATGGCACAGCTTAGGAAAAATCCTCCCCACAACAAAAATCAGAATTATCAAAACCAGGGAGGTTACAACAACCAGGGAAATTACTCCATTCAAAATGGGAATCAAAACACCAACTGAAACTTTTAGAATCATAATTCCTCTAACCAAAATTACCAAAATTAGAATAAAGGATATAACCAGAGGTCTAACAACAACAATAGGTAGTGGAATACTGGACCTAACAATGGGGGATTTCCCCATAATTATTAGTTAGGTGAGGAGAGGTCACATACTGCTAATGTAGTTGACCTTAATTTCATGACTAATTGGTGCAGGCTACATGATACTGCAGCACACTCTGAGGTTAATTTCCCAGAAATGGAGTAAATGTTAAAAATTGCACAATTTGATGCCCATCCTCCAACAGGAAATTCCAATAAGGATAATGAGTCAGTAAGTACTGCTATGACTTATGAGACTATTGAAGAGAAGTACTAATTTCCCATGTAGGGAGATAATGGGCCAGAGGAGGATGTGTATGATGCCCAAGCCTTTTAGTCCAAAGGTGGTCACTTTTTGAGAAATTAGACTAAGGGCCCATTCACTACATCTGCACCTCCAAACAACATGGTCCCGCTTAACCAAAATGTAGATAATAATCCACTGCCACCGAAAGGACCTTCTGACTCTCAGAATATAGGTAATCCACCTCCTTTTCCTAACTATCAAGTGAGGAATGATTCAAAATTTGATTTTATTGTAGAACTATAGAGACATAAGACGTCATTGTCATTCTTTGACATCATGAAGTGGTTCCCAGCTCAACGTGAAGTGGTATTGAAGGCCCTGGAGGAGGCAAACTGCTTAAAAGGAAAAGGTAAAGTGATTCTAGTAAAAAAGACAAATGCAGCCATCTATAAAGGTAAGACCAGTACCCCACCTTTTCTTTTAAGTCTGAGGATTTTTGGAAAGAATTTGCATAACTATTTATTGGACTCTGGAGCATCGGGAAATGTTATTCCCTTTTAAATATGTAAGAAGTTAGGATTAAGTCCTATCTCGACCAATAAGAAAGTGATCCAGTTAGAAAAAACTAAGGTCAATGTTGTAGGAGAACTAAAGAACATGCATGTACAAGTTGGATCAGATCCAAGGATCCAAACCTACATAGAAATCCAAGTGGCTGACATCCCAGAGACATATGGTATGCTCCTAAATCAGGATCTAATGAAAAGTATTGGGAGATATTTGTCCTTGGATTTCTCTCACATGTGGCTACCCTGAAAAGGGGTTGCAACACAGATAAGGATTGAAAGTGAACCAAGACTCAAGCATATGATTACATAGTATGATGCTTCAAATGAAGTAGCATATTTTGAGATTGAGATAGGATTTTACAAACAAGAGGAAGTCCTTACTTTATCTATACTCAATAATGGGGATATATTGCCCCTAGAATATGGTAACCCAATGATCTGCATCAACCAACAAGTTCTAATAAGGAAATTGCAACAAAATAAGCTGGTTTTAGGAGAAGAAACTGATTTGAGTAGTTTGTTACTTCCTAATTGGTGTAGGATTCATTATCACAATCATTCAGAGTTAACATGCCAATCATGCCTAGATATCTTAAGTCATGTAGACCAGCCTCAGAAAATATGTCAAGAGAAACCCCAGACCCCTGTCAATGAGTTTTCTTTTCAAGTTAAGGATGCTACCATTCTTACTAGGACTAGCCTTTCTCAAGAGGAAGGTTCCTCACCAGTAGAGCAGATTCAGGTTCTAAGCTCTAAAATTCAAGAAGAGGTTGAGGTGTCTCAATTCCTATTCAATACACCTACCCCAGATAATTTTCCAATGCCTAAGGCCTTGATAAAAGATGAGTTGGATTACAATTTAATCCAAGAAGTTCAGGAAGTGATTTCTAAGCAATTTGAAAACATAGGAAAATCTTCAAGTCAGCCTTGCCCTGAGTCAATTTTTGATGACCAGCAAAAGTCTGAGTCACCACACATCCCAAGTAAGTCATCCCCTTTTGTCCCTAAAAAGAAAGAACTCCCAGCCAAAGACCAATTGTGGATTCTTAAATTTGATGGTTCCAAATCTAAAGCAGGAAGTGGAGCAGGGATTGAACTAACCAACCCGAAAGGGAAAACTTACTTTGCATCTTACAGATTGCAGTTTGGCTGCACAAACAACGTGGATGAGTATGAAGCACTTTCTCATGGACTCATTTTTTCTCATAAAAAGAAGGTTACTGCTCTCACAGTTATGGGGGTTTCTGAAGTGATTATAAAATAGGTACGTAGTGAGTATATGTGTCATAACAAAAGATTGGTTGCGTATAGAAACAGAGTTTGAAACTTAATTGAAGACTTTGATGCTTTTGGGATTACTCTAATCCCTAGAGAAGCTAATCAAATTGCAGATGCACTTGTCATTGCTGCTAGCACATTGGAACCCATGCAAGATTCTAATCTAAAGATATTTTCAATTGAACTAATTTCAGTCCCAACTGTCCCTAATAATGTCCAAAATTTTTAGGTATTTGATGATGATTAACATATATTGGCCTTTTTGGCAAGTTCTGATGTTTTTGAAGGGCAAATAATAGATGAATCTGAAAGAGATCAGGGATATTGGGATCCTGAGAAAGAGAGTGAAGGAGGGATATTGGATTTGAAAAGTAATAGCATTCTGAAAGGGATGGTAGCCTTGGAGAGAATATTTGATTCTAACCCACGGGCTCGTCAAAGGGTGCCCACTAAGAGTGAAGGAGGGAAATATGAATTTGTAAATATGACTCACTTAGGCCCTAAAAGGAATGTCCTCATAGGAAAGACCTGTCCTCAAGAAATTAAGGACAAGATAGTTAAAGTTCTGGAGCAGAACATTGAAGCCATTTCTTGGAGTTATGATGATCTAAAAACCTTTGACACTTCACTGATCACACATACCATACCTCTCAAGCCAGAAGCCAAGCCCTTCCGTCAAAAACAATGCCCGGTCAATGCTTTAATTAAGCCCCTGATCCAGAAAGAGGTGCAAAAGCTCCTATTTGCAAGGATAATATTTCCTGTTAGACATTCTACTTGGGTGGAAAATTTAGTTCCTGTACACAAAAAGAATGGTGAAATCAGATTATGTGTTGATTTCAGAAATCTAAACAAAGCCTCTGAGATAGATAATTATCCATTGCCCTCTCTAGATGAAGTACTACAAAAGGTTAATGGGTCTCAGATGATGTCATTTTGGGATGGTTATTCAGGGTATAATCAAGTTCTTTTCAGTCATGAGGATAGAATGAAGACATCTTTCACCACCAAATGGGGCGCATTTTCCTATCAGAAGATGCCATTCGGTCTTATCAATGTTGGAGAAACCTTTCAAAGGGAAATGGATTTAGCCTTCAAAGATTTGATAGGAAAGTGTATAATTATTTATGTGGATGATTTAACCATCTTCTCCAAGAATAGAGAAGATCATGCTACTGATCTAGAAAAAGTTCTCAAGAAATGTATAAGTTATGGCATCTCTCTCAATCCAAAGAAGTGTGTGTTTGGAGTATCTGAAGGTAAAATCCTAGGTCACATCATATCGGAAGAAGGGGTATCCATAGACCCTGATCGAGTGGAGGCTATCTTGAAATCGACAAGGCCAAGCAACAAGAAAGAAATGAGATCCTTCTTTGGGAGGATCAATTTTTTTAGAAAGTTTATAACAAGGTTTGCAGAGTTCGTCAAACCTCTAAATGAAATGATGAAGAAAGAGGAGAAGATTGAGTGGAGTAATGAGACTAAATCTACTTTCTCGTAGATCAAATAGTCAATATCTAAGGTACCTATTTTGACAAGCCCAAATTATTTAAAACCTTTTTATATCTATTCTTTTGCATCTGACCATTCATGTGCAGTTGTGTTAACACAAAGAAGAGGAGAGGGAGAAGAAAAACCTATTCCCTTCATGAGCTCTCCATTTAGAAATTAAGAAGTGAGATACCCACCATTGGAGAAACAAGCCTTCACATTGGTACGAGCAGTAAAGAAGTTCAGGCATTACATTCTTCAAAGTCAAGTAATGGCTATAGTTCTAGATCCAGCTGTAAAGTCTCTTCTGATGCAAAGTGAATTAGGAGAGCAAAGAGGAAAGTGGATGGAAATTCTACAAGAATTTGACTTAGAGATTCATCTGATGAAGCTTGTTTGAGGGCAAGGTTTATCAAAAGCAATGGCAGATGTGGACAAAAACAACACTTGTCAGCAGTACACTGTCCAGTTATTTACTAAGGATCCCTAGTACACAGACTTGATTTTCTTCCTTCTCAATAATAGATGTCCAAAAGGAATGAATGCTACTCAGAGGAGAGCATTGAGGATGAAGAGTGCTCACTACATGCTTAAAGGGGGATCCATTTATAAAAAGAATTTTCAAGGGATTTACTTGCATTTTTTAGATCAGCAAGAGGCCAAGCATGCTATTTTTGAGTTTCATGGAAGGCATGGAACAGGACATGGATCTGCAGATTCTTTGGCTCATCAGATTCTTAGATCAAGCTATTATTGGCCTTATGTATTTTGGGATGCACACCAACATGTCAAAACGTGTCATGTATGCCAAAATTCTGCACCCAGGGAAAGAAATCCTGCAATGCCTTTGCAATCGATGTATGAGGTAATGTAGTTTGCTCAATGGGCCCTAGATTTTGTAGGTGTTATTAATCCCAATTCTTCTACAGGACATAAGTTCATCTTGAATGCAACTGACTATTGTACAAGCTGGACTAAGGCCCAACCCTGCAAAAACAACACCATAGAGGTGGTCATCAAATTTTTGACTGAGAACATCACAACCAAGTTTGGAGTTCCATTTGCTCTGGTATGTGATAATGGCCCTAATTTTTCTTTTGCTAAATTCATTCAATGGGCATATGAACATAAAATTATTTTGAAGTATTCATATAATTACTACCCTCGGGGAAGTGGAGTGGTTGAGTCCACTAATAAAAACTTGTTGGAAGTGATAAGAAAATTGCTAGAAAACAATCCTAGAGACTGGCATACCCAGTTAAGATTTGCCTTATGGGAAGATCGAACCCGAATCAAAGCAGCTTTAGGAAATTCGCCTTTTAAGTTAGTCTATGGCCAAGACCCAGTCTTCCCAATCCATTTACAAATACCTATTCTTAAGTTCATGCAGGAGTTTTATACTAAGGATGATAGGATCGAGGTTAGATTACTTAATTTGCTTAATATGGAATAGCAAAGAGATGCTTCTTTGCAGCAATTCTCTAAATATCAGGTTGTCGTTAAACGTTGTTTTGACAAAAGAGCTAAGATAAAAGCTTTTAGGATATCAGATCTTGTATTACTATGGGATAAAGCCAGAGAAAAGAAAGGAGATCACGAGAAGTTTGATAGACTCTAGTTAGGTTTGTATCAAGTGGTTGAGATACTAGGCAAGAATGCTTTTCATTTAAGTACCTTAATAGGAGAGCCTATTCCATTAACAGTTAATGGTTAGTTTCTCAAGCACTATTTTGGTTCATGAAAGGTCTGATGTTTTAAAGAAAATGTACTATACTGTATCATATGTAATTAAGTTTTGTTTTGTTTTGTTGTTTTTGTTTTTGTTTTATTTTTATTTTGTTTTTATTTTTTGTGTTTTGTTTGTTCTTTTGTTTGTTTTGTTTGTTTTGTTTGTTTTGTTTTGTCTTGTTTCATTGGGGATCTTCATTTTGTCTATCTCAAGACAAGGGGTTGTTATTCAAAGTATACTACTGGTACTAGGAGAGAAATTGGGTTAGGTATTTTCATCAGCATCATTTGAAAAGGATTTCATTCTGAAACTCATGTTTTATGACCATTTTAATTTGGGTTTGAAAAAGTTATTAAGGATAGAAGATACATTGTGAATATCTCATGAGTTATGATCAAAGATCTATCACCAAATTAGAAAACATCTGCCTAAGTAAATACCTATCTGTTTTAGAATGGTTCTACCTTTGATTCAAATGAAAAATCCAATTCCAAGGCTATCATGAAATTCATTGTAGTTCTCAACCCACATTTTAGATCCATTGTATATGAGTATTGAGGAAGGTGCATAAAAGATTTCCACAAGAGAAGCTTAAGTAAAAATGAGTGAATGAAAAGAAAGAAAGAAAAGGCAAGCTCAATATCAAATGGGTAATCAAGTATCTCTATTGGGGCTATGGATGCCTGGCTGGAAGTAGAGAAATGCTTTAAGAGAACTAGAGGTATCTCCATCGGGGGTATGGATTCTTATCTGGCCGCGAAGCAATACCTAGGATTTTATTGCACGATAGTTAAAGGACTCAACCTATGTAGCTTGGATTTTAGGTATAGTTGTCCAGAAGCAAATAAAGTATCTATAAAGAGTGATGCACAATATACGCACACACTCAGATTCAAGAATAACTCATGAGAACATACATATGAGATTCCAGCTCAACCTTATTCTCTATATATCTGATCTTATTCAAGTTAACATGCTTCATAAGCTAGGTAGTTTTAGGGTGACTGAAATTTTCTTGGGGTATCTTGAAAATGGGTAAACCATTTTCCCAGTCGAGTCACCATTTGTTATGCTTGCATAACCACCCCATCTTTTGCCTTGGTCAAAATGGCCCCCCCTTTATGTTTTTGTCCTTGGTTGTTTTTCATACAAAGTTTGGAGTCTTTCTTTTCCAATACTTTGGTTTTTTTCTTTGGTTTGTTATGTCGGAACCAGAGCTGGAACTGGAACCGAATCAGGTTTTGAATCTTGTTTCAAAGACCGATTCCATCCCCATCCCGACAATCTTCTTTTTCCTTTTTGTTTTGTCTTTGTCAAAGCTGGAGCCGGAGTGGAAGTTAAGTAAAAATTTATTCAAAGTTTCAAAATCAAATCTAATTCTGCCTCCGATTTTTGGTCTTTCGTTTTAAACTAGGTTTTTATGTTAAGTTTTCTCATTTCGGTCTTCTTGTTTTATTTTGATGTTTTCTTTCAATTTCTTCTTTGTTTGTGGAATCAGACCTGAAACAAGAACCAAGTTGGGAAATTACCCAAGTTTCCAAATCATTTTTCATTTCGATTCCGCTCCCTTTGTTTTTGGTCGTTGACTTTACTGAAGTCGCACAACAGTAATGTGCTAGTTCCTTCTGCAGTTCCGACTCCACTCTACCATATTTATGGCATTAATTACAGGTGTCATGCACACATGAAACTCTAATTTTTTACCTTAATTAGGGATTAACCGGTAGTTATCATCATTATTGAAAGAGACTAAGAGTGAACCAGAGTTGCAGTGGAGCATTTGTGCGTGTGAATTGATCGAAAGAGAGACAGTTATGCACAAATTGCTTTAGGGAAATAACCTATTTATTCACATTTGAGGTAGGGGGTTTTATATTCTTCTCTTTCATTTTTATTTCACATTTTCCATTTTGGTTTGTTTCGGCTGATTGGTATCATGCAAGTTCGTGTGTTTTGTTTTTCTTGTTTTCGTTTTGCTTTTCTGGTGTTTGTTTCTTGTTTGTTTGTTTTTCTTCATGGTCATTTTCACATTTTAATTGTGACTATATCATGATTCCCTAGTTTTTAAATGCATATATTAATTACTATTTTACATTGATAGGGTTTGATAAATGATGATTTTTACTTAGGAATCTTGTTTCGCTTTAGATCTGGTTAATTTAAATAGGATTAAATTTGTGCCCTAGTTATTTGGAATTGATGGTTTTATTTAGGGTTTTGACATATTCCTGTTTGAAATATGATGCCCTAAATAGTAAAGTCGCCTCTTGGTCATATGGGGATGGTCTTATTAGGTTATTTTTAAGCCCCTTTCATTTTGCTGTGACCTAGTCCTTAAATCATGAAGTTATTTATCAAACTATTAAAATCACTTATAACATCATGGTCATGTTACGAAGAAGTGGGATCGGAATTGATTTAGACTTTGAACCATGTTTTTTTATAAGTATCGATTCCATTTTCATTTCGTTTCCGACTCCGCTTATAGTTAGAAGCAGGAATTCAAAATAACAATAACCTAGTTGGAACTAGAACCGAAACTGAATGTGAAATTAGAAAATCTGAATGAAACCAAATCAGTTTCTATTCTGATTCCGATTTTGGTTACCATTCCAGTTCTAACTCCAGTCCCATTTGTTATTACTGTAATCTCAATAATGGTTTTGGCTCCGATCCCAACAATGTTTTAAAAGAGACTGTTTAGAATGTTTTCTGCTTGGTTCTGCCTCTGGTATATAAATGAAGGGTAAGATTTTAAAGCATATTTTGTGATATTTATTCAATTATCTAATTAGATTTTTTGTTGCAGGAAGCTAAAGAATGTCAAGAGTATCAAAAGAAGCTCCCCAAAGGAATCGGCCTGCAGAAACTTCAAAGGCAGCAACTAAGCCTAAGAAGATTAAGCTAGAGTAGCTACCTTATACCTTGAGGTATAACCATAGGGGTCCTACTGTCACTGCAAGCAAAGTGGAATCTAATTGGTCTGATGTAACTGACACCAATCTAGGCCCATTCAATTTTGAGGACTTATATTCAGAAAAATTCACTAAGGATGTGACAGGAAGAACTGGAAGAATAGTTGAGTCTAACTTGGCTCACATCACTGTATTTCCTCTATCTATCTAGTGCCCAAAGTTGATTATGATAGTAGCAGGAGCTTACAATCTAGCCACTAGGCAATGTATGGATTGACAGGACAATGTGATTATAGATCTAACTCCTCAAATGTTTCAACACATTTTTAGTGTCCCTAATCCAAAGAACCTGGTATAGTTAAATGAGGCAGATGATTTGGGTATATATAACATATACAAGGAGGCCAACAAGGCTCACTTGAACAAGAAGTGGTTGAGCAAAAAGAAGAAGTATCTAACCAAACTCCATGATGAACCAAAGAGGACATAATTTTACAAGGAAGTATCGAACCTGATAATGATGTTGTCTAGAGCCTTTGGGAAGAGGGGTGTATTTCATTTCAAGGAGTGGATGTTTCCCTTCATTCAGACAATCTTTAATGGAAAGCAATAGTTTGATTGGATGATGATTGTCTTAGATACCATTCATGACCAGTTAACTAGAATAAGGGAAACCAAGAGCTTTTTCATGACTTCTTATGTTGTCTACGCGGTAGCTAGAGGAGGTATCTTTCCAGGTTTGAACAGAGAGGGAATATTGGGAGAGGCTGATGGAAAAAAGAGAGTATGGGATCATTATGATCAGCTATCCCTATAGGTTTCTGAATTAGAAGATTTAATGATGCATTCTTATATGTAATCATTAACCAACTTAATGGAGATGTAGGATACAGATTGAGCTAGGAAGCCATGGCCTCTGTCACAGAATGGGGATGTTGGTATATCCAATACCCCAAGTTCACTTATTTCAGGTTGGCAGGATTTGAGGGTGATCCCCACTTACTTCCAAGGTGTTGCAACAACAGGATGGTTCTGATGGAGTTTTTCTATCAAGCTCTGGGGATCAATGCCCAATTTGGGTTAAAACACAAGACAGGTTATCACAAGTTCCCCATGCAATTGGGTGAATACAACTGCCCACACCTTGTGGGAGCTAAGGTGGTTTGCAGTGAATTGATACATTTGAAGTTAGGTTTGTATACTGCTTGAAAGCACTTTGATCCAAAGAAGAAAATGAATGCTTTCTTGCCTTTGGTTTTGACAAATATTTCAATCTGTTAGAGGATTTTTGGAGTGATCTTCAAGATGAGTATGACCTCAGGAAAAGGAATTATTAGAGGTTGCCCGTTTCACTCATGGTAGAATTTTGGATCAAAGATGATATCCCTGACATATTAGTAGATGATGGAGTTGTGTTGGATCCATCATATGAAGCATTGAATATTGGTACTAAAAGTTTGGATCCGGTAGATTGGGATGGTGAGGAGACCATCGACATCAAGCAAATAGGGAGACAAGTCTTGGATAGGAGTATCCACTGGGCTGTTCTTAGAACCAAAATTCCTAGAGGTCTAGCTTCTAAGAAAGGGAAGGGATACAAGAGAATCGAGAGGAAATTTCCTTCCAAGGAGCCTTTGGAGTTCTTTCCTCCTGACATTGAAGAGATCGAGCTTGAAGCCTCTACTCAAGATTTAACTGGAGTACAACAAGAGGATGCTCAAATAGGACCTATGGTTTCAACACCAGCAATGGGTGAGTCATCTACTCAAGTCCCTCTTATAGAGTAGCCAAGTGGAGAGATGCCTCAAGGAACTCTTTATGGTATAGCTGAAGCATTAAAGGGAAAAGGAGTAGAGCTGGAGATCCATGATGTTGAAATAGACTCTAATGAGACCTTATCAGAGAAAGATGCCTCTAGAGGAGGAAATTGAACATATTTTAATAGAGGAAGATCAATGGGCACTGTTTGAGGAAGAAAAAAAGGCTTCAAATGCTCAAGCACATGCAGAGGCAATGAAGAATCAAAAGGAAATAGATGCTAAGGCACAAGCTGATGCCATACTTCAACAATAGAAAATGGAAGCCAAGCAAAGAGCTGATGAAGTATAGAAACAACAAAGGCAAAGGGAACAGGAGCTCAAGATCAAAGAAGAGAATGATAAGATAGAGTTAGTACAAGAAATTCATGATCTAGAGGAGGAAAAGGTGAAGCAACAAAGGGAAAGGGAAGTCCTTGTGGCCAAATTGAAGCTTGTTGAAGAGGTCTATAAAAATAAAGAAGAAGTAGAGCATATGCAAAAAGAGAAAGATTCTAAGGAGTTGACCAAGCAGCTACAAAAGGAAAAGGAAGACGTAGACAAACTTAAGGTAGTGAAGGAAGAGAGAAACCGGGAACTTGAGGAGAAAAGATTAGAAGAAGAAAAGTTGAAGAAGGAAGAAGAAGACAAGAGGATACAGGAACAAAAGGACAGGGAGGAAGCTGAAAAGCCTGCATAGACAAATATAGAGCAAGAACAACAAGAGGTTGATTCTCAACCTAAGGTTAATGTGCAACAACCCTCTACTACTGCTACTTCTTCTTCAACTATAATGACCACTACTCCAAGTGCTCCCACTTGGTTGAAATTGGATCTTCAAAAGAGATCAGTGACACCCTCACAACCTCTCAATTGGGATGATATGATGAAGGAGATTGAAAAAGAAAGGCCCAAAAAGAAGGCTAAAATCTTGCATTTCACTAGACTTATTGAAGCAGGGGAGATTTTTGCTAAATGTGCAATACCGGTGGTGGACAAGGATATGGGGGACATGTAGCTAAATGATTACCTTTTGGGCATGGTTAACTTGGGGAGACCCACAAGAGATCAACAAATTAACTTGATAGATGTGGTAGCATCATCCACTAAATCAAGAATGATGAAGGATAAGTAGAAAAAGGATGAGCTTAAGGCTCAATTGGATCAATTGCATACTTTCTTAAAGAGTATTTCTGCTCCGAGGTCACAAAAAATTGCCACCATTGAGACACCAATTCTGCTTAGAAAGAAGGAGGTGGATGATTTGGTGTAGGTAAGGAGTAAGGCAGAGATGTTTGATAGATGGATTGATAGACTAAATTAGGAAATAGGTGGGGTGATGGACAATAGTTTTGAGGTTCACAAGATGATAGAGGAGCTAATAGAAGAGATGAATCAGTATGCCAAAGTATTGGGAGAATAGGGAGGAGTACAGAGGATATAGCCAAAAGCTGAAAGAGGTTAATAAATTTATGAAGTCCACTCTTCTAGAAGAGTCAATACTTGAAGAAGACAACAAAGATTTCTTGGAAAATACCTCCAACATAGTCTGGTTTAGATCTGAATTTTTATACAACCATAAAAATGAAGTTCAAGATTCTACCAAGGATCTAAATGAACAGCTTGAGGAGTTAGAAGCATTTATTTCTATTATAGTAAATGTTGATATATTGGTAAAAGAAGGCCTACCTTTTAGCCAATTAAAAGAGAGATGGGATGATAGGTTTAAAGAGGTCATGCAAAAGGGAGATGATGGAGAGGATCTGTTGTTAGATCAGTTGATGGATATTAAAGAATAGGTAAGGGCAGCTAAAAGGGATTTGAAAAAGCTAAAAGACATGAGAGGATTTTCTGCTACAGAATTAGAGAGGATCAAGTTCGAAGACAGTTGGGTTGATGGGCCAAATTTGGATATGCTTCAACAAGTCTTCTCCAGTTACGATGAGTACACTACAGAGCAAACTTCACATGCATAATTAATAATCTCATGCATGCATGGTTGTCTTCTCTTCTCCACATGCAGGACTGGTAGTCTTAGAGGCGCATGGCTTTCTTTTCTCTTCTATCTTCTTCTCTCGAGTTTAACTAAATGATCAAGATGTGCACTAGAGATCAAATTGATCTAAGTTTCCAAGAAGACTTTAATTCCTAAAAATATGGATCGACTTAAGATAGAAAGGACTTCGGATTTTTGTACATCTATAAATACCTTTGGGGTATCATATTATAAGGGTCAGCTGATGAGAATAAGATTAGCCACCTGATAGTAGGAGATAGAATTTTTTCATAGTTTTTACAGAGATACTTTGTTATTTTATTTAAAGTTGAATATAAATAGAGGTTTTTTTTACACAATATGGTGTTGGAATTGAGTTTTATTGGATAAGGTTGATGAATTATAGTCTATTTGCATGCCAGTGATTGTGCTGAAGCATGAGTGTTTCTTATGTGATGAAAGTCATTAGAAGGAACCAAATTTAAGGATTATTTCATTAAATTATTTGTGAATTGAATTTATTGAAAGTCTGTTGATCTATGATCTTGGCAACGAATGAGAGTGTGTCCTTTTGGAATCTTTGAAATATTTATGATGTGTGATTGTGATGTTAAATTAAGCACCTTAGATGCATGCAATAGTATGGACTGTTTTGTAAATTGCATCATGCTATGGTTTTCTTGATCTGTTGGAAGAACATTCATTGTTGAAGATATATGTCCGGATATTAGATAATTTTTATTCATGTTTCACTGATGTACACCTTGATCTATCTTTTTCTTTTATTTAAAACCCCCTTTTTATTAAGAATAATTCGATGAATAAGTCATTGCTTGCATTTCCTTATTACCAACAAAGGCCCCTTGAATATTACAGTTGCATGGACCAATTGAGTGAGACTAGACAGTTGAGAACCAACTACCAGGACCTTGGGAGTTAGGCTACTATATGTTGTCTTTCTTTTTTAGGAGAAATAGAGTAGATATATTTTTTTTAATGTTGTTTGTGTCATTTTCACCATCAACAATACCCTTTAGTCCCCTTGAAATAGAGCCATTTTATTTGATGATTTTGAAGATTATTTTAAGAACACTAATTATGCATTGTGTCAATTTTTGCATAAGAAGTTTTATATTAATATGGACATTTCCCTAGTGACCCTAGCAATTGATATTCAAAACAAGTATCAATACAAATCTTGGGATTATGATTCCCACATTATTGAGCATTTGCATGAGAACTTGATGAATTTGAAAGATGCAACCCCTCCACTGTCATGCAAACACTCTTCTTTTTTGATGCACTTTTTTTATGGAAAAGTAGAAAGGTAATGAGGAATTTTATGAAATTGAGAGAAAGAGACAACATGGACAATGAACTGCCAATGCAAATGTGGACCCATATTTGGTATGTGCACTGTCCACAGTCTGGTTACACTATGTTTTGCAATGTTTTCAAGTTATTGGTGTTGGAACAGTTGGGTTTGAATCCCATGAATAGAATTTCACAAAGTGTTAAGGAAATTTTGAGGCCCATGGAATACAAGGATGACACTAAATAGAAATTTAATTGGGGAGATTGGTATCTTCATACCAATTACACAACAATCAAAATTTATGGAGCCCTAGTGCCACCTCATAATTTTCCTATATATGTGTCGGATAGACAAGAATTCATGGAAATAATGTTGCAACTGGATGCCATGGACAAGGAACACTTCAGAAAATCAAGGAAGGCATCCCTTGTGAACCTTGATTATGGATTTTCCTATTTCACCTATACCTCAAAGGAGGGCATTGAGAGGTTTGGGTTTCTTTTAAATAATTAAAGATTGAGACAAGATGCCATAAGGTTTTGTGACCTTGAAGGGGTAATATTTGCTAAGAGAAAAGCAAGAGGGTTATCAGGAAAACCTCATCAGTTCCTCTTTCAAGAGGATGTGATTAGAAATTTATCCTCTGATAAAGAATTTATAGCAAGGAAAGATGCATGGAAGAGGATATGTTCAATTGAAGAAAAAATGCTGAAGGAAAATCCTTTCTATGTTAGCCCTTATTCCAAGATAGAGGATAAATTTGTGCAAGAAAAATTAATGCTTGGTGATTTTAATGATAAGATATTCTTTGATAAAGTAAAGCAAGTTGAGATTGAGGCCGAGGTGACCAAACAAAATCATGATACATAGTTTAGGATCTAGTTGGATCAATCCTCTACTCGAGGCATCCATGTGCAAGAAAAAGAGACAGGTGGACAACCTATAGTCACTCCATTAGTGGCTTATTCAACAAGTGAGAAGATTGGTGAGGGTCAAGTTCATAAGGTGTCTGGAGAGCACATTGCCATGGAGCAAGAAGTGGACCAGGAATTCATTGAAGACCAAGTTGATGCCTTGAATATAGTGATTCCTCCTAGAAATTTTTTGAAGTGGGAATACAATGAGGCTGAGGATGACAATGTCAGAATAAAGGCCTATGATGACCTAATGTGTGATGATGATTTTTTAAAGACTAGGGAATTCAAAGATTTTGTCACCCATATAAAAGTCTCTAATATCAAAAGGAGGATTGAAGAAGAAAAAGAGAAAATTGATCCCTCCTTGCAAGAAGAAGATGAGGACGAGGAGGAGGATAACATAATATAGGAAATTGGTGCTATGTCACTAGTTGATGCAAGGACATTGGTGAAAGGAAGTGGGGTTCTCTTATTGCTTAGATGGAAGATATCATCTACTATTGCACTAGATGTAATTAGGAAAGACCCAGATGCCTCTATTTCTAAGGAGGTTTTTAACAATAAAGTTTTTGGCTCAAGTTTCAGCCCTAAGCTACATACTCTTGTCATTTGTTCTATGGTACCAAACATAGGGAAGCTTTAGGTCATAAAGTTTTTGGAAAAGGAGATTGGAGCAGTATTTGTTAAAAGGGCTATAGAAATGACTGCCACTATAGCTAAACAATTTATAATGCATGTTGCAATGTTGAGTGTGGATACTACCCAAATTACAGAGACTAACTGTAAAAAGTTGTTGGATAGATACAACAAGTTGATGGATGAACATAATAAGGTGCTTGCCACAACATAAAAGGGTATTCCATCTCCAACAAGTTCTACCTCAGATAGGAAAGAGAAACCCTATCATTGAGAATTCAAAGTTTGAAGCAAGAACTTCAATCAGAAAAGAGTTAAAGTAGCCAATGACATTTTTGAGGATGTGTTAAAGCATAGGGTAATGAAGTTGGTAAATAGGGCTGATGAGGTGTGGGCTACTTACAAGAATGTCCATGAGGATAACATCAAATATTTGCAAGTTCAGAGGGATTTTTAAACTAAGTGGATCAAATGAAGCACCAGAGTAGGAAAATTAAAGTAAATGATGTCTAAGATGCAAGAAGATCTTGAAGCTCCTACTAATGTTCCTGAAATACTGCAGGCCATTGATCTTATAAATGAAATTACAACCTTTCATGAGAAATTAGGGGTGCAACTCCAAAAAAAAAAATAATGTTTAGAGATATGGAGGGGAATGGCATGCCAAAAATACTGGATGATAAAGGCGAATTAAAGGAGTTTGCTAAGTGGAAAGATGAGCTGGGAGAGTTTCTCCCTCAGAGTAAGATGATGTTAAGTGTTATTGATTACTCCATGTTGAATCGCAACATTGATAACATGGTTGGAGTTGAGATGAGAATGGACACTTTCATCAAAGAGGCCAAAGCTTTAATTGATGCAAGGTACACTCAACACCATACAAAAATGTAGAACCTACTAGACCTGACGTGGCCAACTGAGGATGAATATAACACATGGCTGGAGAAGTTTATAGAATGAGCTTGTGTATGAAAGATGATAGAAGAAATAATGAATAATAGATGGGAGAATACAATTCATGGATTGAAATTAGTATCAATAAGGCGTTTGCTAAAGTATTGTAAAATATTGTTTTCTTTCCAATATAAGGATTGGTGACACAAAGGCTGAATTGGATGGGCCTACTTCTTTCTTTTTATTTATTTTCTTGCTTTAGAATTTTTCTGACTTGACACACACGTGGTGAACACTTTTGTCTCATGAGGAATATAGTTTGATGTTGTTACAATGAGTGAAATATGCCTTTTAGAAGGTAGGTATATCTTCTTCAACAAATAGAAATGAATTTTATCTTATATGCTTTCCCCCCATTTTCAAATGTACAAATATAACTACAAAGGGGAATGTCTTTTTTAATGGTTTAATTGAATAGTGACAGGTGTACTTTTTGGCTCGAAGCTTGTTTGCTAGTTCATTTCTATAAGAAGGAATTCAAGGCCAAGAGTATGGGGTTCATTTTTCTTTAATTGATCATAGAGAAAATTGTAAAGAGAATACTGAGCATATTTGAGTTTTGTCTTAGGTTTGAGTCTATCAATGCATATGTAATTTTGATAGCAATACTAGCAATATAATATAGGATGATGAAAATTCAAAGCCTTTTTCTCCCCTATATACTTATTCTATGAGTTATGAATAATATAATCAATGATTATCGTGTTCGTATCCATTTATTTCCAATAGATGTGTGGTTTTGTTCTTGCTTGTTAATTCAAAGAATTAATGTAAATGAAGTTGTAGATTCATATGATTTAAGTGCTAGGATATTAGTAAGAAGTGGTGGTTGAGAATATAATGTTGAAATGTTGTAATGCAGTGTTTTCAAAGCTTAAATGATGTTATGTGTTAATTTTTTATCAGATTGTATAGGTTTTGGGATTGAATTCATTCCTAGGATGAGGCATTGATCCAAGTGAATATTCACAATACATTTTGTTGGTCAATTCAATAGAAAAGAACTTTTATAAAAAAAAAATTCAAATGAGTTACAATGGTTATTATTTTGTGTTAAGTTTCACCATTCTCATTCTCTGAATGCAGAGTGTTGTTAAGAAGAAGCCAACTTCTTTGATACATTCTATTTGTTGAGATATTACATGCAAATTATCTGTTATTTACAATGTATTTGGATATTAGGTGCAAAGGTCTTTAAAATACATTGTGGGGTCACCCTCCCAAGTTTTGTAGAGCCCAAAGTGTAGGAGGAAAGTATTGTTTCTTTCACTTGTTCGTTGGTCAATCCCTTTGGGTTGCTAAGGATTGGAATTAGAAATTCCATAGGAAATTCTAAAGATTAGCTTGGTTCTTAAAAAAAATCAACACTACCATCACATCTCTTTATTTATTTTTTATCCTTTGAGTTGTGAATTACATATTGAGTGCCACCGAATGAAAATTTTATTTCCATTGTGTACACTTTATTATTGGTGGAAGGAAGGGGTTTTGAAACCCCTTTCGGGTTCCAAAATAGGTTTCTAAACCATGCGTGAGTGTCAAAACTTATGTCTTTACTCCCGTTTTCTTTCAATTGATTGGTTGATTTTTTTATAAAATAACCAAAAAATTGATAAATCATAATAATTTGCCATGTTACTTCCAATAGAACAATTATATTTTTCATACTTGTGATCTGTTTTTTATTTGAAATTTGTGAAACTTCCTATGAAAAAAGACTCCATATCCAAATCTTTGTCTTTTGACATTATATCTTCTTGATTATCATCTAAATTGAAGTTTTGTCGTTGAATAGTCATGGTACTAATATTCACCACAACTTCCTATCTGGTTGAATGAGTTAAATAATTATTAATATGGTCTTCTTCATCCTTTTTAGATTGTTACCTTTCTTCCTTGTTCATTGCTTCAATTAAATCATCAGTAGTAATCTCACTTCTTCCATCATGTATTATATTGAGAGTCGTAACATCAATTATGTTTGCTAGATCATCTCTAGCCATTCCCTTTGTTAACCTTGATACAACTTCATAATTCACATCATCTGCCATAGGTTTCTTCTATGGTCTTCAAATTTTCAAATGCTTCTTCCATTTTCTTCAATAGTCTTAGATCACTTATCAAGCACACAACTAAAGTACTAACAAATAGCCAGATTTTTTTTAAAGAATGTGTTATTTCCTTCATATTAGAGTGATTTTTAACATTATCTTCCCAAACCCCTAATCATATACAAGAATTCTCTCAACACAATGCAAACTACTAGAAACACTACCAAGCACAGGTAAGTATCAAGTCAAATCTGATAAAGAATAAACTGATAATAAAATATTTTGAATATGAGAAATGAGACTCTCATCAAGTATTTCACTATCAATTATATTATGCATGAAATTTTATAAAGTCTATGCTAAGATCCAACTAATTAGTTTATTTTACTTTTTTCATATCAAGATTAAAGACCACGATAACACCTGCAACATATATATCAATGTCTATACCTTCCATCTTTGTTGAATACACAAGCTTATTGTAATATCTTACTTACAATCAAAATAATGAGACATTATAATGATCATTTCATCGATGCCATCATTTTCAATATCTAAAAACACTAGAGTAGATAAGATATGTGAGCCAATATTAACAAAATCTTCTTCTTTTTGATGCTACAATGCTACATTATAATCATCCTGATATTTCTTCTTTATCCTCTAAAGTGTGTTTTTGTTTTCACTTTCATTTCATCTTAAACTTGATCAATCCTTCTCAATAGGTAGTTATCACTTTGACAATCCACAAATATCCCTTAAGTGGGAAGCACTTCTTGAAACCTTGTTTGAGGTGTTAGCACAATTAACAATTTGTTTTGTGTTGTTTCCAATATGCAACTATCATTTACGACATGTGACTGCTATTACACATGTTAATTGTTGCTACTACACATTGTTTTGAATATGTATAGGTATTGTTAACTCTTGCTTTATTATAAGTTAACTGATGTTTTCCCCTAATTTTCCTCCTAGTATTCTTCTCCTAGAGTGGTTATATATTTTTAAATATATGCATTTGATAACAATGAAGAAGTCAAATTATGCAAATTCGTTCTTCTATGCTCGACTTTTTGTCTTTGTAGATCTAAAAAATTCAACATGGTGTCAAAGCCATTGAAGACAATAGAAAGCCACTAGAGAATACATTGAATATAAATTGTCAAAATTATTGTTCACCAGGTTAAATCTCTTCATTCCATGGCAAACAAAACCCTCTATTTCTGAGTTTTAAATTTGTGTTTATCTGTAAATTGTTGTGAATAATGGTCTGATTCTCTATGATTCAAAATAGAGGAGGGGCATGGAAAAGTGTTTAAACCATAAAGGGGGGGTGATTCACCTGTAGGATCATGTTTGAAGTAGCATTGGAATCTATTATGACTATGAATAGTGGACATTCACTCTAGGTGACCTGCATATGTGTATGTTCATTGTGATCATGGAAGACAAAGGAAAGCAGGTGAGGATAATTTGATGCGTTATTCTCCACCTGTAGCCTTTGATTGGAAGCATTCATTTGGATGACATACATATATAGAGAGTCTCAATTGACTTTCAAACACTTGCATGCTAACAATTCCTTCCAATAGTTTGCACCATTATTCTCTGGAGGTGTGAATCTTTGATCAACCTATTCTAATCTCTAATTTTCCCCACATCATCATTTGGTGTGGAATCTTCATTTTTCTACACAAAGATTTGTCTTTGAAGGAGACATGAGGCACATTTTTTGGCAATGATTTTCATTTTGGAGGCATTATTTTCCTTCCTGGGGCCACAATTTGTATTTTTGAAGGCACAATTTGTGTTGTTGAGGCCAAAACTTGCACATTTTGGCTTTCTAAGGTGGAAATTTTCATTTTGGGAGAGGCTCGATTTGTCTGACCTGTGATTTGGTGTAGACCTGCAATTTGTTGCACTATATAGACTTCTTAGATAGGAAGATTAAAAGTGTTGTTGCATTCATTCTTCACCCATCCAATCACGTGAAGCAGTGTTTCACTGTTTACATGTGAGAAGGAAGTGTGATTCTTAAACCCCTAGTTTGTTCCTTCACATGAGGGCATAAAGGGAGTATAAACAATTCTTTTGCATGTACTTGCATGTTTTGTTCATGTGTTTGCATGTCACTGCATGTGAAGGAGAAGTTTATTTTTATGCTTTTTGCATTCATTATTGGAGGGTTATACATGTACTTTATAATAATGAACTGAGATAAATTTCCATTTATGAGGGGTTAATCATTTCTCTTAAACACTATTTTCATCATTTTGTTGTTAGGATAACTTCAGAGAACTTTTTGTCTTGGAAAAAAGGGATAAAGAGGCACTTCCTTGAGAAATATCTACTACCCTATCTCCTCAGACTCATTCCTAAGCCAACTGACTATGATGAAAAGAATGCATGGTTTAATAATAATGACATAGTATATGAACTAATATGTATTAATTTTTCCTAGGATACTCTACATCACATAGAGCACACTAAGTTCCCTTTTACTTCTTGGATCATCATCCAAAAGTCAAGTATGGAGGCATTGAATCTTCATCTGAAAGTGATGTTTCCTTGGAAAACTAGGCTATTGATGATATTGAGACTTATGTTGCCTCATCTAATGTGGACACATCTTGTATGGATGATCAATTCATTGATTCCCCATCAACAACACCTTTTGCAGATCTAGATTCCATAGATGATTCTTCGAGAGCCTCTAGTGATTCATTGCAGCAAGATCATTTATGTCTTTTGGATTCAGTCCATTGGGACCAATTTCTACCAGAAATTTCTTTTTGGTTTGTAGAATCCCTCATTTCAGATCTAGATGACACTATTGAGGATATATGTCTTCTCTTCGAGGACCACTCTTTTTTCTTTACATTTTATTCTACTTATGAGTTTTGTGTTGCTTCTTGGAAAGCTCCCAATGGCTTCTTGTAGCAAGGCATACATAGTCTTCCCAATTCAACTTTCTAGGATGATCTCTTGATAGGATTTTAAAACTTGTTTACGGAGACATATTTTACATTTGGAGGACATATTGAGGGGTTATCTCTCCTCTTTGATGAAATTCATTACACAACTATTTTCAAACCATCATTGTCTTTGGATTATACTCTATATCAGTCTCTAGAAGATTCTGATTTGTCATCTTTAGCACTATGGCCTAGAATGCTTGATTTCATTGTGACTACTTTCAACATCGACACAGGGATAGTTAAGACAACTTCAAAGGCTTCATACATTTTTCACTTTCTTCTTACATATTCCATTAAGGAATTGGGAGATAGATTGCATCCACCTTTTGTTTTGTTTCTTCCTAAGGGGAGGAACATTGTTTGATGAGAATGGACCATATTCTCCATCTAGTTTTGAGCATCTACGATTGGATATTCTTGTGGGGGATACTTATTCTTCTCTTATATTCTCTCTATATTTGTGGAGGAATTTTATATGCACATTGGTACCTAAAATGGCCTTGATTCCAAGACCCATATTTGTTGCCTATATAGGCTTTTGTCTCCTTAGTTAGATTTAAAGGGGGTGGGGTTTTTCCCACAGGGTTTTCCCTCTTTCCTCTTTCCTCTCTTTAGGAGTTTATCTCCTTAGTTAGACTTAAGGGGGGGTGTTAGCAAAATTAACAATCTACTATGTGTTGTTTCCAATATGAAACTATCACTTCCAACATGAAACTACTCTTACACATGTTGTTAACTTTTGTTGCTACATGTTGTTTTGAATATGCATATGGATTGTTAACTCTTGATTTAGTATAAGCTAACTAATGTTTTTCCCTGATTTTCCTCCTAGGATTATTCTCCTATGGTGGTTATATATTTTTAAATCTATGCATTTGATAATAATGAAGAAGTCAGATTATGCAAATTCATTATTCTATGCTTGAATTTTTGTCTTTGTAGATTTTTCAAATTCAACAAATTGAGCCTAAATCTCCTTGGTTGGTGGTATGCTGGAATATCCAATATATGCTAGTCTCTTGCAATTTTTGAGTAAAATGGCTATGTTATTAATAATTAATGTGCATTAAATAGATTTTTCATATGAGGTCATACAAATTTTGTTGAAGTATATCATAATTGATCATCTTCCTTAATAATCAATACTCTCTCAATATAACTCTAAACATCCACTTTTCAAAATGCTTGTGAATTCTCCTCCTTACTTTGTAATTTAGGAAATATAATAGAAAGGAAAAGTTGTTCAAGATCAACCAAACCAACATTTATTAAAACTCTAGTGACCTATTTAGTTTCTTTCCATCCACATGGAGAAGAGTTCACATTATTGTGTTCAACCATTTGAAAGACAAAGTTTTTGAAAACCTTGAGAAACAAGAAGACATTATTACTTTATGGATAAGAGACTTAAAGAATATTTGATACCATCTTGGCTAGAAAACACTTAAGAAATACATAATTACCTTTAAAGATGATGATTCTAAGACATCTGAAAAGCATATTATTTTTTTCAAGTGACTAACTATGAAAATCTTCCACCAATCATTGTATATTTCAATGATCTCTTAGTCACAAGTAAAATTAGGTAAGCCACGACACCATTTTATGATTGGATGCACATTGTTATATAAGTAATAGTGTAGGATTGCAATCTTTAAAAATATTTGTCTTTCATGATTGTTTGAAACATGGAGGATGCCTTATGGGTGTAAAATTGTGATATTTATAATAGCTAGATACTATAAGTTCTACCTTCTTTGGCCAAGATCAAAAAAATAGGTAAAAAGTTTTAAAAGATCCGAGTTTCCAAAATTTTGTGTTTTTTATCAACAAAATTTTGCATTCTCATTTGTAATCCTTTCCTTTACTCTTTTCATGTTATTAAGTTCTTCCAAAAATTCTTTAAGAACTTATGAAATTTCTCATCTTCTTCTTTTGTTATCGAGTTATCAAGATCCTATCCCACTTATTCTATTACATCTTTTATCTTTGGGTCTTTTTTTCATTGTATCTTTCTTGTAAGGCACAAATTCATTTCTTAGTGTGCTACCAAGATATAGTTTTCAAGTCCATTAAAATTTGTTGGACTCCCCACTGCTACTAATAATAGCCTTAGCATGTGAAGAAGAATTAAGAGAAGCATGCACTTTATCATTTGCACCAAATTTGGAATTTGTTGAAGGTGAAGCAAAAGACATTGCTATTGAGGTCGACTTGGTTGATTTAGAAGAGATTTTTGTTTTATCATGATCCTTCCATCAAGCCATAAAAACCTTTGGTGGATCATCATCTGCAATACCATTGTGTCATGTTCACCCCTTCTCTTTTTTTGGAATTATAATTATCTAGCTTCTCTCAAC
The DNA here is from genome assembly GCA_007115665.2 of Sequoiadendron giganteum. Taxonomy (NCBI): domain Eukaryota; kingdom Viridiplantae; phylum Streptophyta; class Pinopsida; order Cupressales; family Cupressaceae; genus Sequoiadendron; species Sequoiadendron giganteum. Next base: position 366,389,018 of record CM021109.1, read on the forward strand.
CATTTATGTGATGTGCTAAAGTAAGCCTAACATCAATATCTTCCACTAAGGTACTGGTAGGTTTCAATGATGTTCTATTAGTACATTCATTCCCACTACAGTTAATCTTAACCATATATTATTATTTGCAAGCCATTGAGACTATAAGATCCCCGTTCTTTATTCATGCCTCCACATTTTATAAAGCCACTACCTAATCTCAATAGAATAATTGTGCTTTATAAAAGCATGATTTAGTGTTTTGAAAGACTGAATTTGTCAATGCTCATTAAGAAAATAACTCTTTGGAGGAATCTTAGAGAAATATAATAAAAATTTAGTCCCATTAAATTCTTAAGTAAAATCAAGTAGATTCCTAGACCTCTCTTTTATATGTGTACCCAAAGCAAGATAGTGATAGAATTTTTTGGTTTTTTTCTAAGAACCAAGTTGGTCTTCAAAGAAGCCTATGGAATTTCCAATTCCAATCCTTAGCAATGTGAAGGAATTAGCCAACGAATGAGTGAAAGTAGCAATTTTTTCCTCCTGCACTTCAGGCTCTGCAAGACCTAGGAGGGTGATCCCATAATGTACCTACAAACTTATATAATCAATGACCAAATAAATTGCAAATAATAGATGAATTCTCATATGATAGCTCAATAAATGGAATATATCAAGAAGTTGGCTACTCCTTTACAACACTCAACATTTAGAGCATGAGAATGAAAGAACTTGACATAAAATAATAACAATTGCAGCTCATTTTAAAGTTTTTTTATAAAATTTATTTGATGTTGAACAACCAAGAAGATGTATCATGAATACAAAACTTAGTTCAGTGCCTTAACCTAGGAAATGGATTCAATTTCATCATAGATATAACTCAACAATAGACTAATACATAGCAATATAAACACTTGAAAACACTATATTACAACATTTAAACATTATATCCCAAACCATAACTTCTTATAAAGATCCTTGTACTCAAATTGCATGAACCTATAGCTCCATTTCAAGAAGTTTCATTAATTCTTTGAATTAAAAGCAAGGACATAACTACATATCCACTGGAAATCAGTGAAGATTAGCAAAACAACCCTTGATCATTTTATTAATAGTTCATGAAATGAATACACTAGGAGAGAAATGGCTTTGAATTTACACCATTTTCTATTCAATTGCTAGTGTTTCTATCAAAAATTACATATGCACATCAACTAGACTCAAAACCTAAGACCAAAACTCTAAACTGTTCTTTGTATTCTCATTAAAACATTTTATATGATCAATCAACAACAACTTCTACATATGGTCTTGAATTCCTTCTTATATAACTGAAGGAGAAAACAAGCTTCAAGCCAGAATGTACACATGTCCATTTCCTATTTGACCAATACAATAGATATTCCCTAATGCAGTTACATTTGCAATTCAAATGGAGGGAAATATCACATGAGAAAAAAACTATTTACTTTCATCGATGAAGATCTGGTCCTGCCTTCCAAAAGGCACCTTTTATTTGTTGTAGCATTATATCCACATTCTTGTAAAATGATGTCTGTGTACACCAATCTTGAGTGAAAGAAAATCATGAAAAGAAGAAAGAGAAATAGGAAAAATCACCTCCACGTTTGCATCCTTGTCAACAATCTCAAACTAGAGAGAATACAATAGTTTATCATTAATTTATCAAAGGCCTAATCTATATTGGTTCTAGGACATGCACTATTTTCTCCCATCTGTTACTTACCATTATTGAAAATTCAAGACCAAAATTGCACCACCCACCTAACAGCAGCAACTTAATCCTCCAGAATATCAAGATACTTGTCCTTCCATGATTTAAATTCCTCTTATGAGGGCCATTTAAATGCAATAACACTATCAGCCTTTGCTCTATATGGAGCGTACTTGGTGACAGCCTAGTTGACTTCTTTATCAAATTCTTCCAGGATAATCCATGCTTAAGCAAGCATGTCCATGTTTTTCCTTAACATGCTCACATTAGTTCCTTCACCAATCAAAGTTGTTTTCTTTGCAATTACCTCATTTGATTGTCCTCTCCAGTCTTGCAAAGATTTGATCTCACCATTCTCCTTCAATATGTCAGGAAGGAGTCCAAAATTCATCTCATCAAACTTTTTAACCAACTCCCTTATTTTGGCCTCCAAAGGCTCAATATTTCCTTGGAATTCTTTCATTCCATTCACCATTCTAAGGGTAGGTTGGATTTTATTAGGCTTGTTCACATCATGCTTGGACCCCACAACCATTATCCTCAAATCTTGCAATCCGAGAATCCATTTTTCCATGAGTAGGATTGCCACTTCCTTGTCTTTGTCAAAATTATTTATAGCATCAACATGGAAGAATAATTAGCATGGATGCTAATTAATCTCTTATCGACTCCCCTATTTATATGCTCTAATACTACAATCACAATCTTTAAATTGCTAACCATGATCATTCTATTATGTTGATCACACATTTCTTTATATGTTTTTAGTTTCTCAAGCATATCTTCCCTACTGATTTATTCTATCTATTGTGCTTCTAATGTACTAGGCTCCTCAACTGAAATAGGCACATTCCTCATGTTACATGGCACAATTACCATTAAAGTTTTTGTGCGAGGACTAGGGGTAGCAAGTGTTTTCTCTTGTGATGAGGAAGAAGAAGCATAATATATTTGCATTGGCTCATTGGATTACATATTTTTCATTTTCTCTTTCAGTAACACCATCTTAGTTTGCAACTCCATTATCTTTTGTTGGCCCTTGCCATATTCAACCAGTAAATCATTGTACATTTTTCTAAATTTTTTCTTCTTTGTTGTCATAGATTCAACCGTTACCTTTGTGAATTGAGCAACATTTACAGACATGGTGGCAGCTTCAATGGCAGAGGTATTAGATACCCTCTGTATAATTAGGCCCCCTCTATAGTTTGTAGATGGCTCTACAACTTCTAGCTTTTTAGTGTTTGGAGTTATGGCCCAATTTTCTAATGTATCCCGATGCTCACTAAATTAAGATCCTTGCAGTGCAATTGTTTGTTCCTCCTCAAGATTATACAAAGGCCTATCATACCTCTTTATTGTGCCAAAATCTATTGCAGAGGCTAGGTCCCATTCTAGAAATAGGAGAAGACCACTTTTCCTTATTAATTCTCCACCCTCTTGTGCAACGATTCCTTGGAAACTTTATTTCATCTCTTTCATGAATTGGGCCTGAATAACTTGATTAGGTAGTTCTAGATGTAAGCTCCTCTTTTTTGCAATGTTATTCACATATTCATCTTTCTTCGCTCTCCAAGAAAATTCCATAAATGTAGCGGAATTGAAAAATGAGTCATCATCCATGAATTGTTTACAAGACTCCACCCTAATATCATTAGTGTTGTTCATGCCTATGAGGTCCACCTTTCTCAATCTAAGGCCAAGTTTCTATGGTACCATCTCCCTAGGGGGAGAAGGAATTCTCTATTGCATCTCTTCTTCAATGACCAATATCTCATCATCAAAATCCTCATCATAATCCACCAATCCACTTGATTCAACCTTTTGTCTCTTAGGAGGTGGCTGCCTTGGTGGTGAATCAATGTCAACAATTATAAGACTAGTTAACCTTGGGGGAGACAGTGGTGGCATTTCATTCATCGGTGAAGGGATTTTTCACCCCTCTTGTTGAGAAGAGGTAGTCACTATTTGTTTTTCCTTCACCCTTCCTTTCCTCCCTTTGAAAATGATTACTCTCTTTGGGGGCTGAGAGGTTGGTCTTTCTTCCATCATAGGGATTTCCCCTTCGCCTTGTTCCTCCATTGTGATAGCCTTCCCCTTATCTTGGATTAACCTTTCATCTTTTAATTGTCCAACTACTTGTTCAAAATTTTGAAAAACTTATTCAATTCTTTGTGTTTCATCTTTAATGTCTGCTAGAGCCCAGTATTGAGGGTCCTTAGATTGCATTTCATGCATTAGTAAAGGGATTTTTCACCCCTCTTGTTGAGAAGAGGTAGTCACTATTTGTTTTTCCTTCACCCTTCCTTTCCTCCCTTTGAAAATGATTACTCTCTTTGGGGGCTGAGAGGTTGGTCTTTCTTCCATCATAGGGATTTCCCCTTCACCTTGTTCCTCCACTATGACAGCCTTCCCCTTATCTTGGATTAACCTTTCATCTTTCAATTGTCCAACTACTTGTTCAAAATTTTGAAAAACGTATTCAATTATTTGTGTTTCATCTTTAATGTCTGCTAGAGCCTAGTATTGAGGGTCCTTAGATTGCAACTCCCTCTCTAATTTATTAAAATCAATCCATTCATCTTTCTATCATCTTGTTTTTGAAATTCAAAAATATTTCTTATCATATCCTCTAGAAACTAGAAGTTGTGAACACACTTGGAGCTTCTAATTCTTATCTTTATCCATGCCATGAATCCCTCAAGATCATGGTTTCTTTCTCTTACTCTCTTCATCTCATAAGGCTTGAGTACATCAACAATTTTCTTCAACCCTCCTTTAATCATGAAAAATTTAGAGAAACAAGTGTACATAGGGAAAAATGCCCCCTTACCCTGATCTTTCATATGGTTGTTCTCAACATCTCCTAATTTCCATATTACTTCTAAGAAACCAATTCTTACTGGTACATCTCTTGGAAGTATGTGAGGTGCAACACTCATGCCATACACCCTCAAAATTGTGTAGCTTGGATAAGGAATCATGTCTCTCCAATTATGATTCATGTTCAATTCAGGCCTCCCAACTTTAGGCCTCAAGAAGTCATGTAAAGCTGTAGGAATTCTTGGAATGTTCATAATCAAAACCCTCTTCATCTTGGAAGCAAATATATTTTCAAACACAACAAAATTTGACTTTTTGTCATTCCTATCAAGAAGTGTAGTCCAACATTGGACAGGTAGATCCATATCACCCTCATTCTTTTCTAATGTCATATCTTTTCTAAAATAAGTAGCTCCCTTGAACAGAAACATATGCATGAATAATGAGTACCAGTAGAATCTTATCCCATATACACCATTTTTCAATGCAACCAGGACCTCATGAATTTTTTCAGCCAAGAATTTTCCATATTCATAGAGTGTTTTTTATGTAGGATGTTGGATGTTAGTAGCCATATACATTTCAACCATTGGCATGCTTGTAGTTGGGTCAAAACCTAAGATTTGGCACAAAGAATAGAATGTTCTTTGAAAATAGGACACAAAATAATTGATGGGGTAGGGCTCGTTATCCGATGGGCCCAAGATGATCTTTCCTTGTCCTTTGACAATTACCAAATAGTGGTGCAATACTAAGATCTTTATTTCTCACTTTCTCATATTTAGCCCTGAGTGCCTTCTCGTCAATCTTGACCATATCTTCACTCCACTCAGTCAATTTGAAGATCTCAAAAATCTCTTCCCTGGTAACCTTTACCATTTCAATTCTATCAAATCTTCTTACTGTTCTAGAAATTGGTTCATAATTTTCTACTATTGCTTTAAATATATCAACATCCATGTAGACATTTGGTACTATCAATTTCCCCATATCTAATCTCCAAGGGTTTCCAACAGGGATGCTATAATTTCAATTGCCAAACCAACAGTTAAACTATACCCATTTAGTGTATGGTAATGTGGCATCCTTAATAGTGCATTGTTTATCTATAAGCCGTTCTACAATTTGTATGTCTTAGAATAATAGTTGACCCTTAGGTTTCTCAGATGTAGAGGGTTTTAATTGCTCAATCAAATCCTAAACTATATTTCTAACTATAGGTCTAGACCTAGAGGGTTGATCTTTTGAAGCAAATGCTTTAAATTTAGGTACCATGATTATAGGGTTTGTGCAAAGTAGGGTTTCTTTCTTGGTAAATTATAAGCTTACAACTAGGGTATGGGTTCAACACAGAGTAATAACAAGACTAAACAAGCTAATCTTTTAGACTAAACATCAAACCTTAAAATAAATTCACACAGGCCTAAAACCCTACTAATAAAATGATAGAGCAAGAAGATTTTAACAAATTTTAAGAAATTGAGAAGCAAGGTATTGATTTCACTTACTGGTTTGCAGTCACTTGGGAACCCATAATTCTAGTCGTTGAACAAGCTTTAAAATTGTAGCAGGAACTCCTTGGATGTGTTGAATGCATATAATAATCTATAATTGTTTTTTAAAGAAAGTTTTAATGACTTTATAGCAGATCAATTTAGTAGTTTGACATCATATCTACCATTACTACTTGCTTATGTGAACTAGAATGGTTCACTTGACCTTAATCTCAACTTTGAAATTTAACCATCAATCTTGCATTGAGATGGCTTGACAAATGGTTTAGATTCAGTCAAATTTTTTTGAATAATACGACTATAGACCACCATTTCCATCGACCTACTAGAAAATTCCATGTGGATTCATCTCCAAGTCACCCAACAGGCTTTACCATCTCCACAAGCATTGAGGAATGATATGTGTCAACCTCCCTACTTCCCCATTGAGGTTAAACCATGTGCATCTTTTAGATCTAGGTAGGCAAGGAGTGGCCTAGATTAAATCTAGCACCTTCAACCTACGTGTTCTTTACATCTTAAGCCTTCCACCTTAATGCATAGCCATCGAATCTGATGGATGGCCTGGATTAAGACATCTTGCTCAATTATTTACCATCTGCTTAAAAAGTCCTTTTAGTAGCATGGTCGTTAATACCTCAACCTTATGCCAAAAAATATCCCAAATACTTCCACCCTACTATAGTTCTATTGACAGTTCAGATCATGCTAGGTGGCGCTTCCCCACTTCCCTGTTGAGGGACAAGAGATGTAGGTGGGTCCCTTGTGGGCTAGCGAGGAACAACCAAGATGCAACCATATCTCATTATATTAACCATTGATCTAATAAAGCTTGTTGCTTGTTGAATTTGAAGGATGATGGGCCCTGTTGATAGATGAGACATGTGGCACTCACCCACCAGCTCACCCGAATATTTTAATAGAATTTGAAACCTGATGGGGGTACAAGGAACAGTTAGGATCAACTTAGATGATCAGGCCACCTATATTAAAAGCTCAATATGCAAGTGCACAAAGTTAGTAACTTAAAGAGGGGACTTTGACTAGGAAGACAAGTGATGGGGGACATAAATCTTTAGGTCAAGACTTTAGACAAATGATGAAATATTAAAACCCCAAACTTAGGAGTATGGAAATATTTAAAAATTACGACCCACATGCACATAAAGAAAAATTGTCAGCAACAAAATAGAACCCAAATTTGAATGTTTAATAGAAAGCATACTAAAACCCTAGAACAAAGGCAAGACCAAAAACCTAAGCCATAAGACCAGTTCTAAACTAAGACAAACAACTAGACTTAGCAAAAAAAAATTAGTGGAACACAAGAATTTTTAGGGGTCCCACCAGAATTAAAGATTTGTTTTTGCTTCAGAAGATTATGTCATTCCATAGAGATCCTCTCAAACATCTACTTTACTAGCCTTTATTTACAATGGTTCATATCATAAAGGATCCAACCCTCATAGACAAGACACTCATGCTCATTGTCTACCAGCTAAAGACTATGCATTGTTTCTTCAAGACAATTTAACTTGACAAGAAGGGATTACCTAAAGAAAAGAATACCCGACCATTTGGTAGATCACAACTAGTGAACCAATGTCATATATAACTAACTATCAATCATATAATTTAATCCAACTCACATAGATCTCTTTTTTTTTCAAAACTTACCATAACTGCTTTGTTCACATAGTTATTTTAGAGGATATTTGTCATCTTCATAAGAGAGATTTATTTTTTTAAATCATGATAAAAGTCAAGGTTAACACATAGTTAAGACAAAATTACAAAAGTTACTACATGTAGGGTTTTAGTGGGTGTCTCTATTAGCAATTTTACCCAAGAAGGGATGAAAATGGAGAGTATGTGTTAATTATTGAGAGTTAAATGTAGAAAATAGAAGAGACCGCTTCCCCCTTCCATTCAGTGATCAAGTGCTAGATTCATTAGCAAGGAAACAATATTTTTCCTTCTTGGATGGGTTCAATAGATATAACCAGATCAAAATAGCTCTAGAGGACCAAGACAAGACAACCTATACTTGACCTTTGGGTACATATGTCTACTCTGTCTTATCATTTGGGCTATGAAATGCCCCTTCCACATTCCAAAGTACATTATTAAGTGTATTATCAGATTTTTCTCATGATTCCATGAAATTTTACATGGATGAATTTATAACCTATGGGAATACTTATGAAGAAGAATTGAATAACTTGGAGAAAGTCTTGCAGAGATGTCAAGATCATCACCTATCTTTAAGTCATGAAAAATGTTTCATGATGATGACTAAATGAGTAGTCTTGGAACACTTTGTGTCCAACAAGGGATATAAGTAGATCCAGAAAAGATTGAGGTAATCTCCACACTACCTATTACTCATAAACAAAATGATGTCAGAAGATTTCTTGGTCATGTTAGGTATTACAAGAGATTTATACAAGACCTCAGTAAAATTGGAGCACCATTGATTATCCTATTAATTAAATATGTGGAATTTGACTAGACACCTACTTGCCAACACCATTTTGAAGCCCTTAAAGAAACACTTACTAAGACTCCAGACTTGAGAGGACCAAATTGGACAATACCTTTTTTATATTCACATTGATGCATCTAATTTTGCAATAGGAGTTATCTTAGGACAAAAAAAGGTATCTTCGAATATGTGATCTATTATATCAAAAAAATCTTAAAGGTGTAGAGCTGAATTAGGTAGTTACTAAAAAATAAGTGTTTCCAATGGTATATGCAATCAGTAAATTTGGGCACTATATCATAAGATACTCTATATTCATTCACAAATACCATATATAAATCATATACTTGATGAAGAAACTAGTGGTTAGGGGTAGACTTGTGAGATGTGTATTTCTTCTTCAAGTGTTTGAAATTAAAATTGTGGACAAGTTAGGAAAGGCTAATGTAGCTGTAGACTTTCTCTCACAATTGCCAACAAAATCACTAAAGGATATTGTGGATGATTCATTTCCTAACGAACACTTATTTTCCCTCTCTCTGCATACACCTTGGTATGCAGACATAGCTAATTATCTAGTTGTAGGGAAAACACCAAAACACCTCTCACCAAGGGAAAGGAACATCTAGTTGAGAAAAAAAAATCGTATTCATGGGTAGTTGGATATCTATTCTACACATGGCATGATAATATAAAAAGGATATACATCAGGGAAGATGAAGTCTATGACATTTTGAAGGCATGCCATGATGAACCTTGTGGAGGAAAATTTATAGCTAAGAGAACTGTTGGAATATGGATTCTAGTGTTGTAATTGATGGTAACCTAAGTCACTAATCTGGTCTGTAGTCCAATATTTTTCCATACTAATAGAAAGAGAAAAGAGTAGAGTATTATCGAGAGTTAGAGTGAAGAACAAGGTATCCAACTGAAGTTGAGTTTGTCGATCAATATGAATTATCTACTTATCAATTCATGTTGCACATCTTAGGGAAGGTCATTGGGTATCTAGAATACCTTATTCTCAAGTTTTGTGTTGGTGCATCAATCGGTGTACAAGTTTGGAGATCCTGTGTATTGATTTTTTGTTTGCCAGTGCTAGAAGGCTGACTTAGTAGATATAGCCATTGTGAATGTTTAAGGAGTAATTGTTTAAATTTATTGTGTTTGAACATATTTATTTAGGTCCTCACTATGCTATGTCTGACTTTGGATGGTACACATTAAGAATCATTTATGGATTTAGCCAACAGTTGGAAAATATTATATGTTTTGTTAAAGCCAACATGAAGATAATATTACCCTTTGATACAGATATATAAGATCAATTGTTTATATCATTTTGGTATTGAATCATGATAGAAGAAAAGTGTATTACTGTGTGATGTGAAATTCAGAAGGGCAGTTGTGTGATTTCATCTACGCATATAAGATTTGTGATACGATTTGTAGCAGAGCAGAGTAGAAGAACAAAATTAGACAAAAGGTCAATAAACCGACTAATGAGCTTAATTGGAATTGTAATCTGGTATTAGAAGATTCTATTCCTTTAGTTCAACCCTTCAGATGGATTTAATCTAAAAAATTTGTAAGGCAGTGAGCCTTCCTATTCTAAGTAGGGAGCTCTAGCAATGTGCCTAAATGCAAGTGCATTCCCATTTTGTAAAACTTATATTTGAGAACTCAAATTGTGGATTGACCTCCACCGTGGTTTTCCCCCTAATAGGGTTTCCACGTAAAAATCCTTTTGTTATGGTGTTGTGGATGATTTCTTTCTGTGTTTGCATCTTTCCTTTGGTTTAATGTTGAAATGGTTTAAATATCAAATTAATAAAGTTGAAGATTGAAAAACATTGATTCACCCCCCTCTCAGTGTTCCCAAATTCCAACAAGAACAAATCTCAAAATTTTGAATACTTATTATTATTGGCCAACACTTCACAATGATGCAATCAAGTATACAATAAGGTGTGACAACTATCAAATAATGGGATGAACTACTAAAATAGATGAAATTCCACTTCAACCATAACTATTCATAGCACCATTTGACAAGTGGGGACTGGATTTTATTGGTCATATAGCACCTACATCAAACAACAAAAAATATATCTTGGTCTATATGGATTATCTTACAAAATGGATAGAAGTAAAAATCTTGTAATTTGTAATGGATGGAAATGTTGCTAAGTTTCTCTATGAAGATATATTTACAAGGTATGGTGTTCCTATAGAAATAGTAAAATATCAAGGGATTCAATTTACTTTTGATCTAATCAACAAATTAGTGCAAGAATATGATATTAGACATAGGAAATATAAACCTTACCACCCCTAGGCTAATGGTCAAGTGGAGGTTACCAATAGAGAAATAAAGAATATTATGACAAAAATAATGCAACTCCATAAGAAGGATTGGGCAATAAGGTTACTTGAAGCAGTTTGGGCTTATACAGTAACTTGGAAAACAACAACAAGCTTCACACCATATGAATTGGTGTTGAAAGGAAATCCAAGTGTGGATATGCTTCCCTAATGTAAATCGATCAGGAGAGGGTTATAAAACTTTATTTTAAAGCCTTTACCATTCATAATTAGCATTCAAGATAAAAAAATTATTTAATTATTTTCCCCTAAGTTGTTAATTTAATTTATTAAATGCAATAATATTTGTTTCCAAATTGCTAAGTCACTTTGTGGGACCCATAGATTAGTTGGAATCCTACATGCAAGGCGTGAAAAGGGAAAATTGTGACACATGTCACATGGGTGCTCCATTGGGAAAAGGAAAATGTTTCTACCTCTAAAATGGGTGCCATGATGACATGTGGAAATTTGTTTTGGAAGCATGCATTAGCGGGGTCCACTTGTGTGATTTTTTACCTCTTTAGAAAAGAAGAGGCAATGAAAGGTAACACTTGTCACCTAGGCACTCATTTAGGCATTGAGAATTGTGAAAAATTCTATGAGGGGTGCCATGATGCCATGTTGCATGTATTTGATTTGTTGACTAAACATTTGAAGAGAAAGTTTCTTAATGAAGACTGAGTTGTCACTCAAAGTGACTAAGAGTCAATATTGAGTTCTAAATTGGAAGTTGACTTAATTTTCTCTATGGGATGCCTTGCATGTGAGGTTGCTTGATTTTTGGAGTTGCAATCCTTGCATGTTATTGCATGTTGTTGCATGTTGGTGTATGTGCGTGCGTGCTTGATAGGTTGTTAATCGGGTCACTTGGGACTCATGCATGTTGTCAGTTTTAGTTTGCATGCATGTAGAGACTATGAGATTGACACATGGAAATACTCAATTCCCATGTATGAGAAGTATATATTGATGTCTTAGTGTATTTGATGTATTTGGAGAGATTTTAATATTTGTACATCATTATGCTACTGGGTTCACTCTAGACTTTGTATCATAGCGAATCAACACCTACAAGAGCATAGAGTCTAAATATTGTATTGTAACAATTTATTATAGCAATATATTAATCTATTTTTTGGTGTGTGGGTTTTTTCCCAAAAGGGGTTTCCCACGTAAATTTTGTGTGTTGTGGTTTAATGCTTTAAATCTGAAATAATTGAATGAATGTGCTATCTTGAATATGAATTATGAATGTTAAGGGATTTGAAACAAAGTTTTACAACCCTCTCCTAATTTATTTTCATTATGGAAGAATCTCCACACTTGTCTTTCCTTTTAGTTGGTATCAGAGCCTAGCCAAAAAATTTATCCTTGTTGGGTTTGAAGCATTCAATGGGAGTTCTTGCAAGGAGAGCTTTATAATATTGTTTGCAGTTTTAAGATGGCAAGCACATCTAGAAGAATAGAGATGGAGAAATTTAATGGCAGTAATTTTGAGTTGTGGAAGATCAAAATGGAGGATATTCTCATAGATAGAGATCTATGGGTTGCAATATCCAATACAAAACCAGCAACCCATATTCTTCTTTCCTTTCACAATGAAATGCTCTGGCTGTGACATATAAATTTCCTCCTCCAAGTCACCATGAAGGAAAGTCATCTTCACATCTATTTGATTGACTTCCAAGTCATGAGTTCCTACAAGTGATAATAAGAATCAAATGGATGTCAACTTAGATAGAGGAGAGAATCTCTCCATAATATATTTCCTACACTTGGGAACACCCCTTTGTGACCAACCTTGCCTTATGCTTCTCAATACTACCACCAGGACCCATTTTCAACCAATTATTTTTTGTCCTTCCAACAAAGGTACCAAATCCCATGTAGCTTTATTTTTGAATGTCGCCATCTCTTCATTCATGGCTTTCATCCAACAATCTGCATCATGCATACCCATAGCCTCTCTAACAATCCTAGGCTCATTAGTGTTAGCAATCAAATCAAATATACAACTATAATCTAACATAGAATACCCAAATATTTCTAGTTTTTATCTTTCTTGTGTAGACCTCCTCAACTACTGAGGTTGAGGTTCTTTCTCTTTAGAGGTATTCGAGTTGCTAGAGCTCTCCTCATCATCAGGTCCACTAGGAGTACATAGTTCATCTCTCTCAAGAGTAGGTAGAATTTGAACTACCTCCTTCTTCTCTTCTATCTTTGGTTGTAGATCAAATATGGAAGGTTTCAACTCACTAAAGATCACACTCCTACTATAGAGCACCTTCTTTGCAATTGGATCCCAAATATTTTACCCTTTCACACTGACACCGTAGCCAATGAAGATACGCTTCACTGCCTTGCTCTCCAACTTAGATTTTTTCACATTGGGCACATGAGCATATGCCTCACAACCAAAGAATTTAAGTATCATCGAGGGATTATTTCTAGACCATGCCTCAACGAGTGTCTTTTTAACAAGATACAAAGTAGGAGATCTCTTGATCAGATAACATGTAGTGGCTACCACTTTAGTCTAAATTTTTTGTTCAAGGCCACTACCACTCAACATACTCCTATCCCTCTCCATCAACATTCTATTCATCCTATTTGAAACTCCATTTTTTGGGGGGTTTATGGAGTTGGCTTATGTCTCTCAATACCATGTTCCTTATAGAACCTATCAAAATCTGTAGAAAAAAACTCACCACCATTATCCATCCTCAAGAACTTTATTTTTCTACCAATTTTTTTTTCAACCAAGGATTTGAATTCCTTAAACTGATTAAAGACTTCAAATTTAATTTTGAAGAATTACACAAATGTCCTTCTAGAATATTCATCTATGAATGAGATAAAATCCACATATCTAGACAATGAAGGAGCATTAACTAGACCAAACACATCGTAATGCTTTTAATCCAAAACCCAAGAAGATTTATGAGAATTGGAATAAAAAGAAACATGGTGTTGTTTTCTATATCTACAATATTCACAGTATGGCCAAGCCTTTGGTTCCATAAAAATTTTTTTTAATTTTTTAGGGACTTAAGACCATTCTCAACAATATGGCCAATTCTTTGGTGCCAAAAATTTTTTTTCTCGGTAGGAAGTTTCATTTCCAAAGCATAAGCACCCTTAGGTACCCAAAAAGCATGAACATTAGATGTAGACACCACACTCTTCTTCTCTACTTGATCTAATGGTGAGGATGAATAATCCAAACCCCATTTATTGGACTTCATAGAAGAACTATTGCACTGAACTATGCATGCATCTAGCTTATACAAGGTGCCAATTTGGACACCCTTAGCAAGAACCATAGAAACTTTGGTCATCTTACATCCACCACTCAAGAAAACAACCTATACTCCCACATCACTCAACTTAATTACTAAGAGTAGGTTTTATACAAAACCAAGGATGTGTATAACTCCATCAATCCTCTTCACTCTACCATCAGGGAATCAGATCCTAACTCTTCGATGACCATCAATATTCAAGTGAGAGACATCACCCAAATACACCTTCCCACCATCATACTCTTCATAATTTATGAAACAACCTTTGTGAGAGGTCATGTTGAAAGAGGCACCCAAGTCAATCAATCACACATATTTTGATGAATTTGTTGCCAAGGATGCAACAAATGCATCTACATCTTCATATGAGGATTTAGAATCAGAGGATTTTTAGTTTTTCTTCTTTTTCTCGTCTTTACAATCTTTCTAGAAATGTCTATATTTACCGTAGTTCTAGCATTTAGCCTTGGTCTTTTTACCAGGAGATTTAGATTTCCCCAAAGACTTGGACTTAAAATTCTTTTCCTTTTTCTTACCTTTCTCCTTTGATCTAACACGAACATATAGGGCCTCCTTAGTGATATTAGAAGATTTACATCACATCTCTTCAAATGGAAACAAAGAAACCACATATTCCATCTTAAAATTAATTTGTGTGCTTCCAATAGCCATCACCAATTGGTCCCATGAGTCCAAAAAAGAACATAGCAATAACATGCAAAATTTATCATCATCAATCTTCACACCAACAAAACCCAGTTGAGAAACTAGCATATTAAATACATTTAGGTGATTATAAATTGATCCTCCTTCCTCCATCCTTAGCTAATACAACTTCTTTCTCAGTAATAACTTATTCCAAGGATTTCCCTTGATAAATGTCACCAAGCTTCTTCCAAAGACTAGTTGCATTCTTCTCCTCATGGACATTTAGGAGCACATAATCAACCAAATAGAGTCTTATTAGACCCTTGGCTTTTTGATCCTTTAAATATAAATCTTTTTGAGAGATTGATGTTGGTTTTATACTGGATATTACAAACCATAGATCTCTATTGTCAAGCATATCCTCCATTTTGAGTTTCCACTACTCAAAATTTCCACCATGAATTTATCCATCTCTATTCTTCCAAATGTGTTTTCCATCTTAAAACTACCAAAAGGATTACAAATCTCTCTCTACAAGAACTCCCACTGAATCTAGATCAAACCCAACAAGGATAACATAGATGGCTAAGCTCTCATACCAACTGGAAGGAAATCCAAGTGTAGAAATGGTTCCCTAATGCAAATCAATCAGGAGAGTGTTGCAAAACCTTATTTAAAATACTTTAAAATTCAGTGTTAACATTCAATATAGCACATTCATTTAGTTATTTCAGATTTAAAGCATTAAACCAAACACACAAAATTTACATGGGAAAACCCTTTTGGGAAAAAACCCACACACCAAAGCACAAATCAATTGTATTACTATAATAAACTGTTAAAATAAAATATTTAGAGTCTATGCTCTTGCATGTGTTAATTCATTGATACAAATTCTAGAGTGAATCCAATAGCATAACGACGTATAGATATTACAATCTCTCCACATACAACAAATGCACTAAGGCATCAATATATACTTCTCATACATGGACATTGAGAATTTCCATGTGTTAATCTTGTAGTCTCTGCTTGCATGCAAATTGAAATTGATAACATGCATGAGTCTCAAGTGACTTGATTAGAAACCTATAAAACATGCTTGTACATGCACCAACATGTAACAAAATGCAAGCACATGCAAGGCTTGTAGCTCCAAAAATAAAGAAACCTCACATGCAAGGTGTCACAGAGAAAATCAAGTCAACTTCCAATTTATAACTCAATCTTGACTCCTAGTTACTCCAAGTGACAAATTAGTCTCTATTAATCAAATTTTCCTTTAAAGCTTCATTCAACAAGTCAAATATATGCCACATGTCATCATGGCAACCCTCTTAGAGGTTTTCAAAATTATCAATCCTCAAATGAGCACCTAGGTTACAAGCATCACCTTTCCTTGCCTCCACTTTTCCGAAGAGTTAAAAACTCACACAAGTGGACCCCGCCAATGCATGCTTTAAAAAAATTGACACATGTCATCATGGAACCCAATTATCTTTTCCCAATGGAGCGCCCATGTGACATGTATCACAATTTTACCTTTTCACACCTTGAATGTAGGATTCCAACTCTTTGTTGGGTCCCACAAAGTGACTTAACAATTTGAAAGTGAATATTATTGCATTTAATAAATTAAATTAATAACTTAGGGAAAAATAATTAAATGATTAATCATGGGAGTCACTAAGGTTGAGACAACTTAATCCCAATAGGTGCATTGAAAGAAGGTAGTCCTTTCAATGTATTTGAATATAAAACTCTAAGACCAATACTGCAATAAGGAATGGATATATTAGTAGCATAGAAGGAGAGGTTGCACAATCTCAATGCTTTATATGAGTTACACATGGAAGAAATTCGCCATATTGTGATCGTACTAAAATAGAGGATGCGGTGGCATGATCATTTTATCAAAATAAAATAGTTCAACTCAGGTGACTAGGATCTACTTTATGATTCCAAGTACAAAGATAATAAGGGAAATTTGAAAACAAGATGGCTTGGTCCAAATTAAATTCAGAATATTTTTCTAAATGGAACAATCCATCTAACAATTATTGATGTAGTAAGGTTTTCACTCCTAGTCAATAGACATCGATTGAAGCTTTATAAGAAGTCACAATAGAAGGATTCTTTCCTACGCACTATTCAACATCAGTTTGAACCTCAATTACATGATCCATCAACAAACATAAGCACTACATCAAATGAAGTATTAGTATATGAGTCACCCAACTCACCTACTAATATTTCCTAGGTATGATTTTGCACTACTTTTCACATGTACACACATGAATAGGTGACACACAAAAACCTTCATTTTCTAGACCTACAATAGACCTCATGGTACTTCCAACATCACACCTGAAGGATTATCATTTAGAAGGGACCTATTTCTTTAGCTTCCCATAGCACTTGCACTATCATCATTTCATCAGTTCTCGTAGCACCACCATTTACTTCCATCTCATGCAAATTATTAATACAATAAAACATAGAAATAACCACTTAATTTTTAAATGAAATGTACAATTCAATAAATTACAATCTTCCATCTCATAATTTTTGTAACCTTTTACTCGCCACTCTCACTTCTTTGCCATGTGCTACACTCATGCTAAGCAGTTTTTCCTCCATGACCACACACAATACTTCATCATTATCAAATCATATAATTTCAAATCTTTTCCCATGTTGCATGGTGACATTCACTAATCAATGGGTGTATACACTGCATGATCATGGGTACTTCTCACATTAACTACCTATAATTAACATTTAAGCTTGCTAATTTTATACATGTTTATAATTCATGCATACATTGAAACTTCATGTTTCATAATTTTAATGCTTAATATTTATCATCCCGACCCTTTCATACCTGCTATTTGAGGATAAATGGCATCATTAAGTTGGGGGAGGGGTAGCCAAAAGGTCTTTAATATTTTCATAGTTCTCAAATTTTCTTGTCTATCATAAGAAAATGATAGTTTCAGAGCAATAGTATCTAGAGTTGAGCAAAGGTTATTCAAGAATATAGTAATAGAATTGAGCATAGTCATTCAAATAAAATACAATAGAATTGGTTGAAATACAATGGTAGGGGATATTATGAGAAGAGAGACTACAACTCACAATTTGTTGTTAAAATATAGGTAATGTTTTCCCATCTTCTAGCTAGAAAGTTTGTTGGACTATTTTCTCAAACTTATAGAGTATAATGAGCTCATCACCCAACAATTTCCCAATAATTTTCAAAATAATGAAGTTTTTGTAAGGGGACTAAGGGTTGATGACTCAGAAGCAACCATAGTGGAGGTATCAAGTATGCCAAGAGTATGAGAAGAATTCCTAGTTAGGGCAGATGTAATTTATTCCATAAATGAATTCTCATTACTTGAAGAAAATTTGGATTCTTCATCACAAGGTACAAAATATCCTTTATCTTGGATTTGGGCCTCATTCATTTTATATATTGTTAAATATTTGGCATGTTGTAGAAGATAGTCATTGTTGTATATTGTACATTTTAAGCTCCTTAGCCATCTCTGCCATTAGAGAATGATGAATGCACCATTTTTTTTATAATTTTATAAAGATAATGTCATTTGAATATAAGATTCAAAGGAACTAGTATTCTCTTTCCCATTTTTATTTGGTCACTTTACTTGTTGAAAGAAGTCTTAGAATTCAGTTCCCCAACATATCTTGGGAGGATTTTCTAGCCAATAATAATGTTAACAACATTATTCCAACACAAAATGTAGAAGAAAGAGGTGAACAATAGGAAATGGAAGAACCTCCTATGGTTGCAGAAGAGGGAGATATACCCTCTGGTTCCCCTATTGCATCACTTACTTGCAACATAGAGGAACTTAAAGAGAAAGAAATGTAGGAAATTGAACTTGTAACTTCTGTTGAGAAGATCATAGTTGAAGGTGATACATAAACCCTTGCTTCTTCTAGTAGGTCTTCAAAGCCCAATAAAAGAAAAAGTATGGCCTCTAATTTTGAACCTATAAAGAAAAATAAATGACCTACATCATCAAGAAGGCAATCACATCGCCTAAGGAGAAAAGGTCCTATGAAAGGGAAGGATAAAAAGCTATAAGAAAATGTTGTTATGATAGAAACCTATACAAATTTTGAGGAAAATGTTGTTAGTAGTGACACAAGAACATCAATTTTGTAGCCTTTGTACATGAGTAGAACTTATGGTTCAAAGTCAAAAGATATTTTTATGCCTCAAAATAAAAATAAACCTCTAAAAATCCTTGTTTCAAAAGAAGGGTTTGTACCAGATGAGGAAGTGGAGAAAGAAGAATTTCTAGAAAAAATAAAAAGAATTTATTTTGGAAGGAAGAAATGCAAACAAGGAACTGCAAGAGGCCTTGCAGAGGATCAAAGATCAAGAAGAGCAACTTAAAGTATACCAATATATGGAAAGATAGAGGGATACAAGAATCAAAGAGTTGGAGGAAAAATTGCAAAAATTTGTGCAAGGATCAAGGTTAGAAGCATTGGCACAACTTATTTTATTTGAAATGAGAAGAAGGGCTCAAGACTCTGAGAACCCAATTGAATATCCAATAACCCCCACTTTTCCCATTGTGGTGACACTTGGCATTGAATTGTGGAATAAAAAAGGGAGTTTTCTCATAAACAAAGAGATTGGGGAAAAGAGAAAGAAAAATTACTATCCACACATGCTAGAGTGAATGAGAAGAAAGAAACAAAACTCAAGAAATTGAAAGTAAAGATTGAAGAACTGACAAATAAAATAGTTCAATTAATGAGGTGCAGACCTCCTGCCAAGGTCTACACTCTATTTTTGCAAGAAAACTTTTTTTTTTAAATTTAGCTAGATAATTAGTGACCTCCCCATTGCTACGAATTCATGAACATTATTTTTAGAAAATTTCCAATAGTCCATGCTAGAGATTCAAGATCGGTTGTGTGAATTTTATTTACACAACCCAATTTTTTCCTATGATATGTAAGGAATCCACTCATATTTATGGGAAATTTTTAGCTTAAGGATCTAGTTTCCTACATTAGAAATAAACATCATAGGGGATATTTAATAAAAGAATATCAAGAAAAAGATAATTCACTCCCTCTATAATTGATTGAAGAAGCAATAGATCATAATGCAATGGTGGACCAATGGATAGACCTCATAGAGAAGAGGGGAGTAACACCAAAAATAATGGAATGTAGAGAAAGAGATTATAAGATATTTAAGGAACTAGAAGTAATAAAAATCAAGGAGAAAATTAAATTTTCCCAAATGAAATGGAGAGAACTCACCCAAGGCTTAAGAAGAAGGAACATCATTCTATTTTTAATTATGTGGCAGTGGTTGTAAGATCACATAAGTATATCACAACTTCCTTAAAAAATATAATTTCTTGGATTCCTATCACTTTTCATCCTCCTCTTC
Organism: Sequoiadendron giganteum; assembly: GCA_007115665.2. Lineage (NCBI taxonomy): Eukaryota > Viridiplantae > Streptophyta > Pinopsida > Cupressales > Cupressaceae > Sequoiadendron > Sequoiadendron giganteum. Next base: position 366,409,326 of record CM021109.1, read on the forward strand.
TCATGTTCCCTAGACCACACTGGACATGAAGGAAGCAAGTGGAAGGTGTAACAAAGAATAAAAGATAGGAAAAGCTCTCAGACCAACAAAGTTTCTACTTGAGGCAAGGAAAGGGAGTGACCACAACCATGGATTATAGAGAGACTACATTGCAGTATAGCCTTAGACCCTAAATCTTGCTTGAGGATAATCGAGAGCTTCAGCTGCGGGGGAATGATGGGATTTATAATTGGCTAGTTCTTATTTTTTTCATATTTTTTTATCATTTCTTTCTACTAAGCTTTAAGACATTACCAAGAACTTTTATATCTTTCATATAATTTTAAGCAATTTTAAGCATTTAGAATGGAAACATGTTATGTTAATATGTGCATGTATGATTTATGAATGTCTATGAAGTTTAGTAGGATTTTATGTTTAATTTATGGTTGTTAATAATAAAAATTCCTTAGGAAATAATACTAACATTTGTAGAAAAGAAATATATCAACCCACATCAACAGGCTTTCCAACCTATAGCATAGGACTACAGTTCATTGCAAGGAAGGAGTCAAGTTTCTATAGTGTGACCACTTTCAAAAGAAGATGGAGGTGATAATTTATTGATCAGTTCATGAATCATTGAGTATTAATTTTATTTTTTAATAGGACATCAAGGAGAAGAATTATATTCTCGATAGGATTGAATTATGATAAAGCGCATTTTAATTATAAAGTTTAATTTTGTTGGGTATAGAATACTTACTTGATTTCTATACTCCTATTTTAACAATTATTATTTTTTATTTTAAGAGTCAACCCTCTTCCTATTCTTGAGGAAGATTTGGCATATATTCTTTAGTTTGTTTTTAGTTCATGATTAATGGGACTCCCTCATAAACCCTATATAGTTGGGTGCCCTATTGAGGAGGAGAGCTAGTAGCAGAAATAATGTTAGAATGGTAGAAGATCATGTGTGTTATTGAACAATATTTCCAATAGATTTCCTATTAGATTTTTTGTAATAGTTCTATGTTTAAAATGCAATAAAAGAGAATTGATTCAATAATATGTTTTGTTGAGTAAGTGATTGATTGAAAAATTATTGTGGAAGTAACAACTCAAGCAAGGGACACTTGAGGTACTTTTGAACCAATTCAATTTAAGTTATTAGATTAGATCATGTAGTGTGACAATTAATGGTTATAGTCTTAAGCATTAGGTACCCATACCAAAAGGTAGTTATTTGTATTCCTTTGCTCTATTTTGAGAATTAGCATTTTATTCTTATTTAAATATTTTGCTTTATTTGGATGTATTTATTTTCATGTACTCGGTTGATGTGGGATGTATAAAATCTATGAATGCATATACATTTCCAACACTATCTAAATTTTTATGACTCCTTGGTTGATAATTTAATGCATCCCTCTTATGAATGATTAACTACTTAGTTAGGGATCTTTAGGTCCTTTGATATGTGTGCATAACTAGCACCACCAAGTTAATTAGGCATTAGAGATGACTCCACAAGGGGTTTCAAAAGCTTCAAGATATTCCTTTCCCTCAGGGCTCATTTCATTACCTCCAATAAGAGGATGGTCCAAAATGGGGTTATTAGTTTATTTTTTATTAAAGGCAACCTAAGAGAGTTTCAAAATTCTATTTACCTTATTAGATCTTGGAGAATCATTTTTTGATGACCATCTATTTTACACAAAAAAACATGAGCTTAATCCTCCCAATGCTTTAATTTCACATTGAAAAATCTTAATATCCAAAGAAAACTCAATTATTTTAGTTATTTACACCCTAGTGTTGAAAGAGACAAGTATTCTTACATTCATGTGGAGTAAGGTAGAAATATTCTCTTCCACTTACAAATTTCTACTAATAAGGTTGAGAAGTCGAGGTAGAAATGACCACATTTTTTGGGGGACATTTTTCACATTTATTCATCTTAGAATAACAAAAAATATGATTTCATCTTAGGTAATTTTTGAGGACCAAGCCACAACCTTAAAAAAGGTCTTACCTATGTTCCATAAATATTTTTCCAAAATATTTTTTTTTATGCTATGAGTTTTTTAGAAACACAACAAAAAAACCTTTATGAATCATTGTATAGAATAGAAAATAAATTCTTGTTATCTTCCCCAAACATTAACTAACCAATTTTCAAAAACAAGCCTTGTTGGAAATTATTGATATTCACACATGAAAGGAAGACCATGGTATTTTTTAACCTATTGTCCTCTTTCTTAATCACATTTAACATTTCCTCATTAGGGTCTACCCAAATAACCCTAGGAAGAAGAGGATCCTTACTCCACACTACTTTATGTAGTCTTCTCTTCCTTCCATGTTAGCATCTCCAGTGTCTCCTCCAACTCTAACACATAGTTTTGTATCTTTAGAAGGTTTTTCTAGTTATTCTGCTTGCAAAGATTCTTTGAAATCATTTTGTCCTTCATTATGTAAATCAGTCTCCCCTCCTTCACAAAATAAATTTCTATCCATATATTCTTGCACAAATGAAATTAATACATTTGTTTGAGCATATTACTTAATACCATGGAGTAAATATTATATCTAAACAATTCAAGGTGAATACCAATTTAAATTAGGTCAAAAAAAATTAAGCACACACAATAACCATTATAGGGTAAATGATAAGAAAATGCGAACAAGAATCCACTGAAAATGGATAACAAGATTTTTGATCCAAGGAAACAAAGAAGCACCAAAATCATTCATGGAGAAGCTTAAGGAAAGACACACATGGTGGGAAATGGCTCATCTTCCTTGCACAACCTTAGAGCTCTCCAAATATCTATCTTTTTCTTCATGTTGAATTAGTGCAATCTTGAATTTTATATATAAATTAATATGTAATGAGTGTGGGATGTGATTCAATCATTTATGATAATCTCAAAAAAAATTCAAAAAAATCACTTAAATAATTTGAGATTATGCATATTCTAACAAGCTTCGTAATACACTCTTTTGAAGGTAACAAAATAAGAAAGGGAACAATATTTATTCATAATTAAACAAATACTAAATAAAATTAAAAAAACCATCAATTATACAAAAATTAAATAATAATATCAAACAAAATAATATTAAAAGAACTTAATAACACAAAAAAAATTGTTCCTTTTATAGTAACCACATACACTTCCCTTTTCCACTTACAATGATATATAATATAACTTATCTTTTCATTATGAGTGATAAGCCATAATCATAAATAATTAATAAAATAGCATTCTATAACACATTGAGATACAAAGATATAAGGTGAATCCAAATCTATTTAATTTATATCATACAACATATTTAACTATATAATCCATTATCAATACATATAGACATATCTATATATGTGTGTATGTATCTATGCATATATATGTATACATGTATATATATATATCTACATATTCATATATATGTACACACACATATGTATATACATCTTCATATACATAAATATATGTGTGTGTGTGTTTTTTTGTATGTGTATACATGTGTATGTACTTACATGCATATATATGCATCTGTATATATTTTAATGCATCTATATGCGTGCATATATATATGTACATGTATATACACATGTACATTATAACAACCTAAAAAAGTGCATCCTCAAATATTTTTGTACTAACCAAAATAAGCATCCTAATGCTAACAAAAAGGCACAAGATAAACTTAAATATGTTACAAGTATGGTGTTTTCATTGATGTCAACAAGCTTGTGTTGTCATTAGTGTCAACTATGTAGTAATTTAGCAGTTGTAATGGTGTTCTATGCTGCAGAGAGGTTTTTTGGTTTTGCTCCACCTTTCTTATGGGTTGAAGATTTTCTTGTGTGGTTCAAATATTTTGATAAGTGCTGTTCAAATATTTTATATCCATAATTTGGGCTTTTGTATCGATGTGCAGAGAGAGTTATGTTCACTAGTGTATGAACTAGATTTTTAATATTGTTTACATAGGTGTCTGGGAGAAATTTCTTTGCTCCAAATTTCTCCACGGTTGTGTTTTAGGACTTGTGGTTTTGAATGTGAGTTGATGATATTGTTGCTAGCTTACCTCCTTCAAGAGGGTTTAAGGTTTTCTACTCTAGAAGATGGTTTTTATAGTTACAATGTAAGATAGTGTAGTTTGAGTGTACTGGGCTTGTACATTTTGAAGTTGGGATTTGGTGTGAAGAATTTGTTGGATCTCAGGTGGTTTGTGGATTTTTCTAGGTTTTCTAGAAGCATGGTGTGTGGCTCTCAAATTGTCTTTAGATTTGAGGAAGCATGTACTTCAAATTTTAATGGTGTTTGCATGGGTAATGGTCGACCTGGTGTTTACACTACATTTGAAGATGTTTAGTATTGATGAAGGTGTAGCGTGGAATGTGAGAGTTGATTTGGGTCCCAATTAAGTTTTGTATTGGTCCACTTTCATTCCTATCCACCACGAGAATGCTTAGTGGTGACCTATTTTTGAATTTGTAAGTGTAAGGCATGTGTAGCCAACTTGAAGATATTTTTCAAGCCGTGGATGGTATAAATACAAGGTGAGTTGATGCAAGATAAGTTTTGTCAATGTGTTGAGTGTTGTAATGTGAAATATAGAGTAGTAAAGTGCAAAGATGTGAAATGTAATACAAGCTATAATGCAAAATTGTTGAAAGTAGTGAGTTGAAGGTGTTAGAGCTATTGTGGTGTATTTTCTGTTGCATTGAGATCATGTTCTCTATATAAAATTCTATCTTCTATCTTATTTCTATTTTGGTAGTGAGCCTTGGCTATGAGCCTTTCTAGATAGTGTGTCCTATTCTAGCAGTGGGCCTTTTGTATTGGTTTTTCAATTACTTATATCATGAGCTAGTCCTCACCTTGGTTTTCCCTCCTAGGGTTTTTCATGTAAATCTAATGTTCTCATGTGTATGGTGTTGTTGTTTTAGTTTATATTATCTACATTTCATCTTTAAACATTATAAAAAAATTAAGGGTTTGATGAATGCATGTGGATTTGATTATTGTTGAGGGTTTTGATGTTTCAATTAGATACAATTGATTCACCCCTCTCTCAATTTTCTTGTTCATTCAACAATTGGTATCTGAGCAAGGTTCCTTGGAGAAAATATTGACCACTTGAGGTAGATCTAGGATGGTGAACAAGAAGGAGATCCCTATGTTTGATGGAACAAACTATGCATTCTAGAAGATTAATATGGAAGGCAATATGGTTTACCTTGGATTTGATGTCACACAGGAAGTGAAGATTGCACATATCATACCTACAAATGGACCAAGCACAACTGATGAGTTCAAGGCTTATGAAAAAAAATGGTAAAGCAAGGTTCGTTCTTTTGAGTAGTCTTGCAAATTCTGAGCTAGGGAAAGTAATGGATTTGAAAACTGCTAAAGAAGTTTGGGATAAGCTAGAAAGTATTTATGAAGGAGATGATAAGGTTAAACAAGCTAAGATGCAAAATTTAAAGAAACAATTTGAGAACTTGTGAATTTATGAAGATAAAATAGTTACAAGTTACATGTAGAGGGTTGATGAACTTTTCAATGTAATGAGAGATCTTGGTACAAAAGTTAAAGAACCAAAAGTAGTAAATAAAATTCTCAAAACTCTTCCTGATTCTTATGGTAAAAAAAAATTGCTATTGAGGAAGTTGCAAATTTTAATACTTACACTAGAGATTAGTTGTATGGCACACTAACTGATAGGCCAATACTGGGGAAAAGATTGAAATGGATTTGATGTTTAATAATGAATTTCAGTTTGGTCTATACGTGTCAATTCAGGGGCGTAAACTTGTGAGAGGTGTCGTGGCTATATACCAATCGAGGGATGAGAGTCATGAGCTGAGCGGGGATGAAATGTAGCTATGAAAATAAACCTACTGAAAATTAAACTAATTATGGTGACAAGAACTGTCACTTCCAGGTGACAAGAGCTATTCTATTCAGGCGATAGGAACTGTGCAAAAATAATAAATTATGAAACAAAAATTTAATAAATATCAGTAATGAAAGCCACACAAATTAATTATGTAGAATGTAAATAAAATGCAGATTATTAATACATAGAAGCATAGTAATGCAATAAATAGTTTACAGATTATTAATACACAGAAATGTAGTAATGCAAAACATAATATATTGGAATTGAAACACACAAAAGCAAACTGTAGAAAATACAATATTTATAGTCCATCAACAGTTGGAGAGTGGGTGCTCTTCCTCCCAATTAGCCAATGGAGATGAAGCTTACATGATTTTTGAAAGAGACTTCAAGACGTTTTTCCTGGTAATAATATTAAATATATTTGTATTCCCTTTGTTTGCTAAGATGATATTACAGATGTGTTTTTATATAGTTTGACACATCAACAAAAATATGCTTTGTTGTTTACAATTCAACAAATGAGGTAAATTAGCTAGCTAAAAAAATACTTTGATTTCCTCGTGGTCAATCTACCCTTAACAAACTGAACTGATTTATTGGAAATATTCTATTCATGCTATTACTAACTTAATTTTCTATAATAATCACACCTTGCTTTCAAAACAATATAGCATAAAATAAACCATGGAAATTTATTGGTACATCATATTTAATAATTTGGAGAGGATGTGTAGTGGGCAGTTGTAGTTTGTTTGCCTCAACTTGTGGCACGTGGTAGGAGAAATGAAACTAAAGTCAACTATAGAAGAGGAAACTGCAGTAATAAACGAGAGCCATATTTCTATGTAGAAGGCGACAGGAAGATCAAGAAGTTCCTATAATCTATATGCTGCAAGCTTGATTTTCCAAAGGCTTGAAATCATAATGCTTAAATTAGTAAAGACAATCAATAATTACTTTCCACCTTTTTTCCAAAAACTATATTAAATGTCACTTATATATATTTAATCAAATGCAACATAAAATAGTAAAATGGTATGATATGGAACAAAAATGGAATGTGGAAGTGGGTAGGAAGGTATATGAAATAAGCTAAAATATGGCATAAATGGGACATAAATGGCTCTCATCATTCCCCCCAACTTAATATATTACTCTTCATCATGCAATCTTTATTTTAGAGAGGGTAGCCTTTAGATTATGGAATCTTCTTTCATCGCCCTTAACTATTATAGCTCATGCATAATTACATTATTCTTTCACAAGTATTGCAACTATTATTTAATGTGCATGCCTCCTTTAACTTTTGATTTTGTATTTTTGATTTATAAATTTTCTCTTTTTCTTTTTCTTTCTTATCATTTCTCATAACATCATTTTGAAATGCTATATATAGGTGTCATGAAAATTTTATCTTAACAATTATGAGCTATCTGAATTGGATGAAATGATAGGTAAAATGAACAGTGAAATGATAAGCAATATGAAATGATTTTGCAAGATTGAATAATGGATACTATAAAATAAGGATAATGGAAAGTAATAGGTGAAAATATGGTAATAAGGATGGTAGACCTCCCCCCAACTTAAAGGTTTGACCGTCCTTGGGAAACAGGGAGAGGATAGGCATGGATGCTGCATATATGATTAATATAATAAGAAATATTAATATAGTTAAGAGATAAAATAATGAAAAATAAAATTGATGTTTTACCAACTTGCATGTCCATTAATACCAAGTTTTGGTAACCAATGTAACTCTTCAACTTTGAATCTCTAGGAAGGAAGGAACCAAAAATTGTGACAAGGACTATAGCCACACCACACATGAAATATCTCCATTGGAATGAAGCACTAGATAACATCCCATTGGGAGCTGAATTTCTGCATTGTTGCCAACACCTCAACTGAATGTGTAACACTTGCTCTTAGTGATCAAAGAAATGTTGACCCCAAAAAACTGGAGCATAGCCACATAAATAAGTGACAGGAGGTGCTAGAGGCACTCAAAATGTTGAAACAACTGTAGAAGAATCTGAGTGTACCTGAAAAATTAGTAGCCCATAGAGAAAATAGATGATTGCATTTTTATTTTATTATTTTTTCTTTTTCTTTTCCTTTTATTTATATTTTCTTTTTTCTTTTCTTTTCTTTTTTTAAATTTTGATAACAACAACAGATCGTCAGTATCCTAATTTTCAACCTACCACCGCCTAGAGGTGTCGAAGAATCAGTTTTCACCCCTAACTTTATTTTGTAGTTAGTATCCGTCTGAATCTGGTTTTCAGATATTAACTGGCCAACAACACCCGAAGGTTTTCATTGTTGGATCTTTTATTGGCTTTTTTTTCATTTTTCATTTTTCATTTTTCATTAACTGCATATAATGACCAAAGAAAAAGAAACCCTTATATGGATGATGAAAATGATACCATCCAAAGAATAGAGTTTCGTAAGAACCCCTTCAATGAATGTCACTGGTCGCATGTAGAACTTGAAATGATGACCAATAGAAAGAGATATACCTTCATCAAGATGGACCATGCATATGTGCATAACAGGATTAGCATATGCCACCATATCTGAAAGTTGACTGTAGAATTTTGGAATAAATTCCCAATCGCTTGGTTGAAAGAACTACTGACAAGAGAAGCAATCCTCCAAAGATAAGATAGTGTAGTGAAGGACCAATGGTAGTCTCTCAACGGATCCATATAGCTATCAGATATGCAACAATCCTTATGATGAAGTGTAATGGTCTATAGTAGAATATGCTCAAGCTCCTTTTAGTACCTCCATATATCTTCAAGTTGTCTTTGGATGTGTGTCTTGTTAATAATTAGCCAAGAACATGGTATTGCAAGATACATGGTTACACCAAGTTGCATTTTTTCCTCCACATGGTCTATCATCAAAGATGGTGAAAAAGATAATTTATTTTTGTTAGTATTGAACACATGGCAAAAAACCTCTTGTTATCTCCAAAGGTGTAGCATAGAAGAAACTTGATGTTCACCATTTAGTTAGCAAGGCTAACAAAATGTGTCTTTGAAATTTTATGAAGAGAAGCATCACCAATGGTGTAAAAGTTTTGGGTAACCACCATGAAAAACCTATAACCATATTATTATGACCAAGCATATCAAGCATAGTAATGCAATATTATCCATTTAATAACTTTACCATTATAATAGATTTTTTGATTGAAAAATGAATGGTAGAGTTATATATATGAATAAATATTTAATAATAGTAAAATGTATGAATGACAATTAATTATTGTGTAAACATAATATAAATGAAATGCTAATCAACACAAGAATGTATACATTGATTTGATTCAAATCTCACACATATGGTTTTATTAGAATAAATAGTCATTGAAGACATTGTCAAGAATCAATCAATGATTTTCAGAATTCAAGGGATTTCGCCCCCAACTTAATTCCATTCTTTAAAAGAATGAGGGGATTAGCATAATCCAAGGAGTCAAGAAATACAATGATATATTAAATAATAACTTGAGTTGTTCAATTAATGGTCATCTTAAGATATTCCCAAGAATCGAGAATGACAAAGATATGTATATATTAAAACCTTTATTTTTGTTAATGAACAACCACCATTGTGTAGTATGGTCATTACTGCATTTAAACCCATTTAATGGTGCTTAATCAATTATTAATGGGCCTAAATCAACAAGCGTGTGAGGAATGCACATTTTTACTATAGGCCTCCAATGATCCATATGTGTGAGTATAAAAATATTAAAAGATAGATCTTTTAGGCATTCATCAGCTATCTCACACAATTCGTGAATAATCATTGCAATTAGTTCAACATTTCTTATTGTGTGATTTATTTCAACACAATAATTTATGAGTTCCAGAAGAAAATTAAACTCATTTTGAAGTGTTTTCTCATGTGTGTGAATTCCTTTTAAATTTTGTGATTGATTGTGTAAATAAGAAGAACTATGTTGCATATCATTTAATTTATCATATTGTTCTTCTAATTCAAGAAAATCAAAATCACATCCCATAATTACATCAATATATTTCAAATGACCAATTTCAAGCACATTATCAAAATGTAAAGGGATCCATGAATTTATACTATTATATGCAATTTCAACCACCTTATTATGTAATATTTTATAAGGCATCATGGTTGCCTTTGGTGGATATGGTGAAGTGGATGAATGTGATAATGAAAATGGCAAGAATTGTTGTGGATATATAGTGGGTGGGATTAGGTAGGATGGAAATTGTGAAGATGGTAATGATGACGATGGTAATAATGGATATTGTGCTTGTTGTGAGCATGAATTTTTCCATTCACCATACATAGTAGGTGAAGAAGTAACATGTGAAGAAACATATTTTTTTCCAATCCAATATAATTATAAGACATTTCAAAATCATTATGCATACCTTGATCTTCCCAATTTGACATGTGAACTTATCCTTGAGTTATAAACAATACTTGTGCACTTTCATCATTTTCATATCGAGGCTCACTTATAGCATCTATCTCCTTCTTCATGTCCTCTTGAATAGCTTGGCATGTGCACATAACTTCCTCCTTGCAACAATCAAAACAACACGGTTAAATCATTATTTTTAAAATTCCACTGTCCTAAAAATTCATTAATTATTTTTTCTTGTTCAGCTATAGGAATAACACTTATAGATGCATGTGACAATGGTAATGGGAGATCAAGATAATTTAAGTTACATTTATTAGGTAGAGAGGGCATAAAAATATCACCTTTGGTCGATGCGATTTCTTCACCAAGTTCATTTTTTATTTTTAAATTTGAAAGCGGGGGTTTGGGGGTGGCAGCCCCCAGTGGGGTCAACGGGAAACACCCCTTGTAGGGTCCCGGGGTAGCACCCTAGGCATGCTTCACCAAGCAAAATTCCCTCTTGGATTGCCTTCAGATTCTTCATTTTTAAAGCAATTTTTCATGAAAATTGGCATGCCTGAACTACCTTGAAAATGCAACATTTTTGACCTTTTTGTGTTGTTTCTTCAATATTACTTCTTTCTTATCAATGACTCACAAAAACTAGTGATAATAAATAAATGGTAGACTATCTTCTAAAATCTACACAAACAATGCATCTATATGATTTAAAACAAAGCAAACCAAGGTTAATCATCTAATCAAGGTCGACAGTTGCATAGATTTTCACCGAGGTGCAATGGTCCTAACTCAACTCACTGAGCTAACTTGCCTTTGACAACTCTCCCTAGAAATGATGCCAAAATGATAGGCCAAGACTGGGTCAAAGATTCAAATGAATTTGATGTTTAATAATCAATTTCAGTTTGGTCTATACGTGTCAATTTGGGGGTGAAAACTTGTGAGAGGTGTCGTGGCTATATACCAATCGAAGGGATGAGAGTCATGAGCTAAGCGAGGATGAAATACAGCTATGAAAATAAACCTACTGCAAATTAAACTAATTTTGGCAATAGGAACTGTCACTTCCAGGCGACAAGAGCTATTCTATTCAGGCGACAGGAACTGTGCAGAAATAATAAATTCTGAAACAAAAATTTAATAAATATCAAAAATGAAAGCCACACAAATTAATTTTGTAGAATGTAAATAAAATGCAGATTATTAATACATAGAAGCATAATAATGCAATAAATAATTTAGAGATTATTAATACATAGAAACGTAGTAATGCAAAACATAATATATTGGAATTGAAACACACAAATGCAGACTGTAGAAAATATAATATTTACAGTCCATCAACAACTGGAGAGTGGGTGCTCTTCCTCCCAATCAGTCGATGGAGATGAAGCTTACACAATTTTTGAAAGGGACTTGAAGACATTTTTCTTGGTAATAATATTAAATAGATTTTTATTCCCTTTTTTTGCTAAGATGATATTACAAATGCGTGTTTATATAGTTTGACGCATCAATAGAAATATTCTTTATTGTTTACAATTCAATGAATGAGGTAAATTAGCTAGCTGAAGAAATAATTTGATTTCCTCATGGTCAATCTACCCTTAACAAACTAAACTGATTTATTGGCAATATGCTAGTTATGCTATTACTAACTTAATTTTCTATAATAATCATGCCTTGCTGTCAAAACAATATAACAAAAAATGAACCACAACAATTTATTGGCACATCATATTTAATATTTTGGAGAGGACGTGTAGTGGGAAGTTGTAGTTCATTTGCCTCAACTTGTGGAACGTGGCAAGAGAAATGAAACTAAAGTCAACTGTAGAAGAGGAAACTGCAGTAATAAACATGAGCCATATTTCTATGAAGAAGGCGATGGGAAGATCAAGAAGTTTCTATAATTTGTATGTTGCAAGCTTGATTTTCCAAAGGCTTGAAATAATAATGCTTAAATTATTAAAGACAATCAATAATTACTTTCCATCTTTTATCCAAAAACTATATTAAATGTCACTTATATATATTTAATCAAATGCAACATAAAATGGTAAAATGGTATGATATGCAACAAAAATGGAATGTGGAAGTGGGTAGGAAGGTATATGAAATAAGCTAAAATATGGCATAAAATGAGACATAAATGGCTCTCATCACTAACTGCTTTTGAAATGAGAAAATTTGGTTTGAATAATGGTGCAAAAGTGGAGACTACTTTCAAGATTAGAAAATAAAAAAAATTGAAGATTTAGATGGAGATTATCTTGATAATGTGGAAGATTTCTTTGCAAGAAGGATGAAAAAGGGCACTGATAAGTACAAAGGTAAATTACCCTTCAAATGTTTCAGTTGTGATCAAATAGGTCACTATGCTTCAAGATGTCCAAAAAGGGTTGTGAACAATAAGAACAAGGAAAAAAAAGGTAAGATGCTCAAGAAAATCTGTTATATTAGAGAAGATGTTGCTATTTTTGATGATGAATTTGATTATGGAGATGATAATGATGATGGATTCTCGTTCTTGTATTTAAAAGATGAATCTATTTCAGCTAACTCTGAAAAATGTGTGAAGGAAAGTGCTTCAAAGAAAAAGGATAGGACTAGAGGTACTTTGGTATCTAGTTTTCATGTTATACAAGATAAGAACTATTGGGTTATTGATAATGGTTTCTCTAATCATATGACCAAAGACAAAAGTAAGTTTTTTAAACTTGAAAAGTATGATGGAGGACTTGTTAAATTTAAAGATGATTTAGGTGCTAAGATTTGTGGAAAACGTTCAATCAGTTTTGATGGCAAGCATAATAGTAAAGATGTTTACTATGTTAAAGGTTTAAGGAATAACTCTTGAGTGTTGGATAAATGTGTACCAAAGGGTGCAATTTTATGTTTTAGGATGATGGATGTGATATCATAAAATGGTTAAGAACTTTGATTGCTATTGGAAAGAGGACTGATGGAAATATCTATCAACTTAAGGGTCCTGATGGTCATTCTTTCATGGATCAAATTAATGATAGCTAGTTATGGTATAGGAGGATATGTTAAATCAATTTTGATAACTTGGTTAGAATCTATTCAATTCAAGAAGTGAGAGATCTGCCAAAGATTACAAATCCTATCAATGTTGTTTGTAGAAATTATCACAATCAAGAAGTAGTTTCAAGGGAAAAGAACAATCTTCTATAGGATCTTTGGAATTGGTGCATACAGACCTTTGTGGTCCTACAAGAGTGAGAAGTCTTCAAGGTGACTAGTATTTGATGTTTTTGATTGATGAGTATTCTAGAATGACACGGGTTAATTTTATTAGAGAAAAATATAAAGCCCTAGATGGATTCAAAGTATTTTAACTTATGGTTGACAATGAAATGAATTTGAAGATCAAATGTTTGAGGTCTAAAAGAGGTGGATAATTCACCTCCAATTAATTTAACAATTTTTGTGAGAATCATGGAATAAAGAGGCACTTGTCTTCCCCTAGGACTCCTCACCAAAATGGAGTGGTTGAAAGGAAAAACATGACTATTCAAGAAGCTACAAGGACTATGATGAAAGAAGCTAACCTACTGAAAGTCCACTGGAGAGAATAAATTCATATTGTTTTGATTAAGGGGGAATTTTTTTTCAATGGAACTGAAACCATTAACAAGAGGTTTTAAATGGACCTGAAATCATTAACAATCAGGTTTTGATGAGGACCCAAAACCCACACAAAGAAGAGCAAGCTACACAACAATACAACAAAGACAACTAGCACTGAACTAGAAGTAGACTACCAACTAAACAACAAGACTACCCAAATTTTCAAGAAACAAAAAGGTTTTAATGGGAACCTTAAACCCAAAACACAACCATGTTTTACAAGGGATATTGAACCCAGACCAGGTTTAGAAGGGAACCTAAAACTAACTTACATTCAAATAACAAGGACTCGAGTCCCTCACATCACACCAGGTTTTACTGGAGACCTTAAACGCACAACACACATGAACACCTTCAAGATCCACTAGGCAGGAGGCCATCCAACCACACCAATAGGAAGAAGAAGATCTCTTGCAGCACCCCCACACATGAAGATCTGAATTAGACTCCACCTCAAAAGGAATTGACTCCCCTCTATAGGAGTAGATATCAAGAAGAGCCTTACCAATACTACAATCAAACTGTAACAAGAAAAATAAATTCATATTGTTGTTTACATACTTAATAGAGTTTAAGCAAAGATAAATAGTACAAAGACTCCTTATGAGTTGTGGTATGGAAATATCCCTATTGTCAAGTACTTTAGAGCCTTTGGAAGCAAATGATATAGTAGAAGAGATGATGAAAACTTGGGAAAGTTTGATGCAAGGTCTAATGAAGGTATCTTCCTTGGATATTCTACTAAAATAAAAGCTTACACATCCTACAAAAAAATGATAAGGATTGTTGAAAGTGCAAGTGTCAAGGTTGGTGAAGAATTGTGGAATTTAGTGGTAATAGATGGATACAAATTAGATGAGCCTGATTGTGAAGAAGAAGAAGAAGAAGAAGAAGAAGAAGAAGAAGAAAAAGCTAAGGAATGGGAAATATAGAATCAAGAGGGAGAAGCTCCAGAAAAGACACCTAAGTATGTGTAGGAAATCATTTCAAAGAATAGATGTTTAGAGAAAAAAGAAAAGGTGTGTTGACAAGAAGAATATTTTTTGAAGTAGAGGTAAATATATGTTTACTTTCTAAAGTTGAACCTAAAATAGTGAGTGAGGCATGCAAAGATGAGAATTGGATGAAGGAAATGGAAGAAGAACTTATGTATATTTAGAAGAGTCAAACTTGGGAACTTGTTCCTAGACCTGAAAACAAGAACATAATTGGCACTAAGTGGGTATTCAAAAACAAGATGAATGGGAATGGGGAAGTGGTAAGAAACAAGGAAAGGATTGTGTGTAAGGAATACTCACAAGTTGAAGGAATAGACTTTGAGGAGACATTTTCTCCGGTGGCTAGAATGAAAGAAATCAGGTTGTTCTTTGCATTTTCAACACATAAGGACTTTAAAATTTATCAAATGGATGTGAAGTGTACTTTCTTAAATGGAGAATTGGAAAAAGAAGTTTACATGGAACAACTAGAAGGATCTCAATTATCAGACAAACCTAATATGTTTGCAGATTGAAGGCATTGTATGGATTAAAGAAAGCTCCTACAGCTTGGTATGCAAGGTTGGATAGATATTTGATATAGTAAGGATGCAATAAAGGTATCATGGATAGTAATATTTATTTCAAATTTGAAAAGACCAAATCTTGATAGTAGTTGTGTATGTTGATGACATATTTTTTGGAGGAAACAAAGCTATGTGCAAGAAATTTGTAGAAGATATGTAGAAAGAATTTGAGATGTCTATGTTTCAGGAGATGAATTTACTCCTTAGGTTACAGATCAATCAAACAGATAAAGGCATATTCATTTCATAGTCAAAGTATGTCAAATAGATCTTGAAGAAGTTTGGAATGGAAGACTCCAAACTGGTATGTACTCCTATGGTTACTAGTTGAAAATTGAGTAAGGATGATGAATCACCTAAGGTTGATCAAAGAAAGTACAGATCTATGATTAGTGGACTGCTATATCTAACTGTTACTAGAACGGACATCATGCATGTAGTTTTTCTTGTGGCTAGATTTCAAGAAGATCCTAAAGAGTCAAATGTTGTAGAAGTGAAGAGGATATTCAGATACCTAAAGGGCTCTCTAGATCATGGCTTATGGTATCCTAAGGATACTAATTTCACATTGAGTGTTTACATAGATGCAAATTGGGCTAGTTGTGTGGATTATAGGAAAAGTACAAGTGGTGGTGCATTCTTTCTTGGATGTAGATTGGTATCATGGCTAAGCAAGAAACAAGATTCAATTTATTTATCTATTGTAGAGGTTGAGTACATTGCAACAACATATTGCTACACACAGGTTTTGTTGATGAGACAAACATTGAAGGATATCAAAGTGGTGTGTAATGAGCCTATTTATATCTTTTGTGATAATACAAGTGTAATCAATATTTTGAAGAACCCAATGATGCATTCAAAGATAAAACATATTTCAATTAGATATCACTTCTTGAGAGATAAATTTTTGGAGAATGAAGTGAATCTTGATTATGTACCTACAAAGAATTAGATTGCTGGCATATTCACTAAGGCTCTTCCTAAGGATACTTTGGAGTATCTCCAAGAGAATTTGGGGGTTATTTCCCCTTCTTCGTTGAAATAGATGCATATGGAGATGCATCAGTCTAGTGGATCTATGGATTCATTCTTTTTCTAGATTGATATTGGTGGCTACCTCAATGTGAGTACGTAGTGACATTGTTGTGATATGGAGTGAAAGTTGTCATTTTGTAGAGGCTGCTGATTTTTTTGTTGTTTAATCCTAAGGGGGAGTATTCAGAGAAGTAAAAGTATGTTGCAGAACAGTGGTGAGCAGTTTGTCTAAGGGGGGGGGAGTAACAATTATCTTTGTTCAATGTCAAAGGAGGAGAACAATGCAAAACATTTTATCCTTTTCCATTGATGTAAAAGGGGGGGAGTGAAGCTTGTGAACAAAGGAAAAAATTGTTAGGGGGAAAGAGAGTCACTTGGAGAAATAATCATGTATGGGGGAGATTGTGTAGGAAATTTATGTATGTTGTCTAATCATTGTTGCCAAAGGGAATGTTGTGTAGGTTGTCTAATCTGAAAAAAATGGAGAGTATATGTTGTCTTTGGTGGTTTTACACATCTTGTGTTGTCATTAATGATAGGGGGGGATTGTTGCAAGTATGAAGGTTTTGTCATTGATTCCAGCAAGCTTGTGTTGTCATTAATGTCAACTATGTAGTAATTAAGCAATTGCAATGACATGCTATGTTGTAGAGAGGTATTCTAGTTTTACTACACATTTCTTCTAGGTTGAATATCTGCTTGTGTGGTTTGAATATGTTGATAAGTGTTGTTCAAATATTCTATATCCAAAATTTGGGCTTCTGAATCAATGTGCAAAGAGAGTTATATTACCTATTGTATGAACTTCTAGTGTGGTGTGTGAGTTGATCTATGTCCCAATTAAGTTTTGTATTGGTTTTATTTCATTCCTATCAACCACATGAATGCTTAATAGTGACCTATTTTTTAAGTGTGAGGTGTGAATAGCCAACTTGAAGATGTTTTTCCAAGTCATGGATGGTATAAATACAAGGTGAGTTGATGCTAGATGAGGTGTGCTGATGTGTTGAGTGTTGTAGTGTTAAATATAGAGTAGTAAAGTGAATAGATGTGAAATTTAATGTGAGCTATAATGCAAGATTGTTGAAAGTAGTGAACTGAAGGTGTCTTGATCTTTTGAGAGCTACGAAGGTGTTGGAGCTATTATGGTGTATTTTTTGCTGCATTGAAATCGTTTTCTCTAGGTAATGTTCTATCTTCTTTATTATTTATATTCTACTAGTGAGCATTGGATGTGAGCCTTTCTGGATAGTGTTTCCTATTCTAGTAGTGATCCTTTTGTATTAGTTTTGCAATTACTTATATCGTGAGCTAATCCTCATTGTGGTTTTTCCCTCCTAGGTTTTTTCCAGATACATTTGGTTTTCTCATGTGTATAGTGTTGTTTTTTTAGTTTCTATTATCTGCATTTCATGTTTAAACATTATAATAGAATTAATGGTTTGATAAATGCATGTGGACCTGATTACTATTGAGGGTTTTGATGTTTCAATTAGATACAACTGATTCACCCCCCTCATTTGTCTTGTTCATTCAATAATATTAACTTCCATGATATAATATTACAACAATGTGCAAGCCATGCAAGTGATATCCAATAAGATTCAAATAATATATAACTCCCACTCAAGTAGTACAATAAGAAAGTACAACAATAAGTTCATATCAAGTACATTATAATATTGTGAAAGTCTTAAGAGTATATATATCTAGTTCTCAAAAATGAAAATAACATCATTATATACTTAAGATATATACAAGTGGTAAAAAATATAACCCTTGTCTATTATAAGAATACAATATGTCATGAATCCAACCACACACATACACGTGGTCCAAAAACAATCTACACCATAAACAATATCTGAAGAACTCCAAGCTCTCATGCTCCTATTGCTGATTGGTAAATGATTTGAATCCACCATGAGTACAAAGGATTCCCTTTCCCATCCATCCACTAGTCAATGTGAAGAAGCACCATCCACAATCTAAAGGTGTGATACAATACAATACTATTAATTATCTTGTTTAGTCCATTTATTTATTAACACATAATCATAGAAATGAAATGATAGATACAAAACATCTCAAATACATGGAATAAATTTCAAAATACATGTTATCAATAATATGTGCATGAAAAATAATATTCCAAGATAAGGTCAATATTTTACAACACACCATTTCCAACATCTAACACACATGTGAATGAAAGGACATGAACAAGTCAAATATTACCATAAACAAAAATCATAAGTATTTTCAACCTTATAAGGTTTGACTTAGTATAAAACATCCACAACACATGCAATATCCACATGCATTTATACTTGCATCCCATACCATGAAATATCTCTTCACATTATGCTAGATGTCTTACTAAGAAAAAATGCCCAATGTAGGACTACATGCATCATAAATATTACATAACAAAAGTATCCAACCATACTAATTTCAAACTAAGTCAAATACAAAAACACACAAAAAATAAAAAGCACAAAGAATACATAATCCAAATATTCACAACTCAAATACATAATTATACACAAAACAAGTATATAGTGTTGACGTGAGTGTTGCACACGTACACCAATAGCTAGATAAATTCTCACCCAAAGAATGCAGGAACCTACCTTTCTTGAAAGATCCACTGTGAACACCTAAATATAAAGGCGATCTTAGTTGATCCCAAGGCTTGAGAATGTCAGGTCTTGACACACTAGGTTCACTCAGGGTTCATTGTGTAAATTATTGTTAATCACGAGGGTTCTATGGTTTCTTAGGCTTATTGGTATTCAAAGGATCATAAAAAAATTTAAGTCTAATCAAACATGTATCACTTCACAACTCCATGAAAACTAAATATTTACTTGAAATATTTCATGAATTTGAATTATTTGTAAAGAATCAACAAATTTAACATAAATTGCTTTGTAACTTCATGGAAACTAAATATTTGCAAAAATACTCCATGAATATCATTTTTTAAAAGATTTTTTGAAAATATTTAATATCTACTCTAAAATAAAACATTGGAAATCATAAAATTTAAGGTTCTCCTAGTTATTATCCATGCATGAACCGTGAAAAAAACTAAATCAAATAAAACCACTCTATACTTCACCAAATTACTTCACAACTAGGCATAGAATGATGCAAGAATTTTAAAGAGACATAAGATCATTTTCGATCGAATAGTGTCAATGTGCACCAAAATCTAGGGAAACATATAAGGTTTTCTGATAGAACAAACAATCAACTACCTAAGATTTTATATTAGGAGATAGCTTTAAGTTGGATTTTATATTAATTAACTTCAAATGGATCATACAAGTTTTTATGCTAGAAGGGTACAAAAAACAAGAAAGAGAAATAAAACTAGCAAGATTTCTAATTTTAAACCTCTGTAATTCTACAAATACTGAACTTAACTAAAAAAGGACAACTCCTAACCTTTTATAAGAATAAGGCACCCAAGGATTTTCAATCAAACACATGAAAGAGAATTAAGAGAATGAATCATAGAGTAGCACGTGGCACATGAAAATTGGCACAAGAATATTTTGGAATAAGTCAGTAGATAATTTGAATTTCTTTAGCAACAAAAAATTTTGAACTTGGGTCTCCAAGACATGGGTACCTTCACAAAAAATGCAAAACTACTAACCCTTCCTTTCAAAATATTTGGGACCAATCAAATTACATCAGGTCTGACGATAAGCTTTCAAAATTCGATTCAAGAAAATCATCATCACATCTATGCACAAAAACCTTGGGCTTCTACTAACCAATCATGAACACTTCTTCATTGGATATCCCATTCATAGACTCATCTTCTCCTTTCTTCTACTGATACTCCCAAAAAGAAACTAACACCCAATTTATATGTTCCCTTGGAACACTCTTGTCATTCTCCAACTGTACTTGTGCGTTTCATATTCTTTCACTACTTTATGCATTGCTTCATTCCTCTACAACATTTATATCTCATACTTGTTCATGTGATTTTTGGATTTTATCAGCTCATCAATGACTTCCTGGCTTAAGGATTGAACAGGGTTTTTATTTATCTTCTCGATCCATCCTCTGAAATCCTTTACTTCTACATCATCATGTCCCATCTTTCTGGGATCACAAATCTGTTGTGCCAACATCTCAATGAGATTCAAATCCTTATCCATGAGTTTTTTGCTCTTCTTAGTGACTTTTTCCAATCCATTTACACATTGCAACAGAGTATCACATTCCCAAATCAATTATAATTTCCACTTTTCCAACATTGGAACTTCTTGTTCTATAATCACCTTTTCTTTTATCAACTCTTGGATTTATACCTTGATAACTTCCTTTAACCGCTACATTTCTATATCATTCTATTCCTTATAGTCTTTGCACTCATCTATGAGCCTTCTAGACTTGTCAAACCAATGGTATGCCTCTTTACACTTACCAATTGCCTCCCTTATTTATTCTTCTCCTTGTTGCACCAAATTCTCTATCTAGTCTTCAAACACATTCATTTTATGTTTCATCCCTTGAATGGCATTCATTTGTTATTTTAACATCAACACTAGATTTGGTGGCAACTCAGTCAGGGATTGGCTGGGTTGAGCTATAGCTCTAATAAAATTCTCTAAGTGGGCTACTCATTCTTTCAATTCTCTCTTATTTTGTTTATCCTTCCTCATGTGGGTAGTTGTGGCTTCCAAATTCATTCTCCTTTCTTCCAATTCCTACTCTCATGAGGAATATACTAGATTGATTGTAGTAACTTGATAATCCCTAGATGTTACTTCATGCTTATATTTTTCTCCTCTAGGAGTAGCTATTTAGAGATTTTTTCCTCCATCCAAATTTATCTTAACAACATGTATGATTATTTCTTTAGCCTTAGGCTTAGAGGTTTCTAGCTCTTGTACTAAACTTTAAAAATATAGAGGCACCAACTCCACTTCCACTAGTGGAGTTAATTTCCTGACTAACCAGTCAGGTGCTTTTTCCTTTTTACTTGCCTCTTCATGACCCTACTCCTGCTAATCAAAATTCTTGGGAACTTTCTTCTTTGACTCCTCATTATTACTTGTTATAACCCCTACATCTTCCACATTCTCTGCTCCTTATGGCAAGGACTCTGGATTGTCATGGCCTAAATTTCTACATTTTGGATCTCCTTCCTCTCTCTCTTCAGGGTTTATATTCTCTTGTCCTATCTTTTCCTTTTCAATTCCCTTCTCCAGAGAATTTTTTCCATGTCATCCTAAGGCATCAAGATTTTCACTATTCCCCTATTCCTTGTCTAGGGTTGGAGAAGATTCTATATTTGGATTTATCCCTTATTCTTGGGGTTGTTGAAAAATGGTTTCAGTCTCTCTTGGTATAGGTTTATCTTTAGTTGAACAATCAGTAAGTGCATATGCATGCTCTTCATCCTCATCTATTATAGAAATGGGGCTTTGAATTGTAGTGCCCCTTATTTCTCTTTGTGGAGATACTACCCTTCTTGCATTAACTTCTTCAAAATTTCCCACCTCTTGAGTGATTTTTCACTCTATAATTTTTTTTTCTTCTTTATCATTTGAACATACTTCTATATCTAAAAACTCTTTAATCACAGCTTACATCATTAAAGTTTCCTTCAAACTACTTCTCCTTAAATTTATGTATTATAGAAGACCATTTTTCTACCCCCATCATGACTTTTTCTATAGTTACTACCTTCCCTTCCTTTGTAATAAAGGGTGTTCCCCCAAGATTCTACCTCATTTTTGTCATGCTAAAAAAGGTGGGGAGGTAAACATAGCAACCACTTGTTGTGATGTTAACCTTGTCCTTGCATATACTTGTGCTTTCATAATTTCTTCTTTTGGGGTCAAGGGTTGTGCTCTTGGAAATATCATAGAAGAAGATGCCATCATTGGATTTTTTAGCATATTAGTGGGAAAATTTGAGGTTTCTCTATTTGGATCATCTGGATATGAAGCCACTGAAACTCCTTGTCTTGGAACATCAAGGATTTCTTCTCTACCATGTTCAACTACTCTAGCTTCAATAATTCTTCTTTTCTTCTCCACACCCTCATCATACGCTAATTCACTTACCAACTTTTGTTTTCTCTTTCTACCCTGTGGGTATGTGGGTGTCATTCCAACTTCTCTTATCACTTGGAGGTAACCATTTATCCATGATTGAGTATAATCTAGCACTTTCTTGGAAACATCTTTAAGGGTTACTACCTCTTTTCATCCCCAATCTAGGACCACAATAGGTTCATCATATACTTTATTTGATTTATAAGTGGGATTATTTACCTTCCCATTATCAACATCCATTTTCTCAAGAACATCATGTGCTCTATAAGCCTTCATCTAGGCTAATGACAACCTTTGGTATGAACACTTCCTCACATCATGATCATCTTCACAACCATACCAAAAATCCTCCAAGTGGGGATCATGAGCATATTTCTTGTTTATCTATTTGGGTAACCAATCCATTGGTTCATAATTTTCCCTCTTAAACATGAGGAACTCTAATCCATAGCCTTTCAATTCGTCTTCACATAGCTTAGAAATTTTAATAGAAATGCACTTGTAATTCCCAATAGTGATGGGATATTTCACCGGTCCCTTTTTATGTAGTTGTAAAAAGGAATCATGAGATGGTATCACCTGACTCACAAACTCGAGTAGCACTATTTTTTCTATGGGATACCTAGGAAACATATAGGGGTAATCAATACATGCTTCCACTCTAATAAAAGTGAATGTAGGGAACTGAATGAACCAACATTTGATAGTATGTATAACATCTTGTGCTTCAAGGTACAATCTATTCACTTTATCTCCCTCCATTAATCTAACCAGCTTCATGGAAAAGACATCATTGACCCTACGACAATATTCTCTATACCCACAACAGTAATATGTGGAAAATTTTGGTAAATTAATTTGTTTCCTGGTTCCCTTTCCAAAGTTCCCACTCTATTCAATCCCTGAATATTATCTCTTAAGGCACAAGAATAAACAATGTACGAGGACATAGTGAACCACTGGGAAGTAGGGAATGTTTGTATCTACTCATGCAATCTATCACTAATAAAAATTTCCCAATGAATTTAGACAAGGTAGTCCCTCATTTTCCTAATAATCTCAAACATCCATGGTTCAAATTTGCTACCATCTCTACAACCAACCATTCTACTTAGTATGGTTATCATGTCTTGGATTTATTTGATGTATAACAACCTCACAATGTGCTTCAACATCCTTTCCATTTTCTCTTGGAACCATGTTGATATCATGAACTTTTTATTATTTTCTTCTATGCTCATATAGGCTTCCGTCAAATCCCCCATTTTCAATACATTCATCCTAGTAAACATAGGGAGAACAAATGTGTATAAAATTCCATATATCTAAGGTTTGCATAAACTCTCCCCTTTTGTATGATTGGTCTTTTGTCTTCATCATACCACTTCATGCATTCAATTACTAATTTAGGGGCTTCCATTGCTAATGGGAGCCCTATTTCCAAGTGTATTCCACTGGTAACCATGTTCTTAGTACGCTAACTAGCATCTTGCTAGTGGGTCTTTTACACAAAATTGTGTTCATTAAAGCCTCCTATATGGGTATCCATTATCATCTCATCCGTGGGTAATGCTTTTGAGGGGAAATTCAAACTACTCCTTAGGTTGCTTCTTTCATGAAGTACTCATGTCTTCATGAATTCCTGCATGATTAGCATATATATGCTCTCCATACAAATTAGGGCTGGTTTTAACAATACATTCCTAATAGTTCATCAAAATTATTTTCCCACAACCTTTTATTTATTAAAATTAGGTTAAATCCAGTCAAATTGAACAACATTTTCTTTCATAAATTACCCAAAGGAAATATTATTTCACCAAAACCAAGCATACATGAAAGAATTTATAGAGCTCAAGGGAAACACCTAATTTCATTGATATCATGGTCAAATAGACACATAATCAGACTTTGGTAATCGTGTATTTCTTGTATCCTAATACTTAATTTTCTTTACGTGCCTTGAATTTAATTTTAATTCATTAATGACCTTATGAATATGTTACCTTGCACACGATAGTGTTTACAGAAGCAACAACATTCTTGAGGTGGTACCAAGTATGTGCATTTCACCACCTTTTAAATCTTTAAAAATTATGCATTAATTACCTTAAAAAGAGGTACAATCCTAGTAGGTTAGGGTTCACATCATGGAGCCTTTGATTTATGTGACATGGCCCACCTTCAAAAAGAAGGCAGCAAGGGAAGCTAACATGGCACACTTGTGTGTCATATTTGTCCATACTAGAAAAAGGCAATTGAGTATGTGCCCAGCTCATACATTGAGAGACTAGCTAGCAATTAAGGATGAAACATCTGACACCCGACTCTAAGAGAAAGCCAAGATTAGGCTTTTCCTTATTTGGTTCAAGGGGACCAAGTGTAAAGGGTACTTGAGTGTGGGTAAAAACAAGAATGATATTGTTCAACGAACTCATTCTACAAAACTTTCGATCTCCAATTTCGAAGGAAAGAGAAATTGACAATGGGTTTAGCCAAATAATGTTGATGCATGAAAACTCAAGAAAAAATTCCTCGGGTAAAAAGCGAGCGAGTGAAATCTCACCAGGTAAAATGACCTACCAGGCATAACATGAACCTTGCACAATTTTTACTATGCTTATACTACCAACACCCGACACTCAAAAACTTGAGAATCCAGATAAACTATAAAACTTTGAGGGTGTTACATTGGTAGTTGTTGTTACACCAAAATATTGACCTATCAATGCTCGATACAACTGCTAGATTTATGTAAGATCAATAGGAGGTGGTTAATCCATGTCACAAACCCAAGTATCATGCTAGACAATGAAGACCAAGGGAAACACCAATTTGTAACAATCCCCCCTAATGCCAGAGAGGTTTTTGAACCTATGACCTTGGCTTTGATACCAATTGTTACATTGGTGTTTGTTGTTGCACCAAAATATTAACCTGTCAATGCCCGATACAAACTCTAGATTTATGTAAGATCCATAGGAGCTGGTTAAGCCATGTCACAAACCCAAGCACCGTGTTGGACAAGGAAGACCAAGGGACACACCATCTTGCAACAAAGGGAACTTAGGATTTGTATAGTTCCAAGTTAAGGAGACCACCAATGCAACTGGGAGCCAATCATTTCAGAACAAGACCTTGATTTTACCATTTCCCCCACAAGAAACAAACCAATGAAAGCAAGAAGAAAAGAGATGAAAAAAAGGGATCCACATTTTTCCAAGGGAAAAATGGGGTATGTTGTGAGACCACACAACACATAGAAAAACTTACAATAAAAGTGCATCACACATGACAAGATCACAAGAAAAATAAACCACATAAATAAAAACACAAATATTCCTCAAACATGACCACGCCTAGTCCCTAAAATTTATCTATAAGGCATCTCCTAATGATACTATAAATCCAAGTACCATTTCTTCACACAAGACAAGACTATTAACTATATATACCAACCATAGAGCATCCCTATTACAAGGTAGAAATAACATATATGTCAATACAATGGTTCACGTGAGTTAACTTAAAGATCTATTATCTCTAGTGGTAGAAGGTGGTCATAACATAAATTTCCTATGGACCCATTTCCAACAAGAGCACTACATACTATGATGATGTGCTCCTCATAATGAGATGAGAAGTATAAAAAAAAATCAAATTTTATTATGAGGGATGATGTCTCAATATATTTGGACTAAAGTAGAGAAGACAAGCTATTAATTATCCCAAACCATGGGATAAATCATATTTCATTTTGTAGACACCTTAAATTTTCTAAGCATATCACACACTCATAATTCAATTTTTTTCATCACTTTCCTCATTATCTCCTAATTCATCAATTTTATTTAAATAATTTCCCATTATTTGATTAAATTCATTATTTTCTTCTATTAAAATTGAATAATTAATATTTTTTAATTAATTCATCAAAATTCATCATAATTCATCATTTTTTGTTAATCAACTTAAATAAATAATTTTGAATTATTTAATTAAATTCAAATTTCCCTCATTTCCACTTAATCAAATGATTTTGATTATTTAGTTAATATTAATTTTCTTCAATCCCACCTAATTAAATATAATTTTTAATTATTTAAGTAATAAAATCTTAATTTCCTCTCACTCCTCATAGCTAAATAATTTATTAATTATTTAATTACTAACTTTCCTTCAAGTTGCGCATGAATTATTCTATTTTTAAAAATGGAATATTCTCTTTACAAAATATCTTCCCTCCAAAATATCCTTAAATCAAGGGATCATCTTTAATTAATTGAATCTCTCATTCAACCTCCACCCTTGAGCATTTGAGCATTCATTGTGAGTCATGATCTTCATCAACAAGCTTTTACAACATGGGTTATGCACAATTGAGCAATCCACATATCAAATTCTCATATTTTAATAATGGAGTACTAGGTTTGCATGTTTATTTGAGTAATTCGATCTCTCTATGAATTAAATTTTTTATTTGTGTTTTATTCATTTGGTTCATTGTATTTAACTTTATTGGTTAATGGATGTAATTGATCTCTTAATTCTAGGAGTTTGATGGTTTTTAACCATTATTTCTATAATTTGTCTTCTATTTCATTTCCCATTATTCTTGTTACATGTTTTGGCATGCTCTATGGGACACACATCCTAGATTTAGTTCCATTTTTTTATAAGTTACAAGTTACAATGATGCAATTGAATCAAATCAATGCTTTTAATGTTTCTAGACCAACATGTTTGATGAAAATCAACGCTATTGATAATTACAAAATTTTCGAGGAATTTTGATGCTTCTGATAAATTGATCCTTCTCTATTTTCTATGATTTTAGGTTATAGTGATGCTTTTGATAATTAAAGTGACACTTATGATGTGACTCAACACTTTTGACATGACTTGATAGTTTTGAACAATTATAATGATGATTTTGAGGTATATCAATGCTTTTGATATGATTTATAACAACACTTTGATTGTTTCAATGGTGCATTTGATTATGTGTTTTGGATTTTACTTTAACATGTGCTTGATCTTTTGAGACTAAAAAAATTGTGCATCATTCGAATATATTGGGAGAAGACAAAAAAATCTTGAAACTGGTAACAAATATTCTTGCATGGTTTATTTATGCTTTCAATTTCTTTAAAATGAACCACCCATTTGAATTTAGGTTTTAATTAAAGAATTTTTTTTATTTGTTTGGTAAGTCCTTAGGTATGTATGCTCTCCCCTCACACCTAGTGTGACCTTGGAGATCAAAAATACCATAGGATTTTCATTATTTTTATTTACCTAAGGATTGGATTTCCAACATATACACTTCCGTCATGACTACTAAGAACGATCTTGGGAATAAGAAACATCATATTTCATTTAATTTAGTAGGAGGCCTACTTGGGTGTTTCATCACTGCAAGGATGACCTAAACCACATTTATAGGCAAGTTATATAAAGGGTGGAGAATGAAAGTTGTACCCCATGGTGTATCCAGCATCCTTGCAAGCCAATCCTTCCAACCCTTGGTCCATCAAGATGTGTATAGGTGATGAGAAGAGGGGAGACCCCCCTCGACTCAAGCATCCTCAAAAGTGATCACTATTTCATTTAATTCAATAGGAGGAATTCTTGGGTATTTTTTCACCTCATGCATGACCTCAACCATATTTATTGGTGGGGTATATAAAGGGTAGAGAACAAAATTTTTACCCCAAGGTGTAACCAACATCCTTGTAAGCCAAGCCTTGCAACCCTTGGTCTATCAAGATGTGTATAGGTGATGAGAAGAGGGGAGACCCCCCTCGACTTGGGAATCCTTATAATTGCTCACTATTCTTGGAAACACTATGAAACCTATTTTTAGAAGCCTTTAAGACTATTAGTTTTTGGCTTAGTAGGGTGTAGGGTATACTATCATGCCTGAAGTTACCATATATTCTTCTCTTGTTAAGGTGACATAATTCCTTGTGGGACCTAGAAATTCTAAGGAAAGGGGTGGTAAGGTGGTACATTACCTTATCATACCCTAGTTACCCATTCATTGGAAGGTATTATGCTCTAGTGGGTTGGCCTGTACTATATCAATACACCTATATTACTAGCTAGGTTGTGCTTTTTGAAGTGTTTTCTTGTTCAATACCTATGATACTAAAAAGAATGCTCTTGTTGAAGAAGGCTCATGAAATTATTCTTATTACCTTAGAGTCAATCCTATATTATATATTTGATATGTTATATCTTTTTCTAGACAAATTAAACCTAAATTAGTCATCAAAACAGTTAGATAAAGTCCAAAACCCTAGATAGATTTTAGGTTTTACTTACATAATCTTGCCTTTGTATCACAATGATAATTCTAATTTTCATAGTGATGCTTTTGTAATTCTACCATGTTTATAACTACATCTCGATGATTTTTAGAAAGTACATCAACACATCTGATTTGCATCTTGATGCTTCTTTACAACTCAACACTTTTGATAACAACTAGATCTCTGTTAGTTTAAAAATCCCTAAATCCAACACGATGATGTTTCTATGATAAAAAAATTCTTATTTGATTTACACAATAGAAATTTTGAAAAATATCAACACCTTTTCCATAAATAATCACTTTTGATTAGGGCAATGCCACACTTGTGATAAGTTAAAGCGATGCTTTCGCAAGCAACACTTTTGACTGTCAAATTAAATTACCCAAAATTTCTAAAATTATAGACTCTAAAAGTTAATAGTTAGTCATTATAGGACCATAGACTTGTAATAAACATACCTATAGCCAAAAACAGTCATCCAAAACAAAAAAATCAAATATATCCACACATTCCATATCATTCTTTCATCTTGGACTTTTAGAAACACACCCTCTAGTTTTGGATTGAACAACAACCTCATCAACAACAAAAAACAACTCAATCACCAACAACAAACATTAGACATAATAATTTTTAGATCTCTTATCATATCTTCTAGTTTAGCCTTTTACTTAGAAAATAGTCATTTTTAAGTAAATTATTGAATTAACATCAATCTTTGTGAGCAAGCTTGCTTAGTAGTCATTTTATACTCCTAAGTTTGTAAACTAATTATCATCTTAATTTTCTTGGACTCAATAGTCTAGGATGAGAAAGGATTGTCCTCAACACCAATCATAATGAGATCTAGTCAAACTTTGTATTTTAGAGGTTTCATATCCTACACCCATCCAACAAACATCAACATCAAACTTTAGTCTAAAATATGCTTATTTTATCTTTTTCCAAGTCTATCTTGAAGAAAACATTCACCCATAACATAACATTGAAACTCACATCTTATAAGGTCATTACAAAATTTATGCCTATGACAATATCTCAACACAAATGAATCATGGAATCCAACCCAAGTAGTTTGAGCACCACAACATCCCTGAATACTTCTAAAACAACCCTTGGAACTCCCAACAACATGTTTAACCCTCGAGAGTATCAACTCCCAACAAAATAACAAGAACCAATGATCATTATAGAAGACATAAAAAATGAACAAAAGAGATTTATAGAGCTCACTAATGAACAACTCCTAGAGATGCAACAAGATCCATTCATGGATAGAGCACTCAATACCTTATTAGTTATACACGATAAATTTTATTTTCTCAAACTTGCACAAGGTGGGGCTAAATTACCCTCAAACTATGACATTACCAGACTTAGGGAACAAGCCCTTACAAATTCCATAACATCTAGTGTACCTATACATGAGAACATGTCTATAGTGCATACTGTTATTGAACAAATACCACCACCTCCCATACAAAATGCATCAATTCAACCTACAATCACACCCTTTAACACATATTTTTTACCATTTTCTAAACAATACATGAATCTATTATAACACAATCAAACGACGGGTAATCAAATGAACTAATTCTTCCAAACATGAACATCCCAACATTCTCAACACACATGTCCACATCAAACCCAAAAATAGCAAACCCCCCTAATACCAACATGATGAACAATACAAACAATCTATTCACAAAACCAACTCCACCTCACATACATCCTAATGTCCCAAACACTATGCTAACATTAAACATAAAAAACCCCACTAACAACCCCAATATCTTAAATTACCTTCCCAACTCACAAAATTCATTTCTTACTACAACAAGACAAGATCACATAGTGGATATAGAAAGAAATTATAGCATCTCACATCTCTCACAACAAAAAATCCCTCAACAACACATCTTTCAACAATAAACCTATCAACAAAACATACCTCAAACACAAAAAGGCATACCTCAAATACAAGAAAAAACCCCTCAAAAACATACATCTTTCAACAACAAACTTCTCGACAACATGTACCTCAAACAAAAAAATATGTACCTCAAATGCAGTAGAAAATCCCTCAACAACAATAATCCATCCAACATCAACAACAAATCCCCCAACAATACCACATCCACCATAAAAAAAAATACACCCCTATCCTCAACAACAATAACAAATTCCCCAGTAAAAACCCCACAACAACAAATCCCACCAAACATCAATACAACCCACAAGAAAACCCATCATAGAACATGTATGAAAACCTTCACAACATATTGCCAAATGAAAACATGTTATGTAACTCATCATCCATACCCCAACACAACACATGCATTCCACTCAACCAAACACAAAACAACCCTCCTAATGAATTGGCTTCATAATTTCAAAAGGTAGATGAGAAAATCATTGACATGCAATTAGGACATACAAAGAAATCATATGCTCTTAAGACCTATGTCATTATCTGTTTGACAAGAACATAACATTAACAAATTTTCCTCATAATTGTGAGATGCCCAAGTTTGATAAATACAAAGGACGTGGTGATCCATGTGAACATATAAGGTAATTCTATGTAACTTTCTTAGAGGTTTCATATAACGATACATATCTAATGCACCTTTTCCTAAGAAGCTTAGGTGGAAAAGCAATTGAACGGTTCCCTCACTTACCCCCAGGTATCAAGACATTCCAAGAACTTATTAAAAAAATATAGCTTACTTCTATAATATAGAACATGAGGTTATTATGGCCAACTTGTACATCACAAAACAAAACCAAGGAAAAAAATTTACATCCTTTTTCCAAAAATGGAGACATAAGGCTATTAAATGTAATTGACCCATTTCAAAAAAACAAATTATGGACATTTTTATTTAAAGCCTCAACATAGAAATCTATTTTCACCTACTCATACAATATGCCAATATATTTGAATAACTCATAGAAAAAGGTCTAACAATTGAAAGGGCTCTCATTGCTAAAGGGATAGTCAAAATATACAAAGACAATAAGGATAACCTTTCAAGCTCTAATGACAAACCATGCCTGTGGGACAAAAATTTAAAAATTACAAATGATGGTGTGGTAGACACAAAATTTGTGCAAAATAGGAAACCCCAATCAAACAAGAAACAAAGTGTTCAAAATAAAATTCCTCCAAGAGGACAACCACCAAGACCCAATAATACAACTCGATGCAAATGCATTCCTTAGGGGAACCTATCAAAATGGTCTTAAAAACATTAATTCAATCAAACCTCATCAAGATTCTCAATCTTTCTACAATATGATGAACCACAATTCAAACCATCATGATATAACAATAACAAAAATTATGAATACCATAGATCCAATGCCCAAAACATTTAGGAATAACAATCTAGGTGTAGACACCTAATTCTGACAAATGCGTTTTCATCCAAAACAACTCATTTTAAATTATTTGACCTGACCAATTTTTCTTCAATATTAATTAACCCTTCAAATTAGGATTTTTTGGCTATGTGTCTTCTTTTCTTCTATTTTCTGTAGAGTTGCATAATTGACAAAAACTTGGGCGCAATTGACCGAAACTTGAGTGCATTTGATAAAAACTTGAGCACAACTATGAAGGGTATAGGTGCATCTGTGGCTTCATTTGGTGTATATGTTGTTCATAAGTCCACATTTTATAGAAGGTATAAATCTACTTCTTATCAGTTTTTAGTTAGATTCACATAATTTTCTATTAGATTTTAGGGTTACTGATAAATTGGTTGAGCGGCTTGTGATATTCATTGAAATTGAAGGGAAAACTCTAAACTACTAATGTTATCTATTGCAATAATTTTATTCTTGATTCTTCATAACTTAGGAACTCTTCAATTTTATAAAGTAAATAAACACTTGTCTGCTATGACTAGTAAATATTTAAGTATGTATGCTTTCTCCTCGCACCTAGTGAAAAGTTGGAGATCAGAAATACTTTAAGATTTGCACTTTGTTTTTTATCTGAGGTGTGATTCTATGTTTACATGCTCTTCCCTTGTGACTCTTAAGAAAGATATTTGGAATAAAAAAACATTACTACTATTTTATTAATATTAGGGTATGCTTGGGGATTTTATCACCCCAAGGATAACCTCAACAATGTGTTCAGACAAGGTATGAAAAGGGGGGAGAAAACAATTTATACCCCAAGGTGTGGCCAACATCCTTCAAGCCAAGCCTCACAAACCTCAGCTCGTCAAGACGTGTATAGATGAAAAGAGTAGAGGAGACTCCTCCAATCTTAGGCATCCTTGAATGAGATTATTGTTCATAATATCACTATGAACCTTATTTATTAGAATATTTTAAGACCATCAGTTCTTTTTTTAGTAGAGTGCAAGGTACAGTATTATGCCCTAAGTTACTCACCATGTATTCTTCCTTTGTTGAGGTGACATAATTCCTTGTTAGGACCTAGCCCTTTTAAGGAAAGGGGTGGTAAGGTGGTACATGACCTTATCATACCCTAGTTACCCATTTAATTGAAGGTATTACACTTTGGTGAGTGGGCCTCTATTAATTCACTTAGCCCTTATTACTAGCTAGGTTGTCCTTGTTTGGAGTGTTTTCAATGTTCAATACCTGTGATACCAAATAGCATATGATCTTGTTGAATAAGGCTCACAAAATCATCATTTTTCCTTGGCACTAGTTCTATATGTTGTATACTATTTTGTGTGCTTTCTTACAAAAAAAATTCTCAATACAATTATTTTACACAAAAACATGTCAAATATAAGTCCATAAACCTATTTTAGATTAGAATGTTGTGACTATTTAGTCCTAGGTTGCAAATTCCATTTCTATGTGTAATTGATGCATATATGGGCATAATTTCTCTCTATTTGTGTGGATTTTCTACTAGTATGTGTGCAATTTCTCCCTGTCTATGCAAATTTTCTATTTGTGTGCATTTTTTCTAATTTGAGTGTAATTTCTCTCTATTTATGCATATTTACTGCTATCTTAGGCACATTTTCTCTCATTCTATGCAATCTACTATGCAGAGTGGCACAATTGTCTATTACAATAAAAAACATGAATCTATTACAAATATTGAACTATCATCTGTGTCTACTTAGGATACCATAGTTAAAATTTTGATTTTCACATTTGTACTATACTATGGCACAATTTCTCTATAACTTGGCATAATTTTCTTTGTTGGTTAAGCCATTTTTGTTATCACACTTTACTATCTTACACATAGACCTTAATCAAACACAACTAATATTTATTAGTTTAGTAAAAAGTTAGACCCTTAGAGTTGATATTTTATCTTATCCATTTTCATCTCTCACATCTTTTTGATTAAGGTCTAGATTCAGATTCAGGCTTATGATTTATCACATCCCCATCATCGTCATCTTTTCAGTCATCCCAAAATCAAAATCATTTAGTCTATCTAGATCTTGTGGTCATATCCATTCTCATTTGATATTTTCCCTTGAAAGTTTTCCCTGTCAAGGTAGAATATTAAGCTATCTTATTTTTGGTTAGTATGAATTAGGAGAATCTAAGTTAACCTATTCCATCATTATCTCAAGTGTTTTGAGTTTTTGGACTCTCAAGTCTAGCCCAAAATTTAACATACTTTATCCGCCTCTTGATCATATACAAAATTCTAAAGATCTAGTTATAATTCTTGTTTATATCCATCATTCATCCATCCATCAATATCACTCAAATAAAAAGGTCTTAATATCTCTTATATGCTAGTACAAACAAGGTATCAAGTTAAAAAGAAAATGCAACAACCAAATCATAACATGGTGAACACAAAAACAAACCCATTCCGAGAAACAAATAATGAATTCACACACATGTATGAACCAAGGGGTGTTGAAGCACCATCCTAGCTGAGTCCTAAAAATAGTCCCAAAACCGTTGGGTTTATACAGGGCATAATGTTTGAAGATTTTTTTGAGGCACAACAAGATGCTAATGCAATGAAACTAGTTGAAACACTTATATCACCCAATACAAATCAATACTCCTTGTTGCTTTCCCAATAGTGGGATGAATTTCCCCCACATTCAAAATAACATGTACTTAAAACATCAATAATAACATTCCAATTCCTGACCTTGGGGGAAACTAGATAATAACATACCACCTTCACTACAACCAAACCTCAACCTCACTACTCAAACCCAAAAAATCCTCCCATTAATTATTCACAAATCACTTCAAACATTCCATAAACCACCATTCCTACTAATTCCACATAGGTGATGGTACCACCCATCCATACTCAAGCTCCTACATTCTCTATGCACATTACTAACCCATTATACATCACTAAATCTAGTCAAACTATTTCTCCCACCTCAATAATCAATCCACATGCATCATCACAACTATCTCACCCTTCACAAAAACCACCACTTAATAATTCCAATCCATTACACCAACACCCACCTACTAACCCTACCAATACATCATCATTGTGAGGCCCCCACCTATGGATAGGCATGACAAATTGTATATATGGTTGAATATATGTACAAACCTTTACCAAAAATTTAGCACGCTTATTGTTTACAATTCAAGAAGTACGATACCTGCCAAATCAAATATACAATAGTGTGTGGAATTCTAGGCAATGTATTGGGTATATATATCCAATCCTATATGCTACGTCCTTCCCCTATATTGTACAATATTCACAAGAATTGAAACAAGAATATATATATATATATATTATGAACAATAATGGGCCTAATTTAAAGTAGGGATGAGTATTTATTAATTTAGAAAAGTAAACTACTAAAAATAAATATGCTATATTATTATGAAAACTCGTTTCGATACAAAAGAATAAAGTAAAGAAAAATAATTTTGCTCTATTTTGACTGTATAAACTCATTTGGGTATATAGACAAAAAGAACAACTTTGTTTATACTTTGATTAAATATTATTTTTTATGTTATCTCAGTGGTATACTAGTTTTAGATTTTAAGCTTAGAAATACGGTCTATCTTATTTGGAATTTTATTTATATTAGAATATATTGATCTACAATTGTGTTTCCCCACTTGATGAAATTTATTGTCTTTCAAGATTCTAATATTGTTAAGCCATGTTTTATTTCCTAAACCTCAATAATCATACAACAACATGAAACAATCTCATAATTTAAACTAAGAAAAGAAAAACATAGCTGGTCTCACATCCCATGAAGGATCCATTTTAATTGAGTTGAGGATAGGTGCACTAAGTAATTGATTACATGGTAAAATTTGGAGAAATTTTTATAGTTAATCTAGGGAGTATAGTAATGTTCACTTCAATTTTAATATCATTGGTGTTTTCCAAGGTAATGAATCGATGCTAAAATAACGACCCTCATTTAATTATAGGAAAGACCTCTTTCAATAGGATATCTTACTAGTTAATAATTAATACAGTGATAATTTAAATTATCGAAAGTATGTTTTGAGAAATATAAAATATTTAATATAGATCATAATGTAAATACATACATATATTAATGATAAAGAGGTTGAAGTTGAGTACCATATGAAAGTGGGGGGAGCAGTATAGGTTATGTCAATTAATCCAATGGCGTGCCAACTTCCCATTATTACTTCACCTAAAGATGACCCTTGGAGAGGTCAAGATCCGGGAGAATTAATGAAAGGATGGCCTTTGGGAAAGTGAGGATTGGCAAAAGTTAATGAGATTTATTGTGTATGGTTGCTACGCATCAGACAAGTTATGATTCCATAATGAAGGAAAACAAAGAAAGAAAGAAAGGATGGGGGATGGTCATTTTGGGGGAGGGGATTTTTAATTTTGAATGGTGTTGGAGAGTACCCACCTAGCGTGTATGAGGCTGAATGGCTTGAATATTCTAGGCATGTGATGATGAAGGTTTTAATCTTACATTTCGTCATTGTTTCCCATTTGGTGTAGAATCAGGAAGGAGGAATAGTTCGATGATTTTTTTTTCATGGAATTAAATTCATTTTGAGCATCCCTCTCTAAATCCAATCAATGGGAATTTATAAAAGGAGTGAAATTGAAAAGCATTTTTCTCCCTTCTTCATGGTATGTTCAATACTTTCTAACTCTAAAAATGCAAGGTTCCTTATTTCATTAATATTGTGAGTATAATTGTTCATAGGATTCATATTAAAATCTGATGTAGTGTTATCGATTATGTTTGTAGAAGGGAATTCCTATCAAATATTACTTTCCAACGCTTATCGATTTATTCCTAAGGTTCTTTTACATGTATTTTGTTAGTTTTCACAACACTTTATCTTAGAACAAGCTCATGTATCTCTAGTTCTAGTTCTATTGAATTTGAATTTCTTTATAAGTCTCTATGTTGAATGGCAGAATTGTCCATGGGTAAAAAATGTATGGTGTCTCTAATTGAATGTCTAGAATAAGCATACACTCTTGTCTACTAGAAGAGTATGAGACTGCACATACACCATGTAATTGTTTAGTTTAGGTTGTGGAACTTACACAAATATGTTAAACGATTGTATTATCTAAATAGTTATGTCATTATTTATGCTTCAAAATTTTCATTCATGTCTACCAAGATTTCAGTATTAATTATGTGAGGATTCATCTATCATTGTGACCCTCGAGATGATGCTTGTTTCAGTCTTTAAGCTAAAATGCACTCTTTTTATGTTTATTTATTTTATTTTCGTTTACAACACAGATCATTAAGGAATTAGTCACCGAGAGGCTATAAAGGCTTCCATCATATAATTAACTCATGACATGCAACACTATTTTTGGCACCAACTCCTTAATCTTGGATCCTGTCATTATGCAGTTTCCATTCCCACAATCTCGTTTAACCTACAACCATTGCATTTCATTAAACAACATTATTTGAATCATTTTGTCAAATAGTTCACATGCCTGTTTCTATGCTTGCACATTTTTCATACATATCTACCAATGTATTTTGCATACATGTCTACCAACGCATTTTGTCTTCTAACCCCATACTTTTTTTTTAAACAAAAAAAAGAAGCTCTGATTTTGGCGTAGGTAGAGAGGACGCTGGAAAAGGTTAAGGAATTTGGCTTTACACCTATCGTCTCATTTGCTCAAAAGTTTTAAAACCTCTTCAATAAATCCATTTTGTGCATATCCTACAATCATTGCATTCCAGCAACCACATTTCTTTGAGGAATTCTGTCACTAATCCATTTGACTGCAAAATGCAATGAAATATGTATAATTAGATGTATCATCGGGTACTTATGTATTTAATGTGAAATTTTCAAAAAAAAAAATTATGCTTGACATTCGTCAAAATTGTGATGCTCCATGATTTTTGTCGCTATTTTGACATACACTTAAAGTCAGCCATCCCCTTCCATCAATTTTTGGGCCAACATATGGTTAGCCTCCTTAATTTGTGGGCCGATGGGTATATGGTTAGCATTTGTCGGGGTTCCGACGAATGTTTTTTAATAAATAAAAGTGAGTTCTATAATTTATCTATACTTGTGATAATGTTTTTCTATACTTGCAAATTTTCTATACTTGTGATAGTTTGTGGAAGTTATAGGCCAAATTTTTTTGGTGCAAAATATCAAAATTATTAGACTTTGTTCCCTGTCTATGATTAAAAATTATTGGAGTGTGAGTTTGATATTTTTTGAAGATATAAATATTCAAGCTTGGTAAAGAAAAATCATGTCAGATAATATTAGTGTAGAACAAAATGAAGAGACACTTTCTAGATTGTGGGCTAGATTGAAAATAAAGGGTGATGGGAAATGTTATTGTCCTTGCAATAATTGCAAGGGCTTAAAGATGAGAATACTTTTAATCACAACAGCTAAGAAACATTGTAGGCAACATGGTCACATTGAAGGGGGGCATGATTATCGTCCATTGGTAAGTTGTTCATTATATGTCTTTATATTGATTGAATTTGTAAATGTTTATATCGTTTTAACATTTTTTATATATATAAAAAATCACTTGATCATGATCATGGTTTATTTGTGTCGATCATTATTATAAAGGTGGGGTGCCTTAGGGCACATGCTATGGATTATCACGGCCCATACAATGTGGTTTTGCAAGTGGAGGAACATGGAGCTGTGAATATCGAAGATGAAGTTAATGATCCTATGGAAGAAGATGATCATGCACCAGAAAACACAGTTGAAGATGATGGTACAAATACATTGACCCATGACACATTTAGTGGCGCAAGCTGATCATGATGATCAAGATGAATTTGATGATGTTCATGATTTACCTATACTTGAGAAGGTATATGAGCCCCTTTATGAAGGCTCCCAAACAACTCCTCTCTTTTTTGTATTGTTGATGGTGAACTTGGATACTATGAATGGTTTATCCAACATAACATTCTCATGGATGTTAAGGTATGTCATATATTTCATCTTTTTTCATCTATTTTTGTTGTTAGTTCATCACTAGTAAATAAAGGATGAAATATGTACCATTAATATTCTTTATATTAACAAATTATTTTTTTGTTGTAGATTGATAGGTGAATTTTTGTTACCACCATCAAATATTCTACCTCACTCATGCCGAGATTTATCTACCATTATGAAATATATTGGAATGGAGTATCAAGCAATATATGCATGTCCCAATGATCATATTATATATCATAAACAACATGAATTTGCAACAGAATTCCCGTAATGTCATATTAGTAGATATCGAACAGATCAACTAACAAAAAGGGTACCTTGCAAGGTTCTTCGTTATATTCCCATTATTCCATGTATGCAATGATTATTTAGGTACGAAAGCTTAACATAGTTTATGGATTACCATGCACAGAATAGAAGTGGAGATGGCATTCTTCAAATGCCTACAGATGGTTCTACATTTAGGGACATGGAGGAAAAATGACTACACTTTAAAGAAGAACCTTGTAATCTCAGGCTTTCATTGGGAGCGGACGGTGTTAATCCATTTGGAGAGCTGAGATCTATTTACTCGGTGTGGCCTATTTTTGTTATCAACAATAGCATTCCTCCATGGATGTCAATAAAGAGGGAGCACATAATATTGGAAATGATTGTTTCGAGTATTTTCTTACATCAATTTTCTTTAACGTAGTAACATCTCATTTGTCTTATTTGTTACATAATGACTTATATTTTTTTCATTTAATAGTCATGTACATTAATTTATATATATTGCAGTAAAATGGTTATAATAATTATGCAATGTTTATGCTCATTCAACTAGGTAAGTACCAAGTTAAAGATATGAATGTATATATCGAGCCTCTTATCGATGAGTTACTAAAGTTATGGAATGGTGTCACTATGTATGACGACTCTAGACCAATAGGACAAAGACAATTTCAATTCCATGCAATGCTTATATGGACAATTCATGATGCCCCAAGGCTAACACATTTTTGTGGTATGTTATAATGTTTGACTGCACTTTAACGATATTTAATTTTATGAAGTAGATATCATACATGTTTTTTAAATAATCTACTCATTGTATATAATTATGAAAATTGGCATATTAAATCCAATTATATATGATCTTGCAGGTCTTCAAACAAAGGGAAAATTTGCAAGTCTAGTTTGTGGTCCAAAGATGAAATCTCGTCATTCAACAAGTTTAGGAAAGCACGTGTTTTATGAGTATAGGCACTTCCTCCACATAAATCATAAGTATCGAACTACTAAAAAACATCTTTTCAATGGGAAAGAAGCGACTACATCAAAACAACAAAGAATGACACCTCGCCTATGGAAGTTGGAATATAATAGAATTAATCGTCAAGGTTATACATCAGATCAAATTTTTTATCTATCATATATGATATGTTTGGAATTTATATTTTTATATTGTTTTTTGTTTACTCATGTTGTAATTGACAATGATTGTCATTGTTAATTTGTTTAACTTATATGCTTCATGAAGGTCGTCAAGGCATTAATGGTCGGCTTCCACAAGGACTGAAAAGTTATCCCAGATAGTTTAGTAGGTTTCCCTACTATTAGAAGCTAAAAATTGTGTATTTGTTTGATACAATGCATATCAGAAAGAATATAACATAAACTCTATGGAAAATATTGGATGGAGGGCATGATAAAGAAAAAATTGTCAAAATTTGTAGTGACATTCAAGAAGCCAATCATGCAATGAAAAATTCCATTCAATTAAATAGCGATGGAGACCAAATTAATATAAGCGCCCTTCCTTGGTTATTAACGGAGCAACAAAGTAATGCTATAAAATAATTCATACAAAAAAATTGATTTCCCATAGGATTTGTTGCAAACATAAACAATATCATAACAAAGAAAGGTGAATTTGGGTCAGGGATGAAAATGCATGATTGGAATAACTTCATTAAGGTAATTATTTTGTTATATTTTATATATATTTGTATACTGCATGTACTTTTTAGTGTATTATGTTTACTAGTTTTGGAAAAATAATGAAAAGATCATTTTATAATTGTTGCAGTATGTTCTACCTCTATCTCTCCCAGACAACTTCGACAACAATGTCAAGCAATTTATATATGATCTTGGAAATACATGAGGTAAGTAGCGATATTTGTTCAATTCGTTGTATAGATCTTATATTTTCCATTTGTTTTACTTGTTATGTAATATATTGTATATTTTTGTTAAATCTCGTTAATATATTTGTGCCTTGAATCACTTGTACATGGTTGTCATCTAAAAAAATCCATAAAGAAGATATAAATTATTGGAGGATAAAAATTCCTTGTCTAATGTGTGAAATGCAAAAGTGTCTACCTTTGACATTTTTCAATGCACAAGAACACTACCTCATACACCAAGTTGAGGAGATTTAATTGAGTGGACCTGTACACACAATGTCAATGTGGATGGTTGAGAGGCACTTGAAATTTTTGAAGGATTTGGTTAGACAAAGAGCACATCTTGAGGGTTCTATGGTGGAGGGATATATGGTATACCAGACCATGGTGTACATTACTGAATAGCTTCCTAAGTTCACATCAAAGATCCATGTAGATCTCATTTGGGATCCCAACTCCATTAACAAATTTGAAGGGGAGTACCTAATGGGGAAAGGTAGATTGAGGAAAGTGAGAGGTAATTATAAGATGGTCATGGAGATTAATTAGAATACATTTTACATTGCCTTCAATTGCTTGAAAAGAAACAACAAAGAACTAGTCCAAATGAAAGAATCTTCCACACACAAATAGAAAAGTACTGGTATTGTATTACTCCAAAAAATAAGTCTTTCACTGCTAAAAGTATTAAAATCTTAAAAAGTGTTGATGATCAAATATTACAATTCAAATTCCATATATATATAAAGAAGACCCAACAAAGGTGTTTGTTCAGATTGTCTTTTGGAAAATAATTAAACTATTGATCTTAATTAAACTTATAAAAAAAAAATCTTCTGCTAACATTGACTTAGCCGTTGAGAGAAGTTTTTTATACTCCTCCAAGGTATGCATATCCACATCATGCATTGCATTTCGAGCTTCATATTCGAGTTTTATCATCAATTCCATATGTTTGCATGCTCCATCTAGCAATATCCCTTCTTCTTTGACTATATCCAATGCTTCCTGAAGTATACTATTGCATTCATCCATCCAATCATCTCGTTCCTTCAAAAACCCATTCTTATCACATAATTTGGGTAATCCCAACTTCATAGTATCATCAAACCCTGCATTTTCTGAGTGTAAGTCTTCATCATATTTGTCATGCTCTCTCATGATTGTGTCAATGGTTGAGATGGAATTGGTGTCAGATCGCTCATGTAGCTGCATATCATGTCTCTTAGTACTCAATTTTTTTTTCACTCTCCCATGCTCAAGAATGGCTTCATAGTTCTTTTTGTGAACATGCCAAAAATCATCAAGGCATATCTTCAAGTTTGTAAATCTCTTGTGCAACATCGTTGCCACAGTGTCAAACTGAAGGTCCTTCATCTTTTCTACTAGTTGTTGATGTTCTTCTTGCAACTACTCATATTCACTCTGCAACTTTGTATCAGTTCCAGAGGTGATCCTCATTCTGGCATCTTTCATGGTAGTAATTTCCAAATCTAACTTTTCACTTTTTATTTTCTAATAATTTCTTTCTTTCATCAACTTTATTGTTTGTTCCTTGTTAAACTTGAAAATTCTTATGCCCATGTCTTCTAAAGCCATAGGTCAGTTTCCCCAACTTTAAGGGCCATCATGTGTCCAAAGGATTTTTTGATTTTGTGAGGTGGGTATAGTGCCCATATCAACATTGAATTTTCATCAGGATTGAATCTTGACCCTATGTAAATTTCCTTCACACCCTCTATGTTTAACTTATATTCTCCTTCCTTGTTATGCAAAAAACTATCAAAAATTAAAGAGGCACTGAGGTCCCAACCAGGAAATACTATTACACCAACTTCAAGTAACAATTGTCTACCCATTTTAGGGGTCATGTTATGCACTTCACTGTCTAATCATCTTTCAACCTTTTCATCAATTGTTGTTCATTTTTAGGGGTAATATTTGGGATGGATTCCCTCAACCTTTTTCCTTTTTAATTATATAAAAAATATTTAAACTCTCTTGACTTGACAAACTCATTATCAGAAATAAAGGATTCATAGGCTATAAGCCTATCATCTTCATCTACATACAATTCCTTGGCTACTTGTAAGTCCCTATTAGGGAGTTCTTCATAGTCATCATTCATCATCTGAGAGACTATTCTCTATTGTGATTGTGCTTCATTTTCTCCTGCAAATTCTTCTTCAGATGAATCATCCATTTCTTGCAACCTTTGCTTTTTTTTCTCTAACTCCATGAAATTTTCTATAACTTCCTCTATTTTTTTGTCTTATTTGTTCTTAAACACATCTTCCCCCAGTATAGGAACATGGGTGTATCCACTAAGGTTTTTATTTTTCTTACAAGAGTGTATGTACCCTTCAGGGTCATAATTTATTCTTTGTGCATACTCCTTTAATTTGAATTCATCCAACAACGAAAGATAATAAGATCATTGGTAGTGGGATGTTAGGTTTTTAGGTACATCAATTATAAATTAAGGTTGTATATCGTGGTAATTAATTAATTATATGTCATTTGTGAATTTCATTTTATTTTTATATAGTTGGTCGAGAGTGGGATGCATTACATTTGTACATCGCAAACAATCTTGATTGGATGATAGTATGGATTGAACGATGTCAACAATCCGGTCACGCATTAACATGGGAAGGTGTGGCTTCATTGGTTAAAGAAGCTCATCATAATGGAGATTCCAATGTTACACCAAGGGAAATTGATTTAGCATATGGTTTAAGAGATAAAAAGGTACGTATAAATATATTAATCACCCATATTATTTAATTATTTTCAATTATGTTGATGTATATATATGTTGACTTTTTTTTTCTTTGCATACATTCAGCCAAGAATAAATATGTTTATCAACTGACGATGCAAAAAATTTTACATGTTTGACATATTGCAAGTGAAACACCACAAGGCTATGTGGTGCAATGGTTGTAAATTTTGAATCAAAAAGTTGGATGACA
Source organism: Sequoiadendron giganteum (assembly GCA_007115665.2). NCBI lineage: Eukaryota > Viridiplantae > Streptophyta > Pinopsida > Cupressales > Cupressaceae > Sequoiadendron > Sequoiadendron giganteum. The sequence goes on from CM021109.1 coordinate 366,453,910, forward strand.
CGAAGAAAACTTGTGATTCTGGGATAATTGCAGTCTTTCAGGTGACTAATGTTTCATCTAGAAGTGACATACATCCAAAAGTCTCAGAAAATCGATACTATGGGATTTTGGATGATATACTTGAGTGTGACTTTAAGTCCTTCAAATTAGTTATGTTCGTTGTCTAATGGTAAAAGATACGATTGAATGAAAATGATCCTGAGAGAACTGTTATTGAACATGATAATGGATTTACCATGGTTAATACAAGGTCAATCGAGTGAGCTGGAAATGAGCCCTATGTTCTTCCAAGCCAATATGAGTTGGTATTTTACTCAGAGGTTCCAAGTAAACCAAGTTGGTCATTTGTTTTTAGACATGATCCAAGAGGAAGGTTGGTAAAGTATAATGTGGTGGAAGAAGAAGATACCAAAGAACTAGAGGATGGTGTAGATGGTGAGCAGGATCAACAGTTAGTTCATGATGTGCCTGATGAAGATGTCGAAGAAGAGGAACTAGATCATGATGTTGTAGGAGTTAATATTCATGAAGATGATATCCGTGTGGATGATGACATTATCGAAACTAATATCAATGATGATGATGATGATATGGCCAATCCTTACAATGTCGAATCTGGATTGGATGATACATACAAAGAGTTGGATGAAGAAGAAGATAGATGACATTGAAATGTATGAGTTATGTGATTATATTATCTATTTGATATTGATTTATTGATAGAATTATATTTGACTTATATGGTTACATAATTAATTCATGATGTTTTTAATTTTTATTCCATTACATAATTAATTCATGATGTAATTTTCGATGTTGTTAATTCATGATGTTACAACTATTGTAGCTCTCCCAGAGATTTCCATATGATCAAATCCTAATTAATCTATGACTATCTATGATTATATTATTTGATCATATCTTTGGTTATTTCAATCCCAAAAAATTAGTGTTTCCTCATGTTGACCCCACATAGTGACATGTGAATGGGGCCAATGTTGAAATTTTTTCAGTTTGTGCTTGTATGGAGTGAAACTTGACATGGTTAGCCTAGACGCATGCATTGGAAATATGGGAGGGTTTCGAGACTCAAACAAGAGGTCATGCTATATAAAGGCATCTTGTCCTTCCTAATAATACAAGTTGCCTTATTCTTCGTCTCTTTCATATATTGTTCTTAGAATTTCTTTAGTTAATGGTTTCAAAAGATGAGGCTCTTTGAGCCTCACCTTGGATCTATTACACATCAGTTTGTGCATTTTCATTAGCAATGAATATTTAGATGATATTTAAAAAGCTCATTGAATATAAAGATGATAATAAGAAGCTAAAAAAATGAGTATATTTTGTTTATGGAACCTAAACCACAAGGTTTGTCACTCTAATGCTAAAACCAAGTCAAATTAACCCCTAACACCTATTGGAGAAGTCAAAACATGCCTTTCTTTCAAATTCACAAGAACGTATAAACCTTTTGAAACTACACATGCATGTTATGAAAGTGTATGGTAATCCTACTTATAGCAGAAGTTCACATGATAACTAACCAATGGCATTATATTGGAGGATAAACCCACCTATGGAATTAATTTAAGAGGTAAGGGATGCCTCTTAGTGTAATTTTGAGTCTTGGATTAATCCATAGTGCTAAAATTAGTTCTAGTGTTCTTCCCTTGGTGTTATATTTATCTCTACAATTTCCCATACTTAACCATTTCATCATCCCTTTTCCCAAGCTATTTGTATCATAATATAAAATTGGTCCAATCTCACATTAGCCCCTTAGGTAATTATCCATTTCCTCCAAGTTGAATGGAACCTTTTGTACCAATGCATCTATGTTTTCCTACCCTAATGGATCGAGACTTGACATCACCTTAACAATCTTCTTTATGTCATAGCATATATCCAAAGTTCCTTTGGCATGCTTTAGATGTGTCAATATTAACTAGATTGAATATATTAATTTTAAAGTCTCTTAACACATTCCATGACAAGAAAATGACTCATTTGGATTGATTACTTTCCTAAACCATTCCTTCATAGTCAACAATCCCTTCTCACAACCACATCATAATTCATATCCATGTTAGTTGTAATGAGTGTTTTAAACCAACAATCAATGAATCATAGGATAGAAGAAAACTCGTTATGCACAAGGATAAGAATCAAAGAGACTGAAAGAATTGATTCACTAGATATGCTCCCCATTATTATAATAGACCAATGTAAAAAATAAGTCATAACAAGAATAGGACCAAAAAAAACTAGGAAAAGAAACCTTGTAGGCTACATTAATAAGACATTCATTGCAAGCATTTCTTCCATGATGTTTAAATGACAAAATATCAGATAGCTCAATCTTTAGTCAAGTAGTATTTCAATCACTGATTCTTAGACATCCATCATGATTAAACATCACATATCATAAGCCTTTTTAACAATCACTAGGACTATAGATAATATTCAATCATGTCATAGGAAATAAATCATCAAAAATTATAAAGAAAGAGAAAACCAACTATATAAGCTCAGCAAGCCACCATACAAAAATTATATTTTGTAGAAAATAAAATAAACTATATGTTGACATAGCATATATATTTTGTATATAAACTATATGTTGACATAGCATATATATAAACTATATATTTTGAATTTTGGCCCCGCACGTGCTGGAGCACGACATAGCATACTGCACCGAGAACCACTGCATCCAACCCCTGAATGGAGAGTTGTGAGACTTCACTAGACAACTGTTGCAAGGCCATTGATTCAAGGAGGAAGACTAGGAACCATTTGGTAGGAGGAAAGCTAGAGTGATAGGTGAGGGCACTCATAAAGGGAAAATCGACCAAGGGACAATGAATGTAAGTGATTTTTCCCCCACATTTAGAAATCTTGTTGCAAGTACAGTGATTTAGACTCTTTTTGTTCCCATCGAGGTGTTGCATGCTATATTTTGGTCAATTCGAGCCAATGGCCCATTGGCAAACCCAAGTACTACCTAGTACTGGTGTCTGGTTAGTTTGAACAACCAAGCTTTGAGATGTTCAATTAGTTGGGTGCCAATTTTGGCCTGTGAACTACAGTTTTTGTATTTGTCTTAGCATATTTTTTCTACTATAAGATTGAAAGGAATTCCCATCACATAACAACACACGAAGTTCACTAGGGTTCAAATTTCTAAACTTCGATGAAATAAATTTACATATTGAGGTCCACAAATGATCAAAGGGACTGAAAACAATACATGGTCTGTGAGTGCAATGAAAAATTCCTAGTGAATTTCCATAAGAGAACGTATAGAATTACATGATGTATAGTCAGAGGAAGGAAACAAACTCACACAATCTCAATTGACAAGTCACAAACAATCTTGAAATTTCCTTCTTTTGACACACTTATTCAACTATATTTACCTTCACAAAACTCAACACAAACACTAAAATTTTGCTTTAGAGTTCCAAACCATTACCAAACCTTCAAACACCTTATTCAAATTCATCTTGATCAAAAAAATAATTACCCAGTCTGCCCTTTCATTTTACCATTAACTCTCTTTATGATTGTCCTAAACTTCACAATTTCAACTCAACATAAAGTAATCTTACCCAAAATAGTATTTAGGCTAATATAGACCACACAATTTCCATTCCATTTCACTTCGAACCTATGTAAACCATCTCCCATCCTTTATTCTTGACAATTTAACAAAATCATATACTGTACTTACATTTTAGTCTCCAAAACATGGCTATTATTAGACAGATCAATCAAAGCAATGGAATTTTTAACTTCATGCTTACACCAAACCTTATATCAAATGAGATAAAATTATACCTTGGTCATATCTTAACCAAAACAACCAAGAACTCACACTTAATCATCAAAATCCCTTAAAGTTCTTACTATCACTAGTTCCTTCATACCCTGTTTGCAACGCTTGTAGGTCTATCAACCTATTTTCCAGGGCTTCACTCACAATCTAAGCACTATTATACAAGTTTTTCCACACTTTTCAATTCCCTCCTTGCAGATCTTAAACATATTCAAAATGGGTATCAAAAATTTTACAACACAAGCTTCAAATATTATTGTCTCAGACAGATTTAGGCCTAATTAGGCCTGATTTGCATAAGGGTTTGTTTCTTTACTAACTCCTGACCAAAGTACACTTGTCCAATGCTTGGGACATATTTAGTTTGACTGGTATATTGTCTTCAAAGCATAAAAGTCTTTTTACAAAGTATTTTCACAAAACCCTAAGGGATTAACCTTCATAATTACTCTGTTCACAGACTGTACACATAGTTTTTCAGTCAAGAAACTTCATTCCCTTGCATCTTATCTTTATGATTTTTCCCTAAATCCACTGAAACATGAAAGAACATTCATAGTAGGAAAATGGTGAAGGAATGATGAATAGGGAGGGACCCAATTAGCCTCTTTAACTGGATTCTTAAGAAAGAAACAAACTCTAATACATTTTGGGGTTCTTCTGAGTAGGGCCCATCTTTTATTATTTTATTTGGGGGACCCAAAAAACAATAGGGGTAGAAACCTATGGAGCTTAATCATTAAAGGCAAGGGGTCTATCCATTTAGAAATAGAATGAAAGGATGGTTTCATGAGGGGATATTTCATATCAAAGGTGGTCAAAAAAAAATCATAGACTAACTAACTAGACATTTGTACTACCTCAGAGGGACTATTGTCTGCGAGGAAGGTGGTCCAAAAAAACTCATAGATAGGTACAAAAAGTAATAGCAACCTTCCACCAACTAACCCAATCGACCTCCAAGAAACAAGACAATGAATCCTCTAGATGGTCCCAAAACCCGAGGCTTCAAAACACAAGGTTGGTGACCCTACAAACCATTCCCATGCTTACCAGGTGATCTCTAATCATCAAAACATTACAAGGTTTATTGATACATTCACAACTATTGTTACCTCCACATGCATTTGACTAGTAGTGACAACCTTGGTTTTTAATCCTCCAACCCCATACCTTGGGATCACATCACCATGAAATAACATCATCCAACATCCTTATGAGTGCAGGTACCACCAAATAGGTATTTTTCAAATTTGTCTTCCTCGAGCGAGGGAAATTTAAGAAGAGAAGAGGAAAGAGAGACATGTAGTAGGTCTAAAAGAGGGAGATCAACTAGAGGTCAAAAGATTAGAATAAAATTCTGTAAACGCATGGAATTTTTTCTTGCTAAAGGGGGGTCATGTTCTTATGATGATGAGAGCATAGGCGACATTGAGGTGCCCTTGAGGTACAAACATCTACGGAAACAATGGGTACCCAAGGAACTTCCTCCAATAAACACTAATTTTTGTGTCAACGAGAGGATTATCGCATAACACCATCGTCATTACATGGTTTGGGCCTATTTTGCATGGACAACATAAAGGTCTATTATGACAAAATTACTGAATTGATTGAGTATGCCAGACCCTATTACAGTTACAAATATTGGATGCAGCTGGTTCGATATACACGAATTATGCATAGGTATGCACTATCAACAAATTATATACAACTAAAAGATAAGGATCAAAATAAAGGAGTGGCTATGTACATTGACGGAAGGCCAAAAGCATCAAGGAATATTGCAGGGTTTATAAAGACTACATGACTTGGGTCAACAAATAAGCAACCCAATGGCATATTTGAGGCGCGTGAGGGAAACCATGTATTCGTATGTGAGATAAAATCAGTAACTACAGGGGAAGAGTTGCTAATCGATTAAAATTTGAATCGCATAGATACAACACGGCTACTATGGAGGTGGTACATACAATATACCATTTTACCCAACCTCCAATTAATGACTCCAATATACCATTTTATTATTATGCTTTTTTTCATAAGTCTATTGGTTTCATTTCGGTAATGTTTTTTTATATTTAATTTTTGTCACAACGGTACATTGATCGTAGGGGAAGGCTCTAGCCCAAAGCACAGATCGTGATGCATCTTTAGGTGCTTCTACCCGACAAGTTTACCTCATTGTAATTGTACAAATTGGATATGAGAAAATGTTTTATTATTATGTTTTTTCATAAGTTTATTGGGTTAATTTTGATAATGTTTTTAATATTCTTGTCGTAGTCAGATGATCGGGGAAAGGCACCAGTAGTAGAGGAGAGAATCCATAGGGAGGTGCAATCACTATTATTCGATGATGACATCACATATTCTACAAACCCTCTGGATATGATAAGGAATACCCCAAAAAAATGTATTGAAGAAATCCTTCAGTTGTTATTCATAGTGCCTCAAACAAATGAGATACGAGAAAGGGTTAAAATATTGATTGAGAGAGAACAGAACTTGCAAGTAAGTTGTCATGAGATCTTTAATTTTAACATAAGTTCATTCATGGTTTTATATTTTGTACTCTTTTATGTCATGAACTAAAATATGTGTTATTTTTATAGGATTTTTCGCATCCTCATGATGTTGTCGGCCATGATCAGGGTACTGCAGGTGTTTCCCGAGGAGTAGGGGTTGGTACAAGTGTCGATCTTGATCTTCTTGTGCATACATCACATCATCCGACCCCATCATCTGTGCTTATATTTTTGACTGAAATGTCAACAACACATAGCATGCAGGCATCGGGTAGTGCACCCTTTGGTAGTGAACACATGCTAGAACATGCGTCAGGACATGTACCTGGGGATGCATAGGCCACTAGTATTGGTGATGTTTTCGCAGCATTTCCAGGATCTTCTCATATTACTAGTACAAGAACATTTCTGGTCACATTTGTGGCGAATGAGGATTTCCTTCCCATAAAGATAGAGAAGGTCCCAAGTACTTTAATTTTTTTTAATTATTATTATATATAATCCAATTGAAATTTACTTATTGATCACTCTTTTTAGACTAATGATCCCATGATCATTTTGCAATAAATGATGTTTTTTATAAACATCTAAATGATATTACATTGGAGATCTTCAGGCCCACCATGCATACATGGTGGAATGCCCAAAATCAAGATTTAAAAGATGAGCTCATTAACCGTTTAGTTGTGTTGTTTGGTAATAACACATTCAACCAAACCAAGGTCCTTAAGAAAGCTGGTACCTATTTAAAGTATGTGAGGGACCAATATAGGTCACATTTAGAGAAGAACAAAAAAGTATGAGCATCCCCCCATGATTCTGGATAGGGAGTGGAAGGACCTGGTGTCAGATGGAAAGGATAAGGCTGAAAAGAAAAAAAGGAAAGACACCACCGGGCCAAGGAAGGTATGTGATACTATCAACAATGTAATTATATACTGATTACTCTTTCTTTTTACATAATCTAACAAATTTCAAAATTTTCATAGGCTGCCCGACACATCGAAGGAAACAAAGGCAAGACTAGAAAAACACAGGCAACACAAACTTGGCTCTGGTGGTTATATGAAATTATCCGCACAAATTGTAAGTATCAATAAATGAAATATTGCATCCAAATAATAAATTGAAAACAATTTTGGTTTTATCACACCACAGAAGAAAAATTCAAGATCTTATGCAAAAATACAGGTCTTTGAATTCAACAGAGTGCCCATAGAAGAGGACCTGAAGATTTCCTTCTAGCAAGGCTATGGAGTCATGGCTGAATGCCTAAGACTCTTGACTAGGAAAACACAAGCTTCCACTGCATCCGACACACAGGTAAATAAACTCAATGAAGTTTATTTAAAATTGAATACTTGTGGAATCTATTCAATATTAATTTCCACCATAAAGTAATTATGTGCCTATTTGTTTTAAATAGGAAAGCAATGATAATACTGCACATGAAATTGGAATGTAGCTTGGTGAAGGTGGAGCACAACCTGCAGATGAAGGTCATCGTACATGCATCCTGGTATTGGATGTATTCATGTGCTATACAAAATGCAGTATGGATTAATACAAGTAAACATCTTTAATTGCAATCGGTGTATTAATTAATGTAGCCTTTCGTGTTTCAACTTTAGAGCATGTAGAGGGTGATCAACATGTTGAGCATGATCAGGCTAGACAAGATCAGGAACATGATGTGGCCCCATCAGGTAAAGAGGACCACTCTAATGTTATTTTAAACATATTTAATTGCAATTGGTGTATTAATTAATGTAACCTTTCGTGTTTCAGCTCTAGAGGATTTAGAGGGTGTTCAACATGTCGAGCATGAGGCTATAAGACAAGATCAGGAACATGATGTGGCCCCATCAAGTAAAGAGCACCACTCTAATGATCTTTTAATTAATGAAATACTTGTAACAATAATAATAAAACATATCAATTTAACATTTCTTTGTTATTGCAGCAAACCCCCCCTTGCAACGGCCTCCACATCGTGAGTACATGACTAGGCATACATTAAGATCACGAGCAGAGGGAAAAACAAATGAAGGGGGACAAATGATTTAGAAAATGATACTCCACTTCTTCTTTTTTTAGCTGCAAAAAAGAAATAAAAAAAAGTGATTGTAATCATATGACAACCATATTTTTAACGACAAAACATATTATGAAAATGGATGAAGGTTTGGTGTTTTTCGATGATTTCAAATGGGCATTCTGCAACGTTTTGTGATTTTTTAAGTCGATAGATGGATGAAGTTATGTTGATTTTGTGACGGACACTGCCAAAATTTTCCATGGTGCTAATCGACGATGTTGGGTCATGGTTTCGAAGTATAAAAATTGGCCGTTAAAGCGACGAAAATCCATCAACGAAAATCCATCAACGAAATTTAAATCAATGTTGCATCGGTAAGTCAACAATATTTTTTCGATATGTCACCAAACATTTGTCAGAGTTTGTAGTCAAATACAGTAGTGTCTCAAACAGTTCACATGCTTTGTCAATGCATCCACATTCTGCATACATGTCTACCAGGGAAATTACAACTATAACATCTAACAAATTCTTCTATCCTTTATGCTTTAATGGATGTCTATTCCCTCTTCCAAAACTCCCACTTCGGCATACTCATCTTTGATGCTGGAAAGTAATGAAGTAAAAATAACCTCATCATAATAACATAATAAAGTCTTATTCCATATATGAAAATTCCTTATCTTCTGCCAATTAATTAAACTTTAGGAGAAATAATTGCTTGTCTTTTAAGGAAAAATTGTACAAACTTTATTTCTTGTGATTTATTGAAGTATCTTTCCAATACATATTTAATGGGTTGTTTTGAGTATTTGTAGGATAATAATCGATCATCAAGAAGCAGTTGGAAATAATTCCACCAGCGCGTGCTCTAGAAAAGATTAAAGATGTTTGTTGGAAATATGCTCCAGAACTTTAGGTTGATGGACCGAAGTTATAGTTGTTGTTAGTTTTAATTTATGTTATGTTTTTAAGTTCAACGACTTCATGGCTTGACTCGAGCCTCTTTAATAGATATGTAGTAGGTTTTAAAGACATAAAAGTTCATTTGTAATCTATTATAGACTTTTTCAATTGTCATCTACACCATCTAAAATATAGGACTTAGTTAGAAAGTTTTCTATAAAGATGTAATCTCCAGAAGCAAAAGATAACACAAAATATAGTAATGTTATGCTATCAACATGTTTCTTGAATACATATGAATAAAGAGATTATTACATATCAATTTATGAGTTGTTGAGTACGGATGGAAATTATTTTTAATGAAAGAATTTTTGAACCAGTTGTGTATGTGACCTGAGGATGAACATAGTAACCCGTGAGCTAGCCACTCAAGGGACAGTAGATTAAATAGATGAGTATTTCCTTTCTATTTCTTTTTTTGCATGCATGATAATTATGAATATAGTCACTTGCATATGTTAAATCTTGTAGGAGTCATTAACACTTTTGTTGTAGAGTCTGAAGTTCTGGAGCACTCACTGTCTATTATTTATGTAGTAAGCTAGTTGTTGTAAACCATTTATTTACTATATTCAATTAGATTTTTCCTAGTTTGTTTACAAGTTTTTCTACTTCTGTAGTTCATAAGCTTTTTAGTTTAAATGGTTCTATGCTTTCTTATTTAGTTAACATATTTTCTAGGTTAGTCATTTTATGCTTTCTAGTTTAATGTACTCTCATCTTTCTTTAAGATAAACTATATTCCAGTTAGATAGTTAGGTGGCCTTAGGTTAAAAATTAACATTAGTTGCTCTAAAAAGATAGAAAATCTAAGGGAGATAGTCGAGTCTTCTTCTATTGCAAACAACCTTGGACACTGCCTGGTCGACATATTGAACTTTTATCTTCTAAAGTAATGGGACCTAATGATAGCCTATCACTTTTTGGAACCATTGCTGAGGACATAGCTTTATTGCTTGAGTGTTAATAAGAGATGCCTCAAATACCTCTTTTTAGGACAAAATATCCCCCCTATAGCTTCCTTTTCTGCATGGTCAGGAAAAGAGGCCCTAATGGAATATTTAAAACAAAGACCCCCCAAAAATACATTCCAATCATACATAGGGAGGCCCAAAGCTCAGAGGACTGATCCATTGATGAAATACTTGAGCCTAGCCAACCTAAGGCTTTCCATTATCTTCCTAAGATCATCCAGTAGAACAACCTTTCATCGAAGAAATTATCTTAGAGGAACATATTCCTCTGAACATCATGGGTGATCGTAGGGCTGAGCATAACCGAAATAATTCCAACCATAATAACAATTATCCTCACCCACCTCGAACATTCACGTATCCTATTACTCTAGACACAGATGATGATACCACAATTAAAAATATCTCTCCAGCTTTCTTGCCAACTTTTCGTGGTTTGTCCTCAAAAGACCCGGACCAGTTTATTTTTGAATTCAAGGTCCTTTGTCAAACCTACGACTATAAAAAGGATAGCCAAAAATTGAAGTTGTTTCCTTCTACCTTGAAGGATACAACCATGCATTGGTTTATGGGGTTATCTTCAGGATCTATTACGTCTTGGGAGGACATGGAGAATGCTTTCCTACATAAATACCAGAGTTATTATAGGGTGAGTGATCGAAAAGAGGAGTTGTTTAAACTTAGACAAAATGAGGATGAGAGTCTAGAGGACTACCTAGAAAGGTTTTTTTCTTGACTAAATGATGTGGAGAAGAGACCATTAGTGACAACATTCTCAAAACCACATTTCTTTAAGGACTCAACGAGGATGCAAGGTGAAGCCTTGATTTGATGGGAAAAAGAGACATGTCTCAAATGTCCCTTGAAGAAATATGTAAGTTGTGTCAAAATTTCTCACGTACCCATGGAGGAATTCGCAAAACTACTCTTTTAAAGGGTCCAACAACACAGGTAAGCTCTGGGAGGAAATAGAAAACCTTAAAATGAACATACTCATTCAATTGAACACTACTCAGGATGGAATACAAGCTAAGACAAGTAATCCTGAGACCTTGTCCATTTACTATCCTAGATGCTAAAATAAACACCTGTTGCGAGAATGCCCTCAGACAAGGTTAATGTCTGTCAAATTTGTAAATAGAATCATCCTACAAACCAATGTGAGCTCCTTACTGATCTCAATAATTTCAAGAAAAGGATTGCACATGTTGAGGAAGAAATCAATGTGGTAAATCAATGCCAAGGAGGGAACTTTCCTTATGGACAGAATTTCAATCTCGCTAGGAAAACTCAAAACAATTGGGTTGGTAATCGATGGACCCCATCATGGCCTCAACCACCACCTCAACAACCTAATTGGGGAACTCCCTATTGGGTGCCCCTTGAATGGGTGAACCAATCATGGGGAACTCAACAGTGGCCAACCCAAACTCAACAGCAGTGGTATCCACAACATACTACTCCACAATGGAATCAGGGGCATAATCAATTCTATACTAGGCCTCGTAGGAATCAACAATTTTTTTTTTACCTCCACCCCAAAATCCTCCTCAGAGTGAATAGATAAATCAGCATCATCTCCCAGCACAACCACTTCCTAATCCAAAGAATAATCGACAGAATACTCCAGTATACTCTACGGAACAAGATAAAGTTACCAAACTTAATTTCATACATTGTGGAAATTTTCAATTGTGCTTGGGTCGAACAATTCAACCACCAACCATTAAAGAAATTGTGGATGAGCCTACTCCAAAAAATCTTGAGAATGATACTCCACCCAACCATACTGTACCTCCTTCAGCAACAGGAGTTGTTGACTTACCTCAAGAGGAGGAAGAAGGTCAGTCTTTGACTAAACTTAGAAAGGATACCTCTCCAAAAGAGAAAATTCAAGCACCATTTTTGTAGCATCTAAAATTGACAACTTCGAAAGATACTCTAAAAATATCTTTGACCTCTGAAACTGCATTAATTTAGGAAATAAAATAACTGCAAATAGAGGTTCCTTTGTTGCAAGCCATAAAGGAAATTATTGAGTTAAATCAGTTGATCAAACATCTGTGTATTAAAACCTCGGGAAGGAAACCAAAGAAAATAAATATTGTGCACATTGATGGCTATTTAGCTTACTTTTTATCTAGAAAGATTGTCGCTCCAAAATATGATGATCCTGATAGTCCACTCATAACTGTCACAATTAATGAGGTAGCAATACCAAATGCATTAGTGGATTTAGGAGCATTCATTAACATAATGACTGTGGATGTGACGGAAAAATTAGGTCTTACTGATTTACGTCCCACAACTATAGTCTTATAGATGGAAATTTAATCCATAGCCATTCCAAAGGGTGTTATTGAAAATGTCCTTATCAAAGTTGATGGATGGTAATACCCAGTTGACTTTCAGGTCATCCAGTCGCTTACACCCAAAGATAGTTATCTGATAATTCTCGGAAGACCATGGTTGGCCATTGTCATAGCTAAAATTGATTGCAGAGGAGGAATGACCATTTCTCATGGTCCAGAAAGTAAATGTTTATTCTTGTACCCTCCTGCTAAGCCCACCAAATATAACAAAGTCTGGGTTGATGAACTAGAAGATGTTAATAGTCAAGATAGTTTGGCCTCGTTAGCCATGGTAGTTATTAAACAACACAGAGAAGAATTAGAGGATGAGTTAGTAAGTGATGTAGAGCATCTCGCCATAGGTTCAAGTGATGAGGAAATGGTTGATGCTCTGGAAATTCTGGGGTAACCGATTGATGTACATGGGATGGAACATAATTATACTACTATGGGAATGCCATGTCCTTTGGCCAATATGATTCCCAGAAATAGATATTTTTTTGAGGATATTACTAGATTTCATCAACTAATACCTCATAGTTTTCCTCTCAATACCTTGTTGCAACCAATTCATACAGTCACTTCGGCCCATCTGGGAACAAAATCAATCATGTTGTTGCTGGGAAAAACCTTGAACATCAATACTTGGCTAATAGAAGTAGAAGAGGATAGATTATTTAATGTGTTGGTAAAGAGGTCTAAAGATTTTGCTTGGGATTACATAGACATGAGGGGAAACCATCCAAGTGTCTATACACATCACATTTATACTGATCCTAACATAAGACCTATACGTCAGCCACAAAGAAGACTCAATCTTGCACTAAAAGATCTTGTTAAAGTTGAAATTGGGAAACTTCTCTGAGCAGGGTTTATTTATCCCATCTCTGATAGTAAGTGGGTGTCACCTATGGTTGTAGTGCCAAAGAAAAATGGGAAGTGGAGAATCTATGTAGATTATAGAGAACTCAATAAAGCCACTCATTGAGATTATTTACCTTTACCATTTGTGAACCAGGTTCTAGACAATTTGGCTAGGAGGAAATATTTCTCCTTTTCGGATGGATTTAGTGGTTACAACCAAATTCAGGTAGCACCAGAAGACCAAGATAAGACAATGTTTACTTGTCCATGGGTCACATTTTCATATCATGTTCTTCCCTTTGGACTCTATAACGCTCCTACAACTTTTTAGAGAGCCATTTTGGCTATATTTGTTGAGCTTGTCAATGACTGTGTAGAAGTTTATATGGACGACTTCACTATCTATGGTTCAACCTATGATGAAACCCTTCAGAACTTGGATAAAGTTTTAAAGGTTTGTGAGGATCACCGACTATCCCTTAGCCATGAAAAGTTTTTTATAATGGTGGAACAAGGAATATTCTTAGGTCATCATATCTCCTCAGAGGGAATAAAGGTTGATCCCAAGAAAATTGAGGTCATTCAAAAACTGACTACTCCTCATAAGCAAACGGATGTTAGAATTTTCCTTAGGCATGTTGGTTATTATCAAAGGTTTATAGAAGCCTTTAGTAAGATAGTTTCCCCTATGTTTTCCCTTCTCTAGAAAGATGCAGAGTTTAACTGGACACCTGAGTGTCAACTATCATTCAAAACCATAAAGGAGAAGCTTGTCTCTGCTCCCGTCTTGTGTGGGCCAAACTAGAATCTTCCATTCCATATCTATGTTGATGCCTCAGATGAAGCAATTGGTGTAGTATTGGGGCAGGAAGATGATAATAGGGGTAAATATGCTATATACTTTATTAGTAAAAACCTAACATCCGTTGAGAGAAACTACACTACTACGGAAAAAGAATTCTTGGTTGTAGTTCATGCCATTAAAAATTTCTGCCATTACATTATAGGATATAAAGTTACAGTCTATACAGATCACTTAGTTATAAAATATTTAATGAATAAACCTATAGTTAATGGTCAAATAATGAGGTGGTTACTGCTCCTTCAGGAGTTCAATGTAACAATAATTGACAAGCCAGGGAGATTTAATGCAGTGGCAGATTTTTTGTCTCGAATTAAACAAGAAGATGGTCATTGTGCACCGGTGCAAGATGAATTTCTAGATGAAATTTTGTTTTCTATTTCTATAAAGACACCTTGGTTCACTGATATTGCCAAGTATTTAGCCGCTTCTGAAATATCGCTTAGTTTTTCATCAAAACAAAGGAAGCAACTTATTAGAGAGAGTGCACCATTTAAATGGATTAATAGGATTTTATTCCATTGTGGACCTGATATGGTCTTGAGAAGATGTGTCAGGGCCGATGAAACTTACAGTATTCTAAGAGCATGTCACAATGATCCTTCTGGAGGTCATTACTCTGCAAAAAGAACTTCTCATAAAATTTTGGGCACTAGATATTATTGGCCTTCAATGCATAAAGATGTTAAAAAGCATATTCATCATTGTGATGAATTTCAAAGAGTAGGAAGACCAACTGCTTCTACAGAAATTCCCTTGTAGGCCCAAGTGGTCCTTGAACCATTTGAAAATGGGGGATTGGATTTCATTGGTCCCATAGACCCTTCCTCCCAAGGGAAAGAATATATCCTTGTCTGCACTGACTACCTAACTAAATGGGTAGAAGTTCAAGCCTTACATGTTGCTAGAGAGGAACAAGTTGTTGAATTCCTCTATAATAAGATTTTTGTTAGATTTGGAGCCCCCTGAACCATCGTTACAGATCAAGGACCCCAATTCATGTCTGAATTTCTTCTAGCATTTATGAACCATTTTCAAGTAAGTCACAAGAATTCCTCTCCCTATCACCCTCAAGCAAATGGCCAAGTAGAAGTGACTAATAAGGAGTTAGAAAATATATTGAAAAAAATGGTTTCTTTAGGAAGAAGAGATTGGGCTAGAAAATTACCTGAAGTCGTCTAGGCATACAACACAACATGGAAATCCACAACTATATTTAGCCCCTATGAGTTTGAACTCCAAACTCTATGAACAGCTATGGAGTTGGGTCTAGATCTGAAATGAGCCCAAGTAGAATGAGTTTTATAGTTAAGTGAATTAGATGAGCTTCGTTTAGATGTTGTCCATCAAACCGAGCTGGTTCAACACCAGTGAAAAATTTGGCATGACAAACACATTAAAGAGAGAGAGTTCCATAATGGTGACTATGCCTTGCTATTCGATTCCAGATATAAAGATCACAAAGGAAAACTCAGGACTCATTGGTTGGGACCATTTGAAATTTCTGAAGTCTTCTTGAATGGCACGGTTCAGCTGAAACCCATTGATGGTGATACACGAACTCTCTTAGTCAATGGTCATCGCCTACGTATCTACCATAAGCCTATCAACAAAGAAAAATTTATAAAATTGGTAGAAATGCAAGGAGAAATCCAATGCATTGAATCTGCCAAGGCAGATTCTACCTAATATTACATATCAAAAAAAAAAAAACAA
>CM021109.1:366470149-366662333 GCA_007115665.2 Sequoiadendron giganteum
GTATATATTGAGCCTCTTATCAATGAGTTACTAAAGTTATGGAATGGCGTCACTATGTATGACATATGTAGACAAATAGGACAAAGACAATTTCAATTCCATGCAATGTTTGTATAGACAATTCATGATGCCCCAAAGTTAACACATTTTTGTGGTATGTTATAATGTTCGACTGCACTTTAACGATATTTGATTTTATGAAGTAGATATCATGCATTTTTTTTAAATAATCTATTCATTATATATATAATTATAAAAAATTGACATATTTAATCCAATTATATATGATCTTGCAGGTCTTCAAACAAAGGGAAAATTTGCATGTCCAATTTGTGGTCCAAAGATGAAATCTCGTTGTTCAACAAGTTTAGGAAAGTAGGTGTTTGATGAGTATAGGCACTTCCTCCACATAAATCATAAGTATCAAACTACTGAAAAACATCTTTTCAATGGGAAAGAAGAGACTACATCAAAACCACGAAGAATGACACCTCGCCTATGGAAGTTGGAATATAATAGAATTAATCATCAAGGTTATACATCAGATCAAGTTGTTTATCTATCATATATGATATGTTTGGAATTTATTTTTTTATATTGCATTTTTTTACTCATGCTGTAATTGATAATGATTTTCGTTGTTAATTTGTTTAACTTATATGCTTCATGAAGGTCATCAAGGCATTAATGGATGGCTTCCATAGGGACTAAAAATTTATCCCAAAAAATTTAGTAGGTTTCCCTACTATGAGAAGCTACAAATTTTTCATTTGTTTGATACAATGCATATCAGAAAGAATATAAATGAAACATTATGGAAAATATTGGATGGAGGGCATGACAAAGAAAAAATCGTCAAAAAATTTAGTGACATTCAGGAAGCCAATCATGTAATGAAAAATGTCATTCAATTAAATAGTGATGGAGACCAAATTAATAAAAGCGCCCTTCCTTGCTTATTAATAGAGTAGCAAAGCAATGTTATAAAATAAGTCATATAAAAAAATCGATTTCCCACAGGATTTGTTGCGAACATAAACAATATCATAACAAAGAAAGGTGAATTTGGGTCAAGGATGAAAATGCATGATGTGAATACCTTCATTAAGGTAATTATTTTGGTATATTTTATATATATTTGTATACTGCATGTACTTTTCAGTGTATTATGTTTACTAGTTTTCAAAAAATAATGAAAAGATCAATTTATAATTGTTGCAGTAAGTTCTACCTCTATCTCTCCCAGACAACTTCGACAACAATGCCAAGCAAGTTATATATGATCTTGGAAAATACATGAGGTAAGTAGCGATATTTTTTCAATTCGTTGTATAGATCTTATATTTTCCATTTGTTTTACTTGTTATGTAATATATTGTATATTTTTGTTAAATCTCGTTAATATATTTGTGCCTTGAATCACTTGTAGATGGTTGTCATCTAAATAAATCCATAAAGAAGATATAAATTATTGGAAGAGAAAAATTCCTCATCTAATGTGTGAAATGAAAAAGTGTCTACCTTCGACATTTTTCAATGCACAAGAACACTACCTCATACACCAAGTTGAGGAGATTGAATTGTGTGGACCTGTACACACAAGGTCAATGTGGATGGTTGAGAGGCACTTGAAATTTTTGAAGGCTTTGGTTAGACAAAGAGCACATCTTGAGGGTTCTATGGTGGAGGGATTTATGGTATACTAGACCATGGTGTACATTACTAAATATCTTCCTAAGTTTGCAACAAATATCCATGTAGATCGCATTTGGGATCCCAACTCCATTAACAAATTCGAAGGGGAGTACCTGATGGGGAAAGGTAGATTGAGGAAAGTGAGAGGTAATTATAAGATGGTTATGGAGATTAATTAGAATACATTTTACATTGCCTTCAATTTTTTGAAAAGAAACAACAGAGAACCAATCCAAATGAAGGAATCTTCCACACACAAATAGAAAAGTATTGGTATTGTATTACTCCAGAAAATAAGTCTTTCACTACTGAAAAGTATTAAAATCTTAAAAAGTGTTGATGATCAAATATTACAATTCGAATTTCATATATATAAGAAGAAGACCAAACAAAGGTGTCTCTTCGAATTGTCTTTTGGAAAATAATTAAACTACTAATCTTAATTAAAATTATAAAATAATTTAATCTTCTCCTAACATTGACTTAGCCGCTGAGAGATGCTTTTTATACTCTTCCAAGGTATGGGTATTTGCATCATGCACTGCATTTCGGCTTCATATTTGAGTTTTATCATCAATTCCATATGTTTGCATGCTCCATCCAACAATATCCCTTCTGCTTTAATTGTATCCAATGCTTCCTGAAGTATCTTGTTGCATTCATCCATCCAATCATCTCGTTCCTTCAGAAACCTGTTCTTATCACATAATTTGGGTAATCCCAACTTCACAGTATCATCAAACCCTATGTTTTCCGAGTGTAAGTCTTCATCATATTTGTCATGCTTTCCCATGATTGTGTCAATGGTCGAGATGGAATTGGTGTCAAATCCCTCATGTAGTTGCATATCATGTCTCTTAGTACCCAATCTATTTTTCACTCTCCCATGCTCAAGAATGGCTTCATAGTTATTTTTGTGAACATGTCGAAAATCATCAAGGCATATCTTCAGGTTTATAAATCTCTTGTGCAACATCGTTGCCACAGTGTCAAACTGAAGGTCCTTCATCTTTTCTACTAGTTGTTGATGTTCTTCTTGCAACTGCTCATATTCACTCTGCAACTCTGTATCAGTTCCAGAGGTGATCCTCATTTTGGCATCTTTCATGGTAGTAATTTCCAAATCTGATTTTTCACTTTTCATTTTGTAATAATTTATTTATTTCATCAACTGTATTGTTTGTGCCTTGTTGAACTTGGCAATGCTTATGCCCATGTTTGTTGAAGCCACAAGGTCAGTTTCCCCAACTTTAAGGGTCATCATGTGTCCAAAGGATTTTTCGATATCGATGATCTTTGGCCTTTTGTGAGGTGGGTATAGTGCCCATATCAACATTGAATTTTCATCAGGATTAAATCTTGACCCTATATAAATTTCCTTCACACCCTCTATGTCTAACTTGTATTCTCCTTCCTTGTTATGCAAAAAACTATCAAAAATTAAAGAGGCATTGAGGTCCCAACGAAGAAATACTATTACACCAAATTCAAGTAACAATTGTATGCCCCTTTCAGGGATCATGTTCTACACTTCATTGTCTATATCATCTTTCAACCTTTGCATCAATTGTTGTTCATTTTTAGGGGTAATATTTGGGATGGATTCCCTCAACCTTTTGCCTTTGTAATTATATAAAAAATATTAAAATTCTCTTGACTTGACAAACTCATTATCAGAAATAAAGGATTCATAGGTTGTAAGCCTATCATCTTCATCTACACGCAATTCCTTGGCTACTTGTAAGTCCCTGTCAAGGAGTTCTTCATATTCACCATTCATCATCCGAGAGACTGTTCTCTGTTGTGACTGTGCTTCATTTTCTCTTGCAGATTCTTCTTCAGATGAATCATCCATTTCTTGCAACCTTCGCTTTTTTTTGCTCTAACTCCTTCATGAAATTTTCTATAACTTCCTCTGCTTCTTTATCTTCTTTGTTCTTAAACACATCTTCCCCCGGTATAGGAACATGGGTGTATCCACTAAGGTTTTTCTTTTTCTTACAAGAGTCTATGTACCCTTTAGGGTCATAATTCATTCTTTGTGCATACTCCTTTAATTTGAATTCATCCAACAACGAAAGATAATAAGATCATTGGTAGTGGGATGTTAAGGTTTTCAGGTACATCAATTATAAATTAAGGTCGTATACTGTGGTAATTAAATAATTATACATAATTTGTGAATTTCATTTTTTTTTATACAGTTGGTCAAGAGTGGGACACACTACATTAGTATGTCACAAACAATCTTGATTGGATGACAATATGGATTGAACGATGTCAACGATTTGGTCGCACATTAACATGGGAAGGTGTGGCTTCATTGGTTAAAGAAGCTCACCGTAATGGAGATTCCAATGTTACACCAAGGGAAATTGATTTAGCATATGGTTTAAGAGATAAACAGGTACGTATAAATATATTAATCACCCATATTATTTAATTATTTTCAATTATATTGATGTATATATATGTTGAGTTTTTTTTCTTTGCATATATTCAACCAAGAATAAATATTTTTATCAACTGATGATGCAATAATTTTTACATGTTTGACATATTGCAGGTGAAACACCACAAGGCTATGTGGTGCAATGGTCATAAATTTTGAATCAAAAAGTTGGATGACATGAAGAAAACTTGTGATTCTGGGATAACTGTAGTCTTTCAGGTGACTAATGTTTCATCTAGAAGCGACATACATCTAAAAGTCTCACAAAATCGATACTATGGGATTTTGGATGATATACTTGAGTGCAACTTTAAGTCCTTCAAATGAGTTTTGTTCGTCGTCCAATGGTACATGCTATGATTGAATGAAAATTATCCCAAGAGAACTATTATTGAACATGATAATGGATTTACCATGGTTAATACAAAGTCAATCGAGTGAGCTGGAAATGAGCCCTATGTTCTTCCAAGCCAATGTGAGCAGGTATTTTACTCAGAGGTTCTAGGTAAACCGGGTTGGTCATTTGTTGTTAGACATGATCCAAGAGGAAGGCCGGTAAAGTATAATGTGGTGGAAGAAGAAGATACCAAAGAACTAGAAGATGATATCGATGATGATCAGGATCAACAATTAGTTGATGATGTGCCTAACAAAGATGTCGAAGAAGAGGAACTAGATCATGATGATGTAGGAGCTAATTTTCATGAAGATGATATCCGTGTGGATGATAACATTATTGAAACTGATATCAATGACGATGATGATGATATGACCAATCCTTACAATGTCGAATCTAAATAGGATGATATAGACAAAGAGCTGGATGAAGAAGATAAATGACATTGAAATGTATGAGTTATGCGATTATATTATCTATTTGATATTGATTTCTTGATAGAATTATATTTGACTTATATGGTTACATAATTAATTCATGATGTTTTTAATTTTTATGCCATTACATAATTAATTCATGATGTACTTTTTAATGTTGCTAATTAATGATGTTACAACTATTGTAGCTCTCCTAGAAATTTCCATATGATCAAATCCTAATTACTCTATGACTATTTATGATTAGATATTATTTGATCATATCTTTGGTTATTTCATTCCCAAAAAATCAGTGTTTCCTCATGTTGACCCTACATAGTGACATGTGAATGGGGCCAATGTTGAATTCTTTTCAATTTGTGCTTGTATGGAGTGAAACTTGACATGGTTAGCCTAGACGAATATTTTGATGATATGGGAGGGTTTCAAGAGTCAAACATTAGGTCATTCTATATAAAGACATCGCATCCTTCCTAATAATACAAGTTGCCTAATTCTTCGTCTATTTCATATATTATTCTTAGCATTTCTTTGGTTAATGGTTTCAAAAGACAAGGGGCTCTGAGCCTCACCTTGGATCTATTACACATCAGTTTGTGCATTTTCATTAGCAATGAATATTTAGATGATCTTTCAAAAGCTCATTGAATATAAAGATGATAATAGGAAGCTAAAAAAATGAGTATATTTTGTTTATGGAACCTAAACCACAAGGTTTGTCACTCTAATGCTAAAACCAAGTCAAATTAACCCCTAACACCTATTGGAAAATTCAAAACATGCCTTTCTTTCAAATTCACAATAATGTATAAACCTTTTGAAACCACACATGCATGTTATGAAAGTGTATGGTAATCCTACATATAACAGAAGTTCACATGATAAGCTAACCAATGGCACTATATTGGAGGATAAACCCACCTATGGAATTAATTTAAGAGGTAAGGGATGCCTCTTAGTGGAATTTTGAGTCTTGAATTAATCCATAGTGCTAAAATTAGTTCTAGTGTTCTTCCCTTGGTGTTATATTTATCTCTACAATTTCCCATACTTAACCATTTCATCATCCCTTTTCCCAAGCTATTTGTATCATAATATAAACTTGGTCCAATCTCACATTAGCCCTTTAGGTAATTATCCATTTCCTCCAAGTTCAATGGAACCTTTTGTACCAATGCATATATGTTTTCCTACCCTAATGAATCAAGACTTGACATCACCTTAACAATCTTCTTTATGTCATAGCATATCTCTGAAGTGCCTTTGGCATGCTTTAGATGTGTCAATATTAACTAGATTGAATATATTAATTTTAAAGTCTCTTAACACATTCCATGACAAGAAAATGACTCATTTAGATTAAGGATTACTTTCCTAAACCATTCCTTCATATTCAACAATCCCTTCTCACACCCACATCATAATTCATATCCATGTTAGTTGTAATGAGTGTTTTAAACCAACAATCAATGAATCATAGGATAGAAGAAAACTCGTTATGCACAAGGATAAGAATCAAAGAGACTGAAAGAATTGATTCACTAGATATGCTCCCCATTATTATAATAGACCAATGTAAAAAATAAGTCATAACAAGAATAGGACCAAAAAAAACTAGGAAAAGAAACCTTGTAGGCTACATTAATAAGACATTCATTGCAAGCATTTCTTCCATGATGTTTAAATGACAAAATATCAGATAGCTCAATCTTTAGTCAAGTAGTATTTCAATCACTGATTCTTAGACATCCATCATGATTAAACATCACATATCATAAGCCTTTTTAACAATCACTAGGACTATAGATAATATTCAATCATGTCATAGGAAATAAATCATCAAAAATTATAAAGAAAGAGAAAACCAACTATATAAGCTCAGCAAGCCACCATACAAAAATTATATTTTGTAGAAAATAAAATAAACTATATGTTGACATAGCATATATATTTTGTATATAAACTATATGTTGACATAGCATATATATAAACTATATATTTTGAATTTTGGCCCCGCACGTGCTGGAGCACGACATAGCATACTGCACCGAGAACCACTGCATCCAACCCCTGAATGGAGAGTTGTGAGACTTCACTAGACAACTGTTGCAAGGCCATTGATTCAAGGAGGAAGACTAGGAACCATTTGGTAGGAGGAAAGCTAGAGTGATAGGTGAGGGCACTCATAAAGGGAAAATCGACCAAGGGACAATGAATGTAAGTGATTTTTCCCCCACATTTAGAAATCTTGTTGCAAGTACAGTGATTTAGACTCTTTTTGTTCCCATCGAGGTGTTGCATGCTATATTTTGGTCAATTCGAGCCAATGGCCCATTGGCAAACCCAAGTACTACCTAGTACTGGTGTCTGGTTAGTTTGAACAACCAAGCTTTGAGATGTTCAATTAGTTGGGTGCCAATTTTGGCCTGTGAACTACAGTTTTTGTATTTGTCTTAGCATATTTTTTCTACTATAAGATTGAAAGGAATTCCCATCACATAACAACACACGAAGTTCACTAGGGTTCAAATTTCTAAACTTCGATGAAATAAATTTACATATTGAGGTCCACAAATGATCAAAGGGACTGAAAACAATACATGGTCTGTGAGTGCAATGAAAAATTCCTAGTGAATTTCCATAAGAGAACGTATAGAATTACATGATGTATAGTCAGAGGAAGGAAACAAACTCACACAATCTCAATTGACAAGTCACAAACAATCTTGAAATTTCCTTCTTTTGACACACTTATTCAACTATATTTACCTTCACAAAACTCAACACAAACACTAAAATTTTGCTTTAGAGTTCCAAACCATTACCAAACCTTCAAACACCTTATTCAAATTCATCTTGATCAAAAAAATAATTACCCAGTCTGCCCTTTCATTTTACCATTAACTCTCTTTATGATTGTCCTAAACTTCACAATTTCAACTCAACATAAAGTAATCTTACCCAAAATAGTATTTAGGCTAATATAGACCACACAATTTCCATTCCATTTCACTTCGAACCTATGTAAACCATCTCCCATCCTTTATTCTTGACAATTTAACAAAATCATATACTGTACTTACATTTTAGTCTCCAAAACATGGCTATTATTAGACAGATCAATCAAAGCAATGGAATTTTTAACTTCATGCTTACACCAAACCTTATATCAAATGAGATAAAATTATACCTTGGTCATATCTTAACCAAAACAACCAAGAACTCACACTTAATCATCAAAATCCCTTAAAGTTCTTACTATCACTAGTTCCTTCATACCCTGTTTGCAACGCTTGTAGGTCTATCAACCTATTTTCCAGGGCTTCACTCACAATCTAAGCACTATTATACAAGTTTTTCCACACTTTTCAATTCCCTCCTTGCAGATCTTAAACATATTCAAAATGGGTATCAAAAATTTTACAACACAAGCTTCAAATATTATTGTCTCAGACAGATTTAGGCCTAATTAGGCCTGATTTGCATAAGGGTTTGTTTCTTTACTAACTCCTGACCAAAGTACACTTGTCCAATGCTTGGGACATATTTAGTTTGACTGGTATATTGTCTTCAAAGCATAAAAGTCTTTTTACAAAGTATTTTCACAAAACCCTAAGGGATTAACCTTCATAATTACTCTGTTCACAGACTGTACACATAGTTTTTCAGTCAAGAAACTTCATTCCCTTGCATCTTATCTTTATGATTTTTCCCTAAATCCACTGAAACATGAAAGAACATTCATAGTAGGAAAATGGTGAAGGAATGATGAATAGGGAGGGACCCAATTAGCCTCTTTAACTGGATTCTTAAGAAAGAAACAAACTCTAATACATTTTGGGGTTCTTCTGAGTAGGGCCCATCTTTTATTATTTTATTTGGGGGACCCAAAAAACAATAGGGGTAGAAACCTATGGAGCTTAATCATTAAAGGCAAGGGGTCTATCCATTTAGAAATAGAATGAAAGGATGGTTTCATGAGGGGATATTTCATATCAAAGGTGGTCAAAAAAAAATCATAGACTAACTAACTAGACATTTGTACTACCTCAGAGGGACTATTGTCTGCGAGGAAGGTGGTCCAAAAAAACTCATAGATAGGTACAAAAAGTAATAGCAACCTTCCACCAACTAACCCAATCGACCTCCAAGAAACAAGACAATGAATCCTCTAGATGGTCCCAAAACCCGAGGCTTCAAAACACAAGGTTGGTGACCCTACAAACCATTCCCATGCTTACCAGGTGATCTCTAATCATCAAAACATTACAAGGTTTATTGATACATTCACAACTATTGTTACCTCCACATGCATTTGACTAGTAGTGACAACCTTGGTTTTTAATCCTCCAACCCCATACCTTGGGATCACATCACCATGAAATAACATCATCCAACATCCTTATGAGTGCAGGTACCACCAAATAGGTATTTTTCAAATTTGTCTTCCTCGAGCGAGGGAAATTTAAGAAGAGAAGAGGAAAGAGAGACATGTAGTAGGTCTAAAAGAGGGAGATCAACTAGAGGTCAAAAGATTAGAATAAAATTCTGTAAACGCATGGAATTTTTTCTTGCTAAAGGGGGGTCATGTTCTTATGATGATGAGAGCATAGGCGACATTGAGGTGCCCTTGAGGTACAAACATCTACGGAAACAATGGGTACCCAAGGAACTTCCTCCAATAAACACTAATTTTTGTGTCAACGAGAGGATTATCGCATAACACCATCGTCATTACATGGTTTGGGCCTATTTTGCATGGACAACATAAAGGTCTATTATGACAAAATTACTGAATTGATTGAGTATGCCAGACCCTATTACAGTTACAAATATTGGATGCAGCTGGTTCGATATACACGAATTATGCATAGGTATGCACTATCAACAAATTATATACAACTAAAAGATAAGGATCAAAATAAAGGAGTGGCTATGTACATTGACGGAAGGCCAAAAGCATCAAGGAATATTGCAGGGTTTATAAAGACTACATGACTTGGGTCAACAAATAAGCAACCCAATGGCATATTTGAGGCGCGTGAGGGAAACCATGTATTCGTATGTGAGATAAAATCAGTAACTACAGGGGAAGAGTTGCTAATCGATTAAAATTTGAATCGCATAGATACAACACGGCTACTATGGAGGTGGTACATACAATATACCATTTTACCCAACCTCCAATTAATGACTCCAATATACCATTTTATTATTATGCTTTTTTTCATAAGTCTATTGGTTTCATTTCGGTAATGTTTTTTTATATTTAATTTTTGTCACAACGGTACATTGATCGTAGGGGAAGGCTCTAGCCCAAAGCACAGATCGTGATGCATCTTTAGGTGCTTCTACCCGACAAGTTTACCTCATTGTAATTGTACAAATTGGATATGAGAAAATGTTTTATTATTATGTTTTTTCATAAGTTTATTGGGTTAATTTTGATAATGTTTTTAATATTCTTGTCGTAGTCAGATGATCGGGGAAAGGCACCAGTAGTAGAGGAGAGAATCCATAGGGAGGTGCAATCACTATTATTCGATGATGACATCACATATTCTACAAACCCTCTGGATATGATAAGGAATACCCCAAAAAAATGTATTGAAGAAATCCTTCAGTTGTTATTCATAGTGCCTCAAACAAATGAGATACGAGAAAGGGTTAAAATATTGATTGAGAGAGAACAGAACTTGCAAGTAAGTTGTCATGAGATCTTTAATTTTAACATAAGTTCATTCATGGTTTTATATTTTGTACTCTTTTATGTCATGAACTAAAATATGTGTTATTTTTATAGGATTTTTCGCATCCTCATGATGTTGTCGGCCATGATCAGGGTACTGCAGGTGTTTCCCGAGGAGTAGGGGTTGGTACAAGTGTCGATCTTGATCTTCTTGTGCATACATCACATCATCCGACCCCATCATCTGTGCTTATATTTTTGACTGAAATGTCAACAACACATAGCATGCAGGCATCGGGTAGTGCACCCTTTGGTAGTGAACACATGCTAGAACATGCGTCAGGACATGTACCTGGGGATGCATAGGCCACTAGTATTGGTGATGTTTTCGCAGCATTTCCAGGATCTTCTCATATTACTAGTACAAGAACATTTCTGGTCACATTTGTGGCGAATGAGGATTTCCTTCCCATAAAGATAGAGAAGGTCCCAAGTACTTTAATTTTTTTTAATTATTATTATATATAATCCAATTGAAATTTACTTATTGATCACTCTTTTTAGACTAATGATCCCATGATCATTTTGCAATAAATGATGTTTTTTATAAACATCTAAATGATATTACATTGGAGATCTTCAGGCCCACCATGCATACATGGTGGAATGCCCAAAATCAAGATTTAAAAGATGAGCTCATTAACCGTTTAGTTGTGTTGTTTGGTAATAACACATTCAACCAAACCAAGGTCCTTAAGAAAGCTGGTACCTATTTAAAGTATGTGAGGGACCAATATAGGTCACATTTAGAGAAGAACAAAAAAGTATGAGCATCCCCCCATGATTCTGGATAGGGAGTGGAAGGACCTGGTGTCAGATGGAAAGGATAAGGCTGAAAAGAAAAAAAGGAAAGACACCACCGGGCCAAGGAAGGTATGTGATACTATCAACAATGTAATTATATACTGATTACTCTTTCTTTTTACATAATCTAACAAATTTCAAAATTTTCATAGGCTGCCCGACACATCGAAGGAAACAAAGGCAAGACTAGAAAAACACAGGCAACACAAACTTGGCTCTGGTGGTTATATGAAATTATCCGCACAAATTGTAAGTATCAATAAATGAAATATTGCATCCAAATAATAAATTGAAAACAATTTTGGTTTTATCACACCACAGAAGAAAAATTCAAGATCTTATGCAAAAATACAGGTCTTTGAATTCAACAGAGTGCCCATAGAAGAGGACCTGAAGATTTCCTTCTAGCAAGGCTATGGAGTCATGGCTGAATGCCTAAGACTCTTGACTAGGAAAACACAAGCTTCCACTGCATCCGACACACAGGTAAATAAACTCAATGAAGTTTATTTAAAATTGAATACTTGTGGAATCTATTCAATATTAATTTCCACCATAAAGTAATTATGTGCCTATTTGTTTTAAATAGGAAAGCAATGATAATACTGCACATGAAATTGGAATGTAGCTTGGTGAAGGTGGAGCACAACCTGCAGATGAAGGTCATCGTACATGCATCCTGGTATTGGATGTATTCATGTGCTATACAAAATGCAGTATGGATTAATACAAGTAAACATCTTTAATTGCAATCGGTGTATTAATTAATGTAGCCTTTCGTGTTTCAACTTTAGAGCATGTAGAGGGTGATCAACATGTTGAGCATGATCAGGCTAGACAAGATCAGGAACATGATGTGGCCCCATCAGGTAAAGAGGACCACTCTAATGTTATTTTAAACATATTTAATTGCAATTGGTGTATTAATTAATGTAACCTTTCGTGTTTCAGCTCTAGAGGATTTAGAGGGTGTTCAACATGTCGAGCATGAGGCTATAAGACAAGATCAGGAACATGATGTGGCCCCATCAAGTAAAGAGCACCACTCTAATGATCTTTTAATTAATGAAATACTTGTAACAATAATAATAAAACATATCAATTTAACATTTCTTTGTTATTGCAGCAAACCCCCCCTTGCAACGGCCTCCACATCGTGAGTACATGACTAGGCATACATTAAGATCACGAGCAGAGGGAAAAACAAATGAAGGGGGACAAATGATTTAGAAAATGATACTCCACTTCTTCTTTTTTTAGCTGCAAAAAAGAAATAAAAAAAAGTGATTGTAATCATATGACAACCATATTTTTAACGACAAAACATATTATGAAAATGGATGAAGGTTTGGTGTTTTTCGATGATTTCAAATGGGCATTCTGCAACGTTTTGTGATTTTTTAAGTCGATAGATGGATGAAGTTATGTTGATTTTGTGACGGACACTGCCAAAATTTTCCATGGTGCTAATCGACGATGTTGGGTCATGGTTTCGAAGTATAAAAATTGGCCGTTAAAGCGACGAAAATCCATCAACGAAAATCCATCAACGAAATTTAAATCAATGTTGCATCGGTAAGTCAACAATATTTTTTCGATATGTCACCAAACATTTGTCAGAGTTTGTAGTCAAATACAGTAGTGTCTCAAACAGTTCACATGCTTTGTCAATGCATCCACATTCTGCATACATGTCTACCAGGGAAATTACAACTATAACATCTAACAAATTCTTCTATCCTTTATGCTTTAATGGATGTCTATTCCCTCTTCCAAAACTCCCACTTCGGCATACTCATCTTTGATGCTGGAAAGTAATGAAGTAAAAATAACCTCATCATAATAACATAATAAAGTCTTATTCCATATATGAAAATTCCTTATCTTCTGCCAATTAATTAAACTTTAGGAGAAATAATTGCTTGTCTTTTAAGGAAAAATTGTACAAACTTTATTTCTTGTGATTTATTGAAGTATCTTTCCAATACATATTTAATGGGTTGTTTTGAGTATTTGTAGGATAATAATCGATCATCAAGAAGCAGTTGGAAATAATTCCACCAGCGCGTGCTCTAGAAAAGATTAAAGATGTTTGTTGGAAATATGCTCCAGAACTTTAGGTTGATGGACCGAAGTTATAGTTGTTGTTAGTTTTAATTTATGTTATGTTTTTAAGTTCAACGACTTCATGGCTTGACTCGAGCCTCTTTAATAGATATGTAGTAGGTTTTAAAGACATAAAAGTTCATTTGTAATCTATTATAGACTTTTTCAATTGTCATCTACACCATCTAAAATATAGGACTTAGTTAGAAAGTTTTCTATAAAGATGTAATCTCCAGAAGCAAAAGATAACACAAAATATAGTAATGTTATGCTATCAACATGTTTCTTGAATACATATGAATAAAGAGATTATTACATATCAATTTATGAGTTGTTGAGTACGGATGGAAATTATTTTTAATGAAAGAATTTTTGAACCAGTTGTGTATGTGACCTGAGGATGAACATAGTAACCCGTGAGCTAGCCACTCAAGGGACAGTAGATTAAATAGATGAGTATTTCCTTTCTATTTCTTTTTTTGCATGCATGATAATTATGAATATAGTCACTTGCATATGTTAAATCTTGTAGGAGTCATTAACACTTTTGTTGTAGAGTCTGAAGTTCTGGAGCACTCACTGTCTATTATTTATGTAGTAAGCTAGTTGTTGTAAACCATTTATTTACTATATTCAATTAGATTTTTCCTAGTTTGTTTACAAGTTTTTCTACTTCTGTAGTTCATAAGCTTTTTAGTTTAAATGGTTCTATGCTTTCTTATTTAGTTAACATATTTTCTAGGTTAGTCATTTTATGCTTTCTAGTTTAATGTACTCTCATCTTTCTTTAAGATAAACTATATTCCAGTTAGATAGTTAGGTGGCCTTAGGTTAAAAATTAACATTAGTTGCTCTAAAAAGATAGAAAATCTAAGGGAGATAGTCGAGTCTTCTTCTATTGCAAACAACCTTGGACACTGCCTGGTCGACATATTGAACTTTTATCTTCTAAAGTAATGGGACCTAATGATAGCCTATCACTTTTTGGAACCATTGCTGAGGACATAGCTTTATTGCTTGAGTGTTAATAAGAGATGCCTCAAATACCTCTTTTTAGGACAAAATATCCCCCCTATAGCTTCCTTTTCTGCATGGTCAGGAAAAGAGGCCCTAATGGAATATTTAAAACAAAGACCCCCCAAAAATACATTCCAATCATACATAGGGAGGCCCAAAGCTCAGAGGACTGATCCATTGATGAAATACTTGAGCCTAGCCAACCTAAGGCTTTCCATTATCTTCCTAAGATCATCCAGTAGAACAACCTTTCATCGAAGAAATTATCTTAGAGGAACATATTCCTCTGAACATCATGGGTGATCGTAGGGCTGAGCATAACCGAAATAATTCCAACCATAATAACAATTATCCTCACCCACCTCGAACATTCACGTATCCTATTACTCTAGACACAGATGATGATACCACAATTAAAAATATCTCTCCAGCTTTCTTGCCAACTTTTCGTGGTTTGTCCTCAAAAGACCCGGACCAGTTTATTTTTGAATTCAAGGTCCTTTGTCAAACCTACGACTATAAAAAGGATAGCCAAAAATTGAAGTTGTTTCCTTCTACCTTGAAGGATACAACCATGCATTGGTTTATGGGGTTATCTTCAGGATCTATTACGTCTTGGGAGGACATGGAGAATGCTTTCCTACATAAATACCAGAGTTATTATAGGGTGAGTGATCGAAAAGAGGAGTTGTTTAAACTTAGACAAAATGAGGATGAGAGTCTAGAGGACTACCTAGAAAGGTTTTTTTCTTGACTAAATGATGTGGAGAAGAGACCATTAGTGACAACATTCTCAAAACCACATTTCTTTAAGGACTCAACGAGGATGCAAGGTGAAGCCTTGATTTGATGGGAAAAAGAGACATGTCTCAAATGTCCCTTGAAGAAATATGTAAGTTGTGTCAAAATTTCTCACGTACCCATGGAGGAATTCGCAAAACTACTCTTTTAAAGGGTCCAACAACACAGGTAAGCTCTGGGAGGAAATAGAAAACCTTAAAATGAACATACTCATTCAATTGAACACTACTCAGGATGGAATACAAGCTAAGACAAGTAATCCTGAGACCTTGTCCATTTACTATCCTAGATGCTAAAATAAACACCTGTTGCGAGAATGCCCTCAGACAAGGTTAATGTCTGTCAAATTTGTAAATAGAATCATCCTACAAACCAATGTGAGCTCCTTACTGATCTCAATAATTTCAAGAAAAGGATTGCACATGTTGAGGAAGAAATCAATGTGGTAAATCAATGCCAAGGAGGGAACTTTCCTTATGGACAGAATTTCAATCTCGCTAGGAAAACTCAAAACAATTGGGTTGGTAATCGATGGACCCCATCATGGCCTCAACCACCACCTCAACAACCTAATTGGGGAACTCCCTATTGGGTGCCCCTTGAATGGGTGAACCAATCATGGGGAACTCAACAGTGGCCAACCCAAACTCAACAGCAGTGGTATCCACAACATACTACTCCACAATGGAATCAGGGGCATAATCAATTCTATACTAGGCCTCGTAGGAATCAACAATTTTTTTTTTACCTCCACCCCAAAATCCTCCTCAGAGTGAATAGATAAATCAGCATCATCTCCCAGCACAACCACTTCCTAATCCAAAGAATAATCGACAGAATACTCCAGTATACTCTACGGAACAAGATAAAGTTACCAAACTTAATTTCATACATTGTGGAAATTTTCAATTGTGCTTGGGTCGAACAATTCAACCACCAACCATTAAAGAAATTGTGGATGAGCCTACTCCAAAAAATCTTGAGAATGATACTCCACCCAACCATACTGTACCTCCTTCAGCAACAGGAGTTGTTGACTTACCTCAAGAGGAGGAAGAAGGTCAGTCTTTGACTAAACTTAGAAAGGATACCTCTCCAAAAGAGAAAATTCAAGCACCATTTTTGTAGCATCTAAAATTGACAACTTCGAAAGATACTCTAAAAATATCTTTGACCTCTGAAACTGCATTAATTTAGGAAATAAAATAACTGCAAATAGAGGTTCCTTTGTTGCAAGCCATAAAGGAAATTATTGAGTTAAATCAGTTGATCAAACATCTGTGTATTAAAACCTCGGGAAGGAAACCAAAGAAAATAAATATTGTGCACATTGATGGCTATTTAGCTTACTTTTTATCTAGAAAGATTGTCGCTCCAAAATATGATGATCCTGATAGTCCACTCATAACTGTCACAATTAATGAGGTAGCAATACCAAATGCATTAGTGGATTTAGGAGCATTCATTAACATAATGACTGTGGATGTGACGGAAAAATTAGGTCTTACTGATTTACGTCCCACAACTATAGTCTTATAGATGGAAATTTAATCCATAGCCATTCCAAAGGGTGTTATTGAAAATGTCCTTATCAAAGTTGATGGATGGTAATACCCAGTTGACTTTCAGGTCATCCAGTCGCTTACACCCAAAGATAGTTATCTGATAATTCTCGGAAGACCATGGTTGGCCATTGTCATAGCTAAAATTGATTGCAGAGGAGGAATGACCATTTCTCATGGTCCAGAAAGTAAATGTTTATTCTTGTACCCTCCTGCTAAGCCCACCAAATATAACAAAGTCTGGGTTGATGAACTAGAAGATGTTAATAGTCAAGATAGTTTGGCCTCGTTAGCCATGGTAGTTATTAAACAACACAGAGAAGAATTAGAGGATGAGTTAGTAAGTGATGTAGAGCATCTCGCCATAGGTTCAAGTGATGAGGAAATGGTTGATGCTCTGGAAATTCTGGGGTAACCGATTGATGTACATGGGATGGAACATAATTATACTACTATGGGAATGCCATGTCCTTTGGCCAATATGATTCCCAGAAATAGATATTTTTTTGAGGATATTACTAGATTTCATCAACTAATACCTCATAGTTTTCCTCTCAATACCTTGTTGCAACCAATTCATACAGTCACTTCGGCCCATCTGGGAACAAAATCAATCATGTTGTTGCTGGGAAAAACCTTGAACATCAATACTTGGCTAATAGAAGTAGAAGAGGATAGATTATTTAATGTGTTGGTAAAGAGGTCTAAAGATTTTGCTTGGGATTACATAGACATGAGGGGAAACCATCCAAGTGTCTATACACATCACATTTATACTGATCCTAACATAAGACCTATACGTCAGCCACAAAGAAGACTCAATCTTGCACTAAAAGATCTTGTTAAAGTTGAAATTGGGAAACTTCTCTGAGCAGGGTTTATTTATCCCATCTCTGATAGTAAGTGGGTGTCACCTATGGTTGTAGTGCCAAAGAAAAATGGGAAGTGGAGAATCTATGTAGATTATAGAGAACTCAATAAAGCCACTCATTGAGATTATTTACCTTTACCATTTGTGAACCAGGTTCTAGACAATTTGGCTAGGAGGAAATATTTCTCCTTTTCGGATGGATTTAGTGGTTACAACCAAATTCAGGTAGCACCAGAAGACCAAGATAAGACAATGTTTACTTGTCCATGGGTCACATTTTCATATCATGTTCTTCCCTTTGGACTCTATAACGCTCCTACAACTTTTTAGAGAGCCATTTTGGCTATATTTGTTGAGCTTGTCAATGACTGTGTAGAAGTTTATATGGACGACTTCACTATCTATGGTTCAACCTATGATGAAACCCTTCAGAACTTGGATAAAGTTTTAAAGGTTTGTGAGGATCACCGACTATCCCTTAGCCATGAAAAGTTTTTTATAATGGTGGAACAAGGAATATTCTTAGGTCATCATATCTCCTCAGAGGGAATAAAGGTTGATCCCAAGAAAATTGAGGTCATTCAAAAACTGACTACTCCTCATAAGCAAACGGATGTTAGAATTTTCCTTAGGCATGTTGGTTATTATCAAAGGTTTATAGAAGCCTTTAGTAAGATAGTTTCCCCTATGTTTTCCCTTCTCTAGAAAGATGCAGAGTTTAACTGGACACCTGAGTGTCAACTATCATTCAAAACCATAAAGGAGAAGCTTGTCTCTGCTCCCGTCTTGTGTGGGCCAAACTAGAATCTTCCATTCCATATCTATGTTGATGCCTCAGATGAAGCAATTGGTGTAGTATTGGGGCAGGAAGATGATAATAGGGGTAAATATGCTATATACTTTATTAGTAAAAACCTAACATCCGTTGAGAGAAACTACACTACTACGGAAAAAGAATTCTTGGTTGTAGTTCATGCCATTAAAAATTTCTGCCATTACATTATAGGATATAAAGTTACAGTCTATACAGATCACTTAGTTATAAAATATTTAATGAATAAACCTATAGTTAATGGTCAAATAATGAGGTGGTTACTGCTCCTTCAGGAGTTCAATGTAACAATAATTGACAAGCCAGGGAGATTTAATGCAGTGGCAGATTTTTTGTCTCGAATTAAACAAGAAGATGGTCATTGTGCACCGGTGCAAGATGAATTTCTAGATGAAATTTTGTTTTCTATTTCTATAAAGACACCTTGGTTCACTGATATTGCCAAGTATTTAGCCGCTTCTGAAATATCGCTTAGTTTTTCATCAAAACAAAGGAAGCAACTTATTAGAGAGAGTGCACCATTTAAATGGATTAATAGGATTTTATTCCATTGTGGACCTGATATGGTCTTGAGAAGATGTGTCAGGGCCGATGAAACTTACAGTATTCTAAGAGCATGTCACAATGATCCTTCTGGAGGTCATTACTCTGCAAAAAGAACTTCTCATAAAATTTTGGGCACTAGATATTATTGGCCTTCAATGCATAAAGATGTTAAAAAGCATATTCATCATTGTGATGAATTTCAAAGAGTAGGAAGACCAACTGCTTCTACAGAAATTCCCTTGTAGGCCCAAGTGGTCCTTGAACCATTTGAAAATGGGGGATTGGATTTCATTGGTCCCATAGACCCTTCCTCCCAAGGGAAAGAATATATCCTTGTCTGCACTGACTACCTAACTAAATGGGTAGAAGTTCAAGCCTTACATGTTGCTAGAGAGGAACAAGTTGTTGAATTCCTCTATAATAAGATTTTTGTTAGATTTGGAGCCCCCTGAACCATCGTTACAGATCAAGGACCCCAATTCATGTCTGAATTTCTTCTAGCATTTATGAACCATTTTCAAGTAAGTCACAAGAATTCCTCTCCCTATCACCCTCAAGCAAATGGCCAAGTAGAAGTGACTAATAAGGAGTTAGAAAATATATTGAAAAAAATGGTTTCTTTAGGAAGAAGAGATTGGGCTAGAAAATTACCTGAAGTCGTCTAGGCATACAACACAACATGGAAATCCACAACTATATTTAGCCCCTATGAGTTTGAACTCCAAACTCTATGAACAGCTATGGAGTTGGGTCTAGATCTGAAATGAGCCCAAGTAGAATGAGTTTTATAGTTAAGTGAATTAGATGAGCTTCGTTTAGATGTTGTCCATCAAACCGAGCTGGTTCAACACCAGTGAAAAATTTGGCATGACAAACACATTAAAGAGAGAGAGTTCCATAATGGTGACTATGCCTTGCTATTCGATTCCAGATATAAAGATCACAAAGGAAAACTCAGGACTCATTGGTTGGGACCATTTGAAATTTCTGAAGTCTTCTTGAATGGCACGGTTCAGCTGAAACCCATTGATGGTGATACACGAACTCTCTTAGTCAATGGTCATCGCCTACGTATCTACCATAAGCCTATCAACAAAGAAAAATTTATAAAATTGGTAGAAATGCAAGGAGAAATCCAATGCATTGAATCTGCCAAGGCAGATTCTACCTAATATTACATATCAAAAAAAAAAAAACAATGGAAAAATTGTAATAAAAATACATGTGTACCAGTTTGTTTAAAAGCATTTTTTTCCATTAGTTCTTATTTTCGGACTTAACTACATGTTGTCCCCATTTCGTAGGACTTCTCATGAATATTGAAACAACTTCTAGAGAACCTTTCCAAGATGCTCTAGAACTTGATGGTCCAGATGCCCAGTGCTTCGAAACTTACATTTTGTCATGATGGAGCTCTGGAATGCATGAAATTTGTTGCGAAAGTGCTCCAGAACTTGTGGACTTTGATTCCTAGATGCTCTGAAACTTGCATCTAAACTCATCACATCAGATGGTTGCTCCTATAGAATGGTGATTAGTGGAGAAAATCTCCTGAAGTTCGAGTTCATTCATACATAGCCATTTTTCTTCTTTCTGGCTGCATCTTTCAATGATGCTTCAGCTGCATCTTTCGACAATGCTTTGGAATCTTCCTTTGGTTGTTGTTCCGGATGCATATCTTTTGACGATGCTCCAAAATCTTCCTTTGATTGTTGCTTTGGCTGCATCTTTCGACGATGCTCCAGAATCTCCTTAGTTTACTGATCCAACTGCATCTTTCAGCGATGCTCCAGAACTTTTTCATCTTCTACATTTTGAATGCATTCCATCAAGTGTGCTCTAGAACTTAGTCATGGGTTTCAAGCACATATTTAAAAGCATGCTCTTGAACTTATCCATCTTCATTCTGTTACCTCTTTCCATAAAATTTGAATTTCCTCGATGCTTTGATTGTCACAACTCAGTGCACACACCTTCCTTTCTTTTTTTAAAAAGTTTTCCTTGGCATAAATAAAAGTTGTCATCTTTTCATCATAAATGGAAGTCGCCATGATAACCTGTCTTCATTGATAACTCTGTCATTCACCAGCTTCCTCACCCATATCATAATAACTATGTTGTCACCTCAACCAATACCATTTCATCATCCTGTCAAATCAGTAAAGGTATGAGATCTTCAAGCGAACATAGACTGTAAGTAAGTACAATTTTTTCTTTAAGTAAGTAATTATTTTTTAATAAGGCGTAATTAATTGGCATGAGTTCTCCCTTCCTAATTTAGTAACTTGAGCCACTCGACGATTCACTACTAGTATGATACTCTTTTCACACTCCCCCATGCAAATTAGCATCATTGCATAATAAGCTCCTAGTAAACACAAAATAAATAATCACTTTTTGATTATATTTTCAAATAAAATTGTACACAAGTTTCTCGCACTATTGAAATTTTTAGCAGGGTGATAGATAAGAGACAAAAAATGGGGGGTGCAAAGAAGAAATCAGAGTTGGCTTCAGCGAAAAAATTACTGGGATTAAGCAACATTTCCAATTTGTTTGAGGAAGTGGATTGGTTAGATTTCATCAAAAAGTTCAAGGGATACAATGAAAAGTTGATGAATGCATTTGCAGAGAATTACTCCAATGGTCAAGTGACACGTCATGGGAAGCACTTTAAGGTGAGTCCAAAAATAATCTCTCACTTCTCAGGGTTAGATAATTCTGGTATTAAATTATCAGAAACATCTCAAATTACATATAAAAAGTTATCAGAATTATTCCTTAGAGAGGGAGACCCTCAACCTATGATAGTTATCAGTACTAGGGGAAAAAATAAAGGGTTTCAACGAACCTCTATCTTAGAAACCTAGAGAATAGTGGTTGCATGGATTATTAAATATTTCACCTGTGAAGGACAACTCACTACTATGGTAGGACTTGCATTTCGTATGTTATTACATTTGCATCATGGGAAAGAAAACCTGCCCTTAGGGTTAATTTGCCTCACTTTTTGAGTGATTCTGTCAATTCCTCCATAGAAAGATACAAGACTAGTTTAGGGCCATTAAAACACCATGGGTTAATTCAGCCAATTTATAAATATCATTTCCAAAAGAAGCCTGAGAGAAAATGGGAAATTGTTTTGGTGAAATTTGAAAAATTGTTGCCTAAAAGAAAATCAAAACCAAGGGAATTCTCTAGGAAAGTTGTTTCACCTTCTGAAGCAGCTTCCCCTGAGGCCTCTAAAGCTCATGAAGCCCAAATTCCCACAACCCCTGGTGAGGAAATGCCAGAATATGTAAATGAGGAATTTAAAACCCCAGATCAACCAGAGGATGTTGAAATTATTCACCCAAGTGTAGAAAACATTCCCATTAGGAAGAGGAAAAGAAGAACAATTATCACTTACCAGAATACTCCTCCCCTGAGAAGAAGCAAGAGATTATCCTCTAAGTATACAGAAACCCCAACACAAAGTATAGGAAGTAGTTCAAAGAAAAAGAAGTCCAAGAAGCAGAAAAATCCCATAGAAACTGTTGATCCTATTGGTGATGAAGAAATGAGGGAAACAAGGGAACAAATTCATCAGTCTCCATAAAATGAAACTTTTGTTGAAGAAAGGCCTTCCCATCTAGAAAGTGAAAAAGAAACCCTTGTTAAAGAAATTCCTTCCCACATAGAGTATGAAGAAGAAGCCCTTGCTAAGGGAATTCAGGAAATAGAAAAGGAGCAATCTCCACCTTCCATGGAGATTGAGGACTTTATTTTAGGGAACTTGTCCCCTGTTGTAAATAGAGTTGTTGAGACAGTTGAAAATGAAAACGCTAATGCAAAGTTGGAAAAACTAAGATTAGAAATTGATGAGCTAAGAAGTCAACTACACAAAAATAAGGAACATTTTGAAATGCAACAAGAAGAAATAATAGTACATATTACTGTGATAGGGAAAAGAGATCAAGAAATTCAAAATTTGAAACTGCAGATACAAGAAAAGGATGCATTCATCAAAGAATTTCAAACACAAATTCAGAATTGGGATCAAGAAAATAGGACACATAGTGTTGATTTGTCTGATAAAGAAAAAGAAATTGAAAGTTTGAAAAAGAATTTTATGCTTATATTTTCAGCTTTTGAAGAAGAAAAGAAGAGACAAAAAAAAGAATTGAATGCTTCCCTTAGTAGGATTGTGGAATTAGAACAAGATTTATAGGAAAGCATGAATAAGCTAATGGTGGAATCAAAATGAGTTCAGACCGAACTAACTGTAACCGATTGGTTCCAACTTCAAATTCCTCCATTATTAATGAAGTGGATGGAATGATGCTATTTCCTAAGAAATGCCAAGATTGAAAATTACAGGTTGAAAATCGAGATGGTACTGTTAAAAGAGTCATTTCATAAAGACTATAGGGGAAAGCAGGATGCATGCCAAATAGCAAAATTTATTTTATCTTGTAGAAGGCCATCAAGGCTATATTCAATGTTTTTAAATGAACAATGGTTAAGATGGAAACTGCTCATAATTTATAATGATCAGCCATATGAACCTGTTGATAAAGAATTTGTTAAAATGTTTGTAGAATCAACTCCTGAATATCAAGATATTCTATGTGAATTATTTGTTCATGATCTTCTATTAGAAAACCATACTGATTTCTTCATTAACCTTTTTGTTAGAGAAGTGCAACTGAGATCTTTGCTATGGGGTAAAAGCACAAAGCTGTGTCACACTTTATAAAGGAAACGACCAATGCTGATCCAAATTTTAAACTTGAATCACTAAAAAGTAGCATATATGTTTTGAATTTTTAAATGATGTAAACTAGTAAAATATGTATTTTTTAGTATATTTTATGTTTGTATTTTTTATAAGAAATTAAAAAATTATTTTAAACTAGTTTTTTATAAATTAACACTATAATTTAGTTGCTGAAAAATGAAGTTGCACGGGACGTCAAACTTTTTATAGTAAATTTTAATTTTTTTTCTTTCAAATTGTTTGTGTGTATTTATAACTTGAAACTTTAGTGCATGGATATATTTTTTTCCAATTTTGATAAATATATATTTATAAATATATTAAAATGTGTGTGAATAAAAAAAAACTATTTCCATCGGACGTCAACATTCATATTAAATATTTATCTAAAATGGAAAAAAAATTATACCATCTTGAACTAGATTCTTTTATCTAGTGCATCATATTTTTTTCAATTCTTTTTAATAAGTTTTAGTATTTTTCCTTGGCATGGTAATCAACTTAATATTTTTTTGTTGATAACCTACGTTTAGTATAAATATAAATATAAGTATAATTAATAATTAAACTATTAAAATAAATATATTTTTGAAAACTACACTTATAGATCTACAAAAGGGTATTTTTACATTTAAAAAAAAATGTTATTTACATGAGGAGGAGTTATTAAAACTTCAAGTTTTTCAAAAAAACATTTTTTTTGGTAAAATGGACTCAAAGTGGTGTTCCATATATTTTTAGCCAACAATTTTAGTTGAATAAATTGTGGAAGTATCTAACTTAGCTAGAATGAATCTTACTAGGTCATATGTTTGACCAAAATTGATTTTTAGTTAGAAATACTTAAATTCAGTTGTGTTGATATGTTGGCTGAAAGTGTGACACAACTTTGTGGTTTTACCCTATGTACCATGAGAAATCAGGTTCATTGGCAAGAGCGCAGTAGGGAATATGCTCAAGCAGAGAAAAATGTGGGTTTTCAAATAAGATCCCCTAACAGTAGACCTACAGATTTTAAAGCTACCTTTTTAGCTCTTGCATTGGATGAAAAAATGAAAGAAAGATATGATGGAAGTCTTTGACTCTATTATAACCATTTCATGGAACACGGGCATAAATTGATTGGTCTAGCTTGGCATGCTTGTGAAGAAAGATACACTCCATTACCATCATATCTAAAGAAAAGAGTGTTGATTTCCCCTCTGAACATCAAATGGTCCTTCAGAAGAGCAGATTCCTTGGCTAAAATCTTGAAAAACCTCAGAAAAAATTGGATAGGGATGAGGTACATACCTCCGTTGTTACTTTTCCCACCTCCTACTTTTCATATTAATATAGATCAAAATGATAAAATCTTCAATGAATGGCAATAGGGAGTTTCTTTTCATAGAGGCTTCCTCCATGCACGTATAGAGTTTGATAAAACAAAAAAGGATTTGTATGACATTAGTGCTATGTATGAAGAATGGAATAGAGGACAGGGCTACAACCAAGGGGCAGGAGGACCTACCAGGAATTAGGAAGGGTAGGAAATGATGAGGTAAAAATAACCTCATCATAATAACATAATAAAGTCCTATTCCATATATGTAAAATCCTTATCTTCTACCAATTAATTAAACTTTAGGAGAAATAATTGTACAAACTTTATTTCTTGTGATTTATTGAAGTATCTTGCCAATACAAATTTAATGGGTTGTTTTGAGTATTTTGTAGGATAATAATCGGTCATCAAGCAGAATTTGGAAAGAATTCGACTAGCACGTGCTCCAGAAAATATTAAAGATGTGCACTGGAAATATGCTCCAGAACTTTAGGTTGATGGACTGAAGTTATAGTTGCTGTTAGTTTTAATTTTTGTTATGTTTTTAAGTTCAAAGACTTCATGGCTCGACTTGAGCCTCTTTAATATCTATGTAATGGGGTTTAAAGACATAAAAGTTCATTTGTAATCTGTTATAGACTTTTTCAATGGTCATCTACGCCATCTAAAATATAGGACTTAGTTAGAAAGTTTTCTATAAAGATGTAATCTCCAGAAGTAAAAGATAATGCAAAATATAGTAATGTTATGTTGTCAACATGTTTCCTGAATACATATGAATAAAGAGATTATTACATATCAATTTCTAAGTTGTTGAGTATGGATGGAAATTATTTTTAATGGAAGAACTTTTGAATCAGTTGTGTATGTGACCTGAGGACGAACATAGTAACCCGTGAGTTGGCCACTCAAGGGAGAGTAGATTAAATAGATGAGTATTTCCTTTTTGTTGTTTTTATTGCATGCATGATAATTATGAGTATAGTAACTTGCATATGTTAAATCTTGTAGTAGTCATTAACACTGTTGTTGTAGAGTCTGAAGTTCCGGAGCACTCACTATCTGTTATTTTTTTAGTAAGCTAGTTGTTGTAAACCGTTTATTTACTGTATTCAATTAGATGTTTCCTAGTTTATTTACAAGTTTTTTTACTTATGTAGTTCACATGCTTTTTAGTTTAATTGGTTCTATGCTTTCTTATTTAGTTATCATGTTTTCTAGGTTAGTCATTTTATGTTTTCTAGTTTAATGTACTCTCATCTTTCTTTAGGATAAACTACTTTCTAGTTAGATAGTTAGGTGGCCTTAGGTTAAAAATTAACATTAGCTGCTCTAAAAATATAGAAAATCTAAGGGAGATAGTCGAGTCTTCTTCTATTGCAAACTGCCTTGGGCACTGCCCGATTGAAATATTGAACTTTTATCTTCTAAAGTAATGGGACCTAATGACAACCTATCAGAAAGGTTATGAAATTTAGCCTTACACCTATTAATTGAATTTGCTTGAAAGCTTCTAAAGTCTTTTCAACAAATCCATTTTATCT
Source organism: Sequoiadendron giganteum (assembly GCA_007115665.2). Lineage (NCBI taxonomy): Eukaryota > Viridiplantae > Streptophyta > Pinopsida > Cupressales > Cupressaceae > Sequoiadendron > Sequoiadendron giganteum. The sequence continues at coordinate 366,497,046 of CM021109.1, forward strand.
ATATTCTATAATCTAGGCATTCCATGAGAACACGTTTCTTTTCGGCATTTTGTCAAAAAGGTCATGCGCCTCTTCCATTCATGGCTTTTGTTGAGACCACAATTTCCTTGAAGGATTTAAGAATAATCAACTCTAAGCAATGAATGAAGGCATCGTACATCTCACCTTTGCATAATTAATCTTGCAACTTCAGTTCTAGCATTATGTCTCATTGTTCTTGATTCTCGAATTCTCTCGTTAGTCGATAGCTCTTTTTGATATTTAAACTCTATCATGCTTTAAATTTTCTTCTAATCATAACACATTTGAATTTGTTAAGAGTATATTGTTCTCCAAGTATGTGGTTAATCTGTTATTGAATTTTTTCACACACTCTCTAAATATGAATGATTTATTATTTAAATCCTCTTATACTATGCTTGAAGGGATCTTATAGGGCAGTTGTTTCTTTTGGCAAGTCATCTTGAATATAGTTTTTATGTAGTGTGAACCCTATGTGTACACCAGCTAGGATGGTTGTTGCGAGGATTGCTTAAACCTTACCTAAGGCATCCAATGTAGACATAATCATATGGAGTGATCCTCATATAATTTTTATTGTGTCCTTTGATCATTTTGTGTACAAATACCTTGGAAGGTTATTTCCCATCTCCTAAGATTTTAATTCTAACTACCCAAGTATCATATTTAGTTTGTATTTATATTTTAATGAAATGGATGAGTGTATGAACATGATTGTCAAAGAGATATGAATTAATGAGAGATACAGAATGAATAATAAATATAGGAGTACAAGAAGAAAATAATTAGGAAATATAAAATGGAAAACAATTAGTAAATGAGAGTAGTAAACAAGAGTAGTAAACAAGATTAGTAAACAATATGATGAATTATCACAATTGGAGAAAGTAATCCTATAGCTACAACTATCTCCTCCAACTCTATCTAAACCTACCATCTAATATAACTAACTATTATACCAACCTCATTTATTGTATGTTTCCTTTTCTAAGTCTAAATAAAACTTTTGTGAGTATATAATCTTTTAAATGACATCTAAAACCTATCTAAAAATAAATTGATCTTCAGCTCTTAATAACAATATCATGGTGATAAATCATGATTTTAGCCATTTAAAAGTTTAGGAGATCATGTGATTACCATATTTGTGACCATTATTGCAACATAACCAAGTGGTTTTTCATTTTTTTTTACTTTGGTTACCAAATTGTTTACTATCGAATGAAAAATTCATACATTGTTATTCATTTATTTATTTTTGTATGGACTAGATCTTGATTTCATATTCATTTAGAATGAATAGTCATCGATTCATTATCTATTAGTTTTAATTATTATTTATCAAGTTATTAGTATTGCATATTATAGCAATTGTTTTGATATTTATTAGTAATATATGATATTATTTGGATTGTATAGTTATCCTTTTGATAATCATTTATATGGCATGGTTATCATTTTATATAAATATCAAGTTAGCCATAGTTAAAGATTGAGTTTTAGTTTTGGTTAACATTTGTATGGCTATTAAGTTGTTATCATTTACCTAGTAAGTAGTTGAAGCATAGAGTTATGTTGGTACCCATATGCTATTATCTTGAGTTGTTACCACTCTCTGGCATTGGAAATTTTATCAATATTGTGGTATCTTATGCATTTCAATTGAATAGCTATGATTACAAGAAATTGTTTTAATATATATATATATATATATATATATCTAAGCGATCAAGTCCATTTTACTAATTAAACATGATGGATAAATAATTATTAGATCGGATTATTTGAAAGGGCTTTGTTAAAAGAGAATCTCTTAGGTCTTGGGTATTGACACCTAATGTGAAAAGCTAGAAACCATTTGGAACTAGAAATTGAAGATGCAATTTAGGTAAATCTAGAACTTTCATTTCTTTACAAACTCAAATAAAATATCATTGGAGTGTGTTTGCTAGTATACCTTTACCCAAGTCTGAGATCCCTGGCTTCACCTAAGTGGGTGGCAGCCGACTATGGAACTGTCTAGGGTATTGAGCCCTAGAAAGGGTTGTGTACCCACTCTTATAGTTTATAATTAATGGTATAGAGGTGTAAGATGAATTTGAGTAGAGGATCAAGTTAGCACATTTCAGTGTTGATGTTAAGCCATCTTTCTTAACCTATTGATTATATTCATTTTTTATCCAATCATGTGGGAGATGGTTGAAGCCTAGTTGTTGAACTATGATTCCTCTATGAAATATATACATAGGCAAGGTTGTCAAAGATGAGCCCCCGAGGAATTAGGTCTGCCCCCTAGGCTTGTCCTATTTTTATTACCTTGATTCAATATGGACATATAGTATTTGCATAACTTGTGACTTGAATTAAGTCTGCGATGATTGATGGGTTAGTTGAACTAATCAAACATCTTGGTTCCATGTGGATTCCATTTCTCCACTTGAAACCCTCCTAGGATTGCGTAAGAAATTTAGTTGTCTAACTAAATATATTAATCTTTAACTGGTCAAATGTTGTATGCTCCCTTGTAGTGCCTTTTTTGGTAGCAACTTGGTGAGTTTTACAAGCATTCTTGAGTGAAATTTGGTAGTTGTTTTTTGTCCTTAACTGTATTTTGAGTGTTAATTTTGGCCATTACATTTGGTATCAGAGCCTAGGTTGCAACACTAGGTACTCTGGGAATGATATGGGTCATAGTTAATGTGTATTATGTTTCCAAAAAAAAATAACCTACTCAAGTAAGCGTTGAACTTGAAAGAGTCAGTGTCCCTAGTATTGTTTAATAAATTATTTTAATTGAGTTCGAGTAATGAATTTACGTGTGGTTTATGATAAATTAAGTGATTAAAAATAAATAAATAAAGTTGATATTAACAAGGAACATTAAAATTGGCATGCAAAACCTTCCACTAATGTCAAGTGTGTTTCTATACCATTGACTAGCACTCATTTAGGGAGCAATATATACTTGTGAAAGTTATCACCTTAAAGGAAAATGGACTATCAAATTTGGAATAGGGAATTTTATAACATAGTTCACCCTAAATAACATATAAAATTGTGTGTACCAGACCTTAGCTAACTACCACAAATTCAAATATGATGTGATATTAGTTAGAAATTGTATTGAGTAAGGTGAATGAAATTTTTGAAGCGCATTAGGACAATAACATCTAAGTGACCCATAAAAATTTAAATCTTTCTAATTGAAATATGTATTAGCAGCATTGGTTTTTGTTTAGTTATTTATAGAGTTGTCATTATCATTGACACTTATGATACTACCCCATAACAAACTTACCAAGGATAACTAAGTGTAAAACACTACAATTCTTATTTCTAAATCTAGGTGTCTTGAGGTGATTTGAAATTGCAATTTTTCCTTGTGTGTATTGAAATGAAGTGTTTCCAAATAGGGCCTAAGGTCATGTTGCCTTGAAATCCATTGACTTCACCTTTTGTGTAAAGTTATATTATGAATATAAAAGGAAGATGTTTGATTAGGATGAATCATTGGGTGGAAGGCCTCAATCCTAAAACTGCATTCCTACCTTAGGACATATGTGTGACCTTGTGCATAGAGTCAATTAATATTGAGGTAAAACAAGATAGTAGAATAATATGCATCTAGTAAATAGATGAAAATGGTAGGAGGGAATGAATGCTTTAGCAAACCTTGCATTGTTAAATTTTGAATCTATCTTGTTCTTCCATTTCATGATATGGCTAGGATGTAAGATGGCATGTGGGTTACGATAGCAATAATTGTGTTATTAGTTATAGGGAGCCATATAAATTTTAACTCATTATATCTTATTTAGAGATGCAAACATTAAATGCATGGCAATGCGAAATTTTTTTGTGAAAAGAATGTGATGTTGGTGGTGCTAATAAACTGGACTATGTTTTTTGTATCATTTTTGAGTCTTGGGTATCCTTGTTTGAGAATATGTTTTAACATGAATGTGTGTATGTCATTTGGTATAATAGAATATTTTGTGGTTTAAGTATGTGTAAGGAAAGGGTTTGTTGCATTAAAAAGATGAAAATTGGAAATTAAGTTATTTTGTATTCTTTGTGGATGTTAATACCCCGTAATGGTGCTTATGTTGTGAGTTGTGGAAATTTTTGTGGATAGACCAAGTGGTAAAAATAAGTGTATGTTGTATCTTTGGATCATATGGAATGGAGTGATAGAATTCTTGATAGTTATGTGATTTGACATGTCGAAACTAGTATATGTGTTGTGCCCCAAGTACGAGATATAGGGTATCCAACTTGGGGTAAGGGTGGTGGACATCTAGTACGATCCCCTATGTTTACCCTTTGTGATGACCTTTATGTAAGCTAGCTAGTTGTCAGTTTATGTAAATGTGTTAAGTGTATAAGTGCCATTATTAAATGAAATGTGATGTATTCCTTTATGCTAGTATTATTTGTATGTTAAATGTGTACCCCTAGTGTATGGTTCCACCCTTATGGGAGTGGGATGTTAGCTAGTGTAAATAGGGGTTAAGAGGCACATGTTCTCCCACCTAGAAATTACAAGCTCGGGGCATTGTCCCTAATCCTAATAAAGGATCTATGTCGAGTCATTGTATTCTTTCCATGGACGTTGACCATGGCCTACTCCCCCACATATGAGAGCCACACTTGTTGGTTCATATTGCAAACCTATTCCTTGATGTTTATAACCCATGGGTAAATGATAAAATTACATGGACCACCAGTTATTCATATTCATGTGGTCAAGGACCACCAGTGATACATACTTATATGGTCAGGGACCACCAGTTATTCATATTTATGTGGTCAAGGACCACCATATTATTCATATTTATGTGGTCAAGGACCACTAGATTATTCATATTTATGTGGTTAGGGACCACCAGTTATTCATATTCATGTGGTTAGGGACCACCAGTGATACATACTTATGTGGTCAGGGACCACCAATTATTCATATTTATGTGGTCAGGGACCACCAGTTATTGCTTGTTATTATACTTATGTGGTTAGAGAACCACCATTCCCCTCCTCCCCTTAGGTGGCTTGTCAAGTCACATGGTGCTCGTGATGTGCATATTTTATTGCTGAAATATGAAATGTTTGTAATTCTTGACTGATGTTTTATTTTATTATGTGCCAGCAGTGTGGAATTTTATAGTTATTTTATTAGGCTACTTAGCCATTTGAAGGTTGGTATAGTATGATTTTCCTCAAGGAATTGATTAAATTTTGTTTTTGAATTATGTTTGAAATGTTGCAATGTAGCTACAATTGATCTTTATTTTGTTTTTTTCTTGAATTTATAGTTTCCTCTTTGGGAGTTTCATTGAAACTTGGGTTTGTGATCTTATGTTACTCAGTTTGAGGCTTTCTCCTTGTTTGCAAATTGCTGGCATGTGTGGTGGAATGTGAAATATGTAAACTACCATATCTTGGGGGTTTCCTTGGTAGATCGTATAGGGGAGTAGATGCGTTGGGGAATCATCTTGAAAGGGGTTGTAAATGGGATCGGTATGGGACAATCAATGATCCATTCGTCCCCTTCTTCTATGATTGTTCTTATCTATATGGAGGAGTCCTTAGATGAGGACCTCAAGATCATCTTTTTGATTTGCTATGGTATCTAGGAATATCCATCCTTGTAAACCCCATTGTGTGAGCCTTATGTTGTAGATTATGTGATTGTATGAGGACAAGCGCATCCATTGGGAAGATCATCCTTTGTATGAGGACAAGCACACACATTGGGAAGAGCATCCTTTGTGTGAGGACAGGCACACCCAATTGGGAAGATCATCCTTGCTATTGTTGTGTGTACATGTGAAATTGCAAGTAAATGTGATGTGGAGTACTTGTGAAGTGTGTGAGTATAATAGTAACAAATGATGCAAGTTAATATTGATTGAAACATGGTATGAGTGCCATGATTATAAGGTAAACTATTCCCTTAAGGAAATATTTGGACAAAATGTGAAATTAATAAATCTAAGACATGATTGGCCATTAAAACAAGAATATTGCTAACATCGTGAGTGATGTTTATGGTGCATAACATTTTTTTATGTGTATATAAGAATGCTAAATGTGTGTTGATATATGCTTTTGTAAAGTTATTGAATATGGTTACATGGTTAATAATTTATAACTACATGGATAGTTGTTAACATTGTTATATTTGGAGTACAAGATAAAGGTTCTATTATGAAAATTTTGCTTCTATAATTTGGATAAGTCATAGAAATGATGTCTCTAATGTGTGCCTATAGTTGATTGTTATGATTATTTCATCAAGCAAAAGGTAAAGTAATTAGTATGATTAACAAAATTATGTGTATGCTTTATTGAGATTATAGTCTCGAACCTTAGAGACTTCTTAGATTTATGGGTGTGTATTAATGTTATTTTTGTTTATACTTGAGTAATTGTAGTTAGATAATTTTGGTTAATTTAAGAGTTAAGTTAAAACTAGGTTGTGTTGCATTTTGAATGGGATCAAGGTACTGTGTGTATTACTCTTTCTTAGTTGTGTCAAGAGTGATATGGTGAAGGAGACTTGCTATGATATAATGGTTGCTTTTGAATGTATGATTTTGTGTGAGGATTTAGTCCCAACCCTTAGTAACTTCCAGGAGGAAGTTTTGTCTTAGGGGGGGAGGATGTGAGGCCCCCACCTATGGATAGGCATGACAAATTGTATATATGGTTGAATATATGTACAAACCTTTACCAAAACTTTAGCACGCTTATTGTTTACAATTCAAGAAGTACGATACCTACCAAATCAAATATGCAATAGTGTGTGGAATTCTAGGAAATGTATTGTGTATATATATATATATCCAATCCTATATGATACTTCCTTCCCCTATATTGTACAATATTCACAAGCATTGAAACAAGAATATATATATTGAACAATAATGGGCCTAATTTGAAATGGGGATGAGTATTTATTAATTTAGAAAAGTAAACTACTAAAAACAAATATGCTATATTATTATGAAAACTCATTTCGATACAAAAGAATAAAGTAAAGGAAAATAATTGTGCTCTATTTTGACTCTATAAACTCATTTGGGTATAGAGAAAAGAAGAACAACTTTTTATATATTTTGATTGATTTTTTTATTTTTTATGTTATCTCAGTGGTATACTAGTTTTAGATTTTAAGCTTAGAAATATGGTCTATCTTATTTGGACTTTTATTTATATTAGAATATATTGATCTACAATTGTGTTTCCCTACTTGATGAAATTTATTGTCTTTCAAGATTCTAATATTGTGAAGCCATGTTTTATTTCCTAAACCTCAATAGTCATACAACAACATGAAACAATGCCATAGTTTAAATTAAGAAAAGAAAAACATAGTTGGTCTCACATCCCATGAAGGATCCATTTTAATTGAGTTGAGGATAGGTGCACTAAGTAATTGATAACAAGGTAAAATTTTGAGAAAGTCTTATAGTTAATCTAGGGAGTATAATAATGTTCACTTCAATTTTAATATCATTGGTATTTTCCAAGGTAATGAATCGATGCTAAAAAAAGGAGTCCCCTCATTCAATTATAGGCAAGACCTCTTTCAATTGGATATCTTACTAGTTAATAATTAATACGATGATAATTTAAATTATCGAAAGTATGTTTTGAGTTATATAAAATATTTAATATAGATCGTAATGTAAATACATACATATATTAATGATAAAGAGGTTGAAGTTGAGTACCGTATGAAAGTGGGGGGAGCATAAAGGTTATGTCGATTAATCCAATGGCGCGCCCAACTTTCCATGATTGCTTCACCTAAAGATGACCCTTGGAGAGGTCGAGATCTAGGAGAATTAACGAAAGGATGGCCTTTGGGCAAGTGAGGGTTGGAAAAAGTTAATGAGATTTATTGTGTGTGGTTGTTGCACATCAGATAGGTTATGCTTCCATAATGAAGGAAAAGAGAGAAAGAAAGGATGGGGGATGGTCATTTTGGGGGAGGGGGATTTTTAATTTTGAATGGCGTTGGAGAGTACCCACCTGGTGTGTATGAGGCCGAAGGGCTTGAATCTTCCAGGCACGTGATGATGAAGGTTGTAATCTTACATTCCGTCATTGTTTCCCATTTGGTGTAGAATCAGGAAGGAGGAATAGTTCCATGATTTTTTTTCCATGGAAGTCAAGTCGTTTTGAACATCCCTCTCTAAATCCAATCAATGGTAATTTATAAAAGGATTGAAATTGAAAAGCCTTTTTCTCCCTTCATGGTATGTTCAATACTTTATAACTCTAAAAATGCAAGGTTCCTTATTTTGTTAATATTGTGAGTATAATTTCTCATAGGATTCATATTAAAATCTCATGTAGTATTATGCATTAAGTTTGTAGAAGGGAATTCCTGTCAAATATTACTTGCCAATGCTTACCGATTTCTTCCCAAGGTTCTTTTACATGTATTTTGTTAGTTTTCACAACACTACATCTTAGAGCAAGCTCAAGTATCTCTAATTCTAGTGAATTTGAATTTCTTTAGAAGTCTCTGTGTTGAATGGAAGAATTTTCCATGGGTAATAAACGTATGGTGTCTCTATTTGAATTCCCAGAATAAGCATACGCTCTTGTATGCTGGAAGAGTATGAGACTGCACATACACCATGTAATTATTTAGTTTAGGTTGTGGAACTTGCACAAATATGTTAAAAGGTTGTATTATTTGAATAGTTATTTCATTATTTATGCTTCAAAATTTGCATTCATGTCTACCAAGCTTTTAGTATTCATTATGTGAGGATTCATCTATCATTGTGACCATCGAGATGATACTTGTTTCAGGCTTTAAGCTAAAATGCACTCTTTTTATGTTTATGTTTTTTTATTTTATTTTATTTTTGTGTACAACACAGATGATTAAGGAATTAGTCACCAAGAAGCTACAGAGGCTTCCATATTCTAATTAACTCATGACATCCAACACTATTTTTGGCACCAACTCCTCAATCTTGGATCCTGCCATTGCGCAGTTTTCATTCCCACACTCTTGTTTAACCTACAACCATTGCATTTCATAAAACAACATTCTTTCAATCATTTTGTCAAATAGTTCACTTTCCTGTTTCTATGCTTGCGCATTTTGCATACATGTCTACCAACGCATTTTGTCTTATAACCCCATAACCTATTTTTAAAACAAAACAAAAAAAAAGAAAGAAAAAAGCTCCCATTTTACCACAGGCAGAGAGGACGCTGGAAAAGGTTGAGGAATTTGGCTTTACACCTTCCATCTCATTTGCTCAAAAGTTTTAAAACCTCTTCAATAAATCCATTTTGTGCATATCCTGCAATCATTGCATTCCAGCGACCACATTTCTTTGAGGCATTATGTCAAATAGTTCACGTGCTTTGTCAATGTGTCCACATTCTGCATACATGTCTACTAGGGCAATTGCAACTATAACATCTAACAAAATTATTCTATCCTTTATGCTTCAATGGATGTCTATTCCCTCTAACAAAATTATTATATCCTTTATGCTTCAATGGATGTCTATTCCCTCTTCCGAAACTCCCACTTCGGCATAGGCATCTTTGATGCTGGAAAGGTTATGAAATTTAGCCTTACACCTATTAATTGCATTTTCTTGAAAGTTTCTAAAGTATTTTCAACAAATCCATTTTATCTATATTCTACAATATGGGAATTCCATGAGAACACGTTTCTTTTAGGCATTTTTTCAGAAAGGTCATGTGCCTCTTCTATTCGCCGCTTTTGTTGAGACCACGATTTCCTTGAAGTATTTAAGAATAATCAACTATAAGAAATGAACAAAGGCATCATATGTCTGACTTTTGCATAATTAATCTTGTAACTTCAGTTCTAGCATTATGTCTCATTGTTCTTTATTCTCAAATTCTCTCGCTAGTTGATAGCTCTTTTTGATATTTAAACTTTATCATGCTTTCAATTTGCTCCTAATCATAACACATTTAAATCAGTTAAAGAGTATATTGTTCTCCAGGTATGTGGTTAATCTATTATTTCATTTGTTCACGCACTCTCTAAATATGAATGATTTATTATTTAAAGCCTCTTATACTGTGCTTGAAGGGATCTTATAGGGCAGTTATTTCTTTTGGCGAGTCATCTTGAAAATAGTTTTTATGTAGTGTGAACCCTATGCGTAAACCAGTTAGGATGGATCTAGTGGGGATTGTTTAAACCTTACCTAAGGCATCCAATGTAGACATAAGCATATGGATTGATCCTCATAAAATTTTTATTGTGGCCTTTGATCGTTTTGTGTACAAATACCTTGGAAGGTTTTTTCCCATCTCCTACGATTTTAATTCTAACTACCCAAGTATCATATTTAGTTTGTATTTAGATTTTAATGAAATGGATGAGTGTATGAGCATGATTGTTAAAGAGATATGAATCAATGAGAGATGCAAAATGAATAATAAAGAATGGAGTACAAGAAGAAAATAATTAGGAAATATAAAATGGAAAACAATTAGTAAACGAGAGTAGTAAACAATATGATGAATTATCACAATTGGAGAAAGTAATCCTATAGCTACAACTATCTCCTCCGACTCTATCTAAACCTACCATCTAATATAACTAACTATTCTACCGACCTCATTTATTATATTTTTCCTTTTCTAAGTCTAAATGAAACTTTTGTGAGTATATAATCTTTTAAATGACATCTAAAACCTATCTAAAGATAAATTGATCTTCAGTTCTTAATAACAATATCATGATGATAAATCATGAGTTTAGCCATTTTGAAGTTTAGAAGATCATGTGATTACCATATTTGTGACCATTATTGCAACATAACCAAGTGGTTTTTCATTTTTGTTTTCTTTGGTTACCAAATCGTTTACTATCGAATGCAAAAGTCATGGGTTGTTATTTATTTATTTATTTTTGTATGGACTAGATCTTGATTTCATATTCATTTAGAATGAATAGTCATTGATTCATTATCTATTAGTTTTAATTCTTAATTATCAAGTTATTAGAATTGCATATTATAGCAATTATTTTGATATTTATTAGTAATATATGATATTATTTGGATTGTATAGTTATCCTTTTGATAATTATTTGTATGGCATGGTTATCATTTTATATAAATATCAAGTTAGCCATAGTTAAAGATTGAGTTTTAGTTTTGGTTAACATTTGTATGGCTATTAAGTTGTTATCATTTACCTAGTAAGTAGTTGAAGCATAGAGTTATGTTGATATCCATATGTTAGTATCTTGAGTTGTTACCACTCTCTAGCATTGTAAATTTTATCAATATTGTGGTATCTTATGCATTTCAATTGAATAGCTATGATTATAAGAAATTGTTTTAATATATATATATTTATTCATCTAAGCGATCAAGTCCATTTTACTAATTAAACATGATTGATAAATAATTATTAGATCAGATGATTTGAAAGGGCTTTGTTAAAAGAGAATCTCTTAGGTCTTGGGTATTGACACCTAATGTGAAAAGCTACAAACCATTTGGAACTAGAAATTAAAGATCAAATTTAGGTAAATCTAGAACTTTCATTTCTTTACAAACTCAAGGAAAATATCATTGGAGTGTGTTGCCTAGTATATCCTTACCCAAGTCTCAGATCCCTGGCTTCACCTAAGTGGGTGGAAACCGACTGTGGAACTGTCTGGGGTATTGAGCCCTAGAAAGGGTTGTGTACCTACTCTTTTAATTTATAATTAATGGTATAGAGGTGTAAGATGAATTTGAGTAGAGGATCGAGTTAGCACATTTTAGTGTTGATGTTAAGCCATATTTTTTAACTTAGTGATTATATTCATTTGTTATCCAACCATGTGGGATATGGTTGAAGCCTAGTTGTCGAACTATGATTCCTCTATGAAATATATATGTAGTCAAGGCTATCAAAGATGAGCCCCCGAGGAATTAGGTCTGCCCCTTAGGCTTGTCCTATTTTTATTACCTTGATTCAATATGGACATATAGTATTTTCATAACTTGTGACTTGAATTAAGTCTGTGATGATTGATGGGTTAGTTGAACTAATCATACCTACCTTGGTTTCATGTGGATTCCATGTCTCCACTTGAAACCCTCCTAGGATTGCGTAAGCAATTTAGTTGTCTAACTAAATATATTAATCTTTAATTGGTCAAATGTTGTATGCTCCCTTATAGTGCCTTCTTTGGTAGCAACTTGGTGAGTTTTGTAAGAATTCTCGAGCAAAATTTGATAGTTGTGTTTTCTCCTTAACTGTATTTTGAGTGTTAAATTTAGGGAATTACAATCACCACCATATAACACCCATAATACCCAACATTCATATGCATGTATCGGGAAACCAATACACCAATTATTAGAACTACCAACATATCAACACTAATCCTAATCCTAAAATTCACTCATATAATACAAATACTTATCAACACATCTCCACTCAATTCATCATGACTTCACGACATGCACTCATCCCCCTAACTACACTCATCCACAACATAACATCCCTACATAATACCAAATAGATTCACAACAATATTCTAATCCTAACACATCTAATCATTCACAACATTATGCTAATCTATCATCATCAAACTACCCCTAAGGTCAACATTCATTACATCATGCATCCACCTACAATGCCATTAACATACCCCTACAATAGATCATAGCAATCTATCTCTTAAAATAAAAAATTTGCAACAAGTTGCCAATATCCACATACAACCATAGAAAAAGAGCAACACATTAGAAGACATATGACCCTACCCATTTGACATGAATTTATATATTTCACCCTTTCCACAAAACTTTCAAACTCTAAAATTTGATAATTACAAAGGAAAGGGAGACCCTCGTGATCACATGAGAGAGTTATATGTACCTCATTTAGAAGTGATGCATAACAATACTTATCTAATGTGCCTCTTCCTGGGTGATCCCACAATAGTGGTTTACACTTTCTGGGAGATCCCAATTTTTGCTAAAATCACATATTTTTAAAAAATATAATGATTTAAGCCTTAAAAATTTCCATTTAAAGGATTTCAATTGAAGAGGGTTTGATCAAACCACCTTAGATTAAACCCCCTTGGATAGAGCCCTGCTAGTTTTAAACCATACCTATAACGGAGTCTCCTTTATACCTATCAAAATGTTGATAAAAAGTAACTTTTAATTCAGCTTTTGGGGGATCAAATGAATTCATTTTTTTTTTTTTTTAAGTATGTAGTCCTTGTTATAAGCTTCCCAAAAAGTATAATTTTAAATAAATTTAATTTGATTATTATATTTATTTTTTATTTCTCGTGAATGTAGGTTTTTCATCAAAAATCAAGCTCTCTGTTCTGCACATATGGAAAAATAGTCAATTATAAAAAAAATTTGAAAAATATCAATACACTAGATATTGATGTCCCTGATCCAACAAAAAAAAACTGAATTTTTATACATACAAAAAAAGTTATGTTTTAGCTAGTAAATCATGTCTAAATTGTAACTGGTTCGACTTTGAAACTTAATTAAGAAAAAAATTCTATGAAACCAATTCCATGCACTAAGTATTGTAGTTATGAATCTAAATTCGAAAAAAAATATAATTTTATCCTTCATAGAAAAAAGTTGTGTTAGCCAGTAACGTCACTCTTTAAAAATGGTGTTTACTGTTAAAAACTAGTTTTTGAAGGAGATGGAAAAATAAGTGCAATCTGATTCCAAAAAAATTGAAAAAACTATATTTAGAATCTATAGACAAAATGTCACAAATCACTAGTTTGCATCATCTTCAAATTCCTCACGGTTTAGCCACTATAGGTGCCCGAAAGTGAAGATCTAGTTTTAAAAATAATTCAATGTCCAGTTTGGCCAAAAATTGTAAACTAGTATTGTGTTATCACCCTCCCAAGAATCTTAGGAGGGAAAGCTATGGAGTGGTTCTCTAAACTCCCTACAGGTATAAGAACCTTGAATAAACTAGTTGACAAGTTTATATTGCATTTCTCTTATAATACGGAGTGTGAAATAAAAATGACTAACTTATGTACCACTAAGCAAAATGATGGAGAAATATTTGCCTCCTTACAAAGGTGGAAAAACTTAGCTAGTAAAATTCCATGTCACATCCCAAAGAAAAAATTGGTTGAGATGTTCATTCAAAACATGAACACTGAACTAGGGTTTCACTTGAAAATGCTATTTTAAAATTATTTTGATGAAGTCATTGAGAAGGGGCTTACTATCAATAAAGTCATAGTTGCTAAAGGACTTATTAAAATCTTCAAAGAAAATAAAAAACTATTCAATCTCTTTGAATGACAAGTCCCGTTATTGGAATAAGAACAAAAATGGTGTTAATGATGGCATGGTTGATTCTAAAATGGCTCAAACTACTCAACCCACATTATGCATACAAGCACCAAACAATGTTCAAATATCAGCAAATATACAAGATAATACACAACAAGCACCTCCTAGACTCAATAACAACCCACAATGAAAATTCACTCCTCTAGGGGAACACATAGAGTCTATGATTCTAAAATTAATCCAAGAAAATATAGTCACCCTACCATAAATCATGAAATATAAACCCATGTGATGGAAAGACAACTATTTTTGTGATTACCATAGGCTAAAAGGACACAAAACTCCCAACTATTTTAAATTAAAGTACCTAATTTAGGACTCAATCAACAAGGAAGATGATTGTGTGGAAAACTAAAACAATTCTTTAAACAGTGACCATGTGATCTTCAAGGATCCATTATACAATCATGAAAAAGGAAATGCCTCTAGCTAGGGTGGTACCTCAAGAAACAATGCCAATTATACAATTATCAACTATTATTATATAGTTTACCATATTGATGAGGTTGAAACTATCTATCCACCATTATTATAAAGAACCTAAATCTTGAATGTAATGTAACAACTCACAGATGCAAAATTACTCTACAAGAAGCCACATCTAGAACATCCACTATACCTTAATACAATCTTCTAGATCAATTGAGTAAAACACCAACTCAAATATCCATTTTAGAGATTTTATGCATATCATTAAATCATAAAGATATATTAGATAAATTTCTCATGGAATCATCAGTACCAATAGATCTAAATTTGGACCAACTTCATGTTATGGTCCGTCATCTTACCTCTACCTATCATCTGACCTTTTTCTTATAAAGAAATGAAATCTCATTTGCCTACTCACAATCATGCCCTTCAATCAGAAATATTTATCCATAAACACCACATAAAACATGTCCTAATAGATGGTGGTGTTGGTTTGAACATTTTCACCTTAAAATTGGTGAAAATATTGGGATGCTCTGAGGAAGTTATATATTCCACTAAGAAGATACTAATCAGAGATTAAGATGATGTTGAATGACCATCCAAAGGGACCATAACTCTAATGATAAAAGTATGAAAAATAGTCAAGGACATAGTATGCCAAGTACTGTTTCTAGAACACCCATATAATGTACTTCTTGGTCACCCATGGATTCATGCCATGCAAGCAATTCCATCAACTTTTCACAAGTGTCTCAAGTTCTATCATGATGGACATGAAGTAACTATTTCAGTAGATCCAGATACTTTTGAATATTGTGTTAACTTGATGGGATACAACACACTCCATATTCTTAACAACATTGAAGCATCCTCCTCTAAATCCTACAAAGACCCATTGGCACTAACTTAAACATCTACTCAGTACATAGTTACTCTTGAGGTTATGGTTCAAGTCAAAGACAAGGGTGTGGGTTATATGATATGACACAATATTTCTATGTAGCTAACTTCCATCATCTCTTAGATCATATGGAGCACCAATTAAAACACACCTAGTATCCAACATAATAATCAAATGCAATTCGACCACCTTTTCCAAATGGGGGAATTGGACAAATAATCTGTAGAAGAAAACATATTTAAGTGGATTTATAATGAAAAAGGAGATACTATCATATTAATAGTGGAAAATTACACCAAGGGATTCTTAATAATGGAACACATGAGGTATGATGGCCATAGCAGCCTTGGCACATAGAAGTAAGGGATGATGGAACTAATCTCAATATTTTTCAAACCATGCTATATAGGCCTTGGATTTGTGAAACTAGATATTGTGTCTTCAACTACTGAAAGTACACTTGTGGAAGTAGATAAAACTTTTTCCATTGATAAGTTGTCTAACAAGGATACTTTCAATGATTCCTTCGAGGCTATTGCCAACATTTTTCCAAGATCATAATATTTGCACTATATCTCATTTATCCTTTGAACCTACCCCCTCTACCAGCACCATTTCACTTGTCTACCCCAATATCTATTAGAACTAACGAGATCCACCTAGTATGGATATATTCCAAAATGATGAGGCTATTGTTGAGTTCTTGGGACTTTGAGATGGGATACCTCTAGGATATCATAGAGAAATATTCATTATATAACTAGACACAATGGCATACTTTGGGGATCATTTCAAACCTTTCAGTTGTAAAAACATAAAATTATAAATAGTTCCCCTAGTGAAAACCACCTTGTGGCACTATTGAACCATAAAAGAGGAAAAGTAAAGGACATATTTGAGGGTTAAAAAAAATTTAGGCACCCAAGGATTGAAATTTTAACAATCTCCCCATGGATCAATAAAGATCTCAAGTTCTTATTGAAAAATAAAAGGAAGAAAACATCAGTACCACATATGGTATTGGGATCACATTCTTTGCAACATCAGTATCTAAGGAGGAAAGAGTTAACTTCACGACACTTTCCAAAATAGATAAATAAACTTTGCATGGTCCTATGTGGACATGCCTAGATTGGACCCTAATTTGGTACTACATCATCTAATAGTAACACCAAGGGAAAAATTAATAAAGTATAAGCTACGTAAAATGTACCCTCAAATAGTATTTCTCATTAAAGTATAACTTCAAAAGTTGTTAGATGTGGGTTTTATTCATCAATTGATTATCCCAAGTGGATATCAAACTTGGTCCCTATCACTAAACCCACTAGGGGCATTCGAATATGCACAAAATTCAAAGATCTAAATAAGTCATGTCTGGAGGATAAATTTCCTTTACCCAACATAGATATGATCATGGATTTAACAATAGGGCACAAAATTCTATCCTTTATGGATGGGTTTTAGGATACAATCAGATCCACATTTCCCCTAAGGACCAATATAAAACAACATTCACTTGTCTATGGGGGACCTTTTGTTGGAATGTCATATCATTCGACCTTTAAAATGTCGAAGCTACCTATCAATAGGATATGAAAACTATCTTTCATCACATGATGCATATCTTGTTGGAAGAATATGTGGATGATCTAGTAGAAAAATCAGTCACCAGGGAGGGTCATTTGGACATCTTGGCCAAAATATTTGATAAGCTGGAGAAGTAGAACCTTTGGCTAAATCCTAAGAATTTTTTTTTTAGGGTGACATCTATATATTTAATAGGACATATTACATATTAAACGAGCATTTAGGTAGACCCAACAAAGTTAAAAGGAATAATTGGCATGCCTCGCCCCACTACTCTCAAACAACTATGAAGCTTACAATGAAAGGTACAATCCATTTATTTTTTAATTTCACAACTGGTGGATAAATATCACCTTTTTACACACCTCTTACATAAGGGTGTTACCTTTAATTGGGATACAAAATATCAAAAGGAATTTTAGCAACTAAAAGACTATTTGGAATCTCCTCCAATATTAATAACACTAGTTCAAAGCAAGCCTTTGTTATTGTATATATCTACCACACTAGTAGCACTAGGTGCACTCCTTGCACAACATGATGACACAAGAAGAGAAAGGGAATTCAATTACATTATCCATACTTTTGTGGGCTAATAACTCAATTATACAATGATTGAACATGCCTATTTAGTGGTTGTCTTTACTACACAGAATCTAAGACATTATATGATTAACCCCCTGAAAAAACTTCTTGTAAAAATTAATCATCTCAAGTATTTATTAAACAAGGACACACTCATAGGGAGACTAGCTGGTGTATGTGTTCCAAGGCTTGCTTGCACAACTAGCTAAGAAGACCCTTCCTCATCTTCTTCTAGGAACCTAACCTCTTTCAGGTCCTTGTTAGGCTTAGATAATTAACTAAGTCTTAATCCAACTCTTCTCCAAGAGTCTCACACCTTGTGCTTCACCTTGAAGGACTAACACCATGTAGTTTCTTCACTGTTTGTACCCTCACTTAGAAAGCTCTAAGTACTAACTATTCACCATTCATGAGATTCATTTCAGGGGTGTCTATTAACATGGAAACATTCCATTTGCTCATATTTGGATCCATTGAGAAGGATCTTCAATTCTTTCTTTATCGGGTTTAGGGTTTCACCATGAGGAGGCCTAATTCGGCCTATTTACTAGAACCTCACTAATCTCTCACTCAAACCCTAGTTCAGTGGTTTGATAAAAACTCAATCCCTCTAGAAGGTTAGGATATGTCTATACCCTACCTAGAACTATACTTGTTTCGTACTATACTTCAATCCCCTGCCTCAAATTCTTCATTTATCACTGTCAAACCTCTAACCGAGTTCTCCTAACTCACCTAGAGCTTGAAATTTAAACTAGCAACCTTGCTTCCCTGATCTCCTACCTCTATATACATTATGTACAATGGATCCACTCTAAGATTCATCCCCCTTTTCGAAGTTTCAAGGTTTGAATCTCAAGTGAGAGCCATGAAAACAAAAACAGTCTAAAAAAAAAGGAACCTGCACACTGTCTAATTCAAACTTATTTCTCTACAATCTGAAGACTAACTCAAAACCACTAACACACTAACTAGAAAAGTCTTTAAAACATCCTACACTATTCAAATCCAAAACTAATCTTCAAGTATCAAACAATGTAATCACACTGTCACCATGAAATGCTCAGGTTCTTCTCTAAACATAATTGCAGAGCTATCTTCTATTACACCCACTTCTTACAAAACAAAAACATCCTCTACTTACATTAGATGCCATTCACCATGTTTTTAGGGTCTGTTGGTCGATCTCCCACTCCCATCTTTTAGGGGATCCTATGTAACCGAGTTGCATGCAACATTTTCCATAATGGCAAATGTTGTCATGACAACTTTGTAAGTCTTGATTCTTAGGACCTCTATCTCCTATATCTCGAGTAACCAACCCCATTAATGGCCTCATGGCATCTTTTCTAACATCATCCATGTGTTTAGAACACATGTAAGACTCCAGATCAACCATTAAGCTAAAAAAACTAAGCAATTAAAAGCTACTAACAATGACTAATTTGGTGACCTTAGTCCTAATGACTAACTCACCTAACCCACATTGCAATGACCTTCTAAGGTCTAAAACACACACACGCACACTACTCTGACTTGGCCAATGTCAGATACAAGCCAAAATGACAAGAAAAATTGAGGTTAGCCTAGGTGCTCTTGCACCATCCTCCCCAAGTAAAAGCTTTCAATCCACCCTTGGATTGAGTGAGTTGAGGTCTATGCCCAACTTCTTGAACTCTGATTCTTTGATCCACACTGCATCAACATTATTTTTTCCATGCCTCTTGATCAGATGCTCTTTGTATTCCTTGGTTCTAGTCTTCTTGTAGACTCTAGTATCCAGTATACTGTCAGCTTGCTTGACTATAGCAGAAGGTAGTCTGAGCTCTTCCACATCATGGATGAATTCATTGAGGCTTTGATCCATGTCTGGTGGTGGTCCTTTGTAATGAACCAGATCTGCAATGTTGAAAATAGGGGACAGTCCACTGTCTTTCGGTAGCTCCACTCTAAAAGCATTGTTCCCATACTTTTCCAAGATAGGACAGGGACCTATCTGCTTCATCTGCAACTTGTGAGGGACACCTTTCTGCAATCTGAACTTTTTTAGATGCACCATCACCAAGTCTCCCACATTAAACTAAACTTCTCTTCTATGCTCATCCACCTTGGTCTTATGCTTCATAGTTTTCTCAGTCAATGTCTTCCTGACTGTGTCATGAATCTCCTACATTGCATAGGAAAAATTATCAGCATATCCACTTCCCTTAACTCCATCCCTTAGGTCTCTTAGCTCATAGACTCCCCTAGGATGTAAGCCATATACAATTTCAAAGGGGCTCTTCCCTGTTGACCTATTTACAGTGTCATTATAGGCATATTCAGCTTGCCCAATCAACTGATCCCATTGTTGACCATACTCCTTGGTCAAGCACCTTAATATATTTCCAAGGCTCCTGTTTACAACCTCGGTCTGACCATTAGTTTGGGGATGGTATGCAGATCCAAAAGATAAATTAGTGCCCAATCTCTACCAAAAACTCATCCAAAAATGACTCATAAACTTGGTGTCTCTATCTGACACTATGCTCATCGGTAACCCATGTATCCTTACTATCTCTTTGAAGAAGAGAGAGGCTATTTGGCTGGCATCATTGGTTGTCTTACATGGCACAAAGTGAGCCATCTTGTTGAATTTGTCCACAACTACATAAACACTATCCATGCCTTGTCTTGTCTTGGGTAACCCAACTACAAAATCCATACTCAAGCATTCCCATGGCCTAGTAGGAATAGGTAGTGGTTGGTATAGGCCTACATTTGAAGAAGTGCCCTTGGCCTTTTGACATACTATACAACTTTCCAGATACCTTCTTACATCAAGGTTCATTCTTGGCCAAAAGTAGAACCTTTGAACAAGTTCTTGTGTCTTTGTGATCCCAAAATGACCACTCAATGCTCCATTGTGCTTTTCCTAAATCAAATTCTCTCTAATAGAGCCTCTAGGGACACACAACTGATTCCCCTTAAACAAAAGGTTACTCTACAAAGTATATTCAACATATCTACTATGAAAATGATTCTTGTATTCAACACATACCTTATAAATGTTTGCAAAATCTTCATCATTTGCATATAGATCCTTGAAATGATCTATTCCCATGCTCTTCAACTGAATCTCTTGGATGGTAAGAGCTCTTCTACTCAAGGTATCTGCCACCTTGTTGAGTACTCCTTTATTGTGCTTGATATTAAAAGTGTAAGCTTGCAGATATTCAACCCACTTCATGTGCTTGTGACTCAATTTCTCTTGTGAATTTAGGAAACTAAGTGCTTGGTTGTATGAATATACTATGAAATCCTTGGGAAGCAAGTAGTGCCTCCATTTCCTTAAAGCCTGAACCAATGCATACATCTTAAGGTCATAAGAAGAATACTTCTTCTTGGCTTCACTTAACTTTTCTGAATGAAAAACCATCGGTGTTCCCTCTTGGCTTAGAACAGCTCCAATAGCCACATTTCTTGCATCACACTCAATGGTGAATAGCTTCTCAAAGCTTGGCAACACTAAAATAGGTCGGGTAGCTATCTTTTCCTTCAACAACTCAAAACTTTTGCTAGCTTGCTCATTCCATACAAACTTAGTCTTTATGCCTCCTTTAATGGTATCCAACATAGGAGCACAAATAGCACTAAATTGCCTTATAAACTTCCTATAGTATTGGGCAAGGCCATGAAAACTTCTTACCTCTGTTGTTGTCCTTGGAGTAGGCCAATTGAGGATGGCTTCCACTTTGCTAATGTCCATTTTCAAATTTCCATGAGATAGAACAAATCCAAGGTACACTAGCTCTGTCTTGATGAACTCACACTTCTCTAAATTGATCATTAACTTCTCCTCATGTAGCTTCTTGCAAACCAACTCTAGGTGTCTGAGATGTTCTTCTCTTGTCTTGCTATAAATCAGTATATCATCAAGATATACCACTACAAATTTGCCAATGTAGTCTTTGAGGACTTCATTCATGAGCCTCATGAATGTGGAGGGGGCATTAGACAATCCAAATGGCATGACAAGCCACTCATATAAACCCTCATTAGTTTTGAAGGCTTTTTTCCACTCATCTCCCTCATGTATCCTAATTTGGTGATAACCACCCTTTAAGTCTATCTTGGAAAATTATTTGGCTTCCCCTAGACAATCCATTAGATCTTTAATCCTAGGGATAGGGAACCTATATCTGATGGTTATCCTATTTATGGCCCTTGAATCTATACAAAGCCTCCAATCTCCTCCCTTTTTAGGTGCTAGGACAGTGGGTATGGCACATGGGCTGATGCTCTTCTTAATAAGACCTTGGTTTAGGAGTTCTTGTATTTGTCTAGAAACTTCCTCATTTTGTTGAGGGGTCATCTTATAGGCTGCTTTATTGGGAAGGGTAGCTCCTGGTATGAAGTCTATCCTATGACTTATAGCTCTTTTAGGAGTTAATGCTACTAGTTTTCCACTACTTACAATACCTTCATAAGTCTACAGTATGCTTTGTATCTCTTTAGGTAGCTCTGGCTTCTTGGATGTTTGTCACCACTTACCTCTCTTGGCCTTAACACTAGTGCATAGTCAATTCCTTCTCCTTCTTCCAAGGCTTCTAAGAAATATTTTTCATCAACCATGAGTATGTTAGGACCTGCTGTCTTCACCTCTGCATCTTCTAACAGTGACTGAATTTTGAATGTTACCTTATCCTTCTTGAAAGTATAGGAGTTCTTCACTCCATCATGCATAGCTTGGCGGTCAAATTGCCATGGTCTACCTAGGAGCAAGTGACATGCATCCATAGGTAACACATCACACAAATCTTTGTCCTTGTACCTTCCAATTCAAAACTCCACCCATGCTTGTTCATTTACCAACACATGTTGGCCTTTATTTAGCCATGTGACCTTGTAAGGATTTGTGTGGGGTATCCTTGTCAACTTTAGCTTGCTGACTACTTCCTCTGACACAATATTGTAAGTAGACCCTGAGTCAATGATGACTCTACATACTTTCCCCATCATTTTGCACTTTATCCTAAACAGGGACCTCCTTTGGCTTGGTTCTTCCTTAACCGGATCTTTGATCAAAGTTCTCCTCATCATGAGGTTCTCACCTTCCTCTGAATTTAATGCTACCTCAGAATGTTTCTCTGCTACATTTGTCTCATCATGAACTAGATTAGTTCTCTTATCACCTCCTTGAGAAGTACTACCTTTCTCTGGACACCTATAGGTAGATTGTCCCATTTGATTGCAGTGATAACACTTCATATTGGCAAAGTAATTGCCTCTTCCTTGTCCACCACTTCTTCCTCTAGAGTTAGAGCCTCTTCCTCTACCACCTCTACTAGAGCTTCCTTCTTGTTGCTCAATGTACTTAACTTCTCCTTGAGCCCTTGATTCTGAACTCCTTCCACCATAGCCACCTCTTTGTCCTCTACTATCTTTTCCTTTACCTCTACTCTTGGAGGTTTGCTCTTGCTTCCTTTTGCTTTTCTCCTCTATCTTCAAGGCCATTTGATAACATTGGCGGATGGTTTTGAAGTTCACTAGACTCATGTCTTCTTGAATAGACCATTTGAGTCCATTCAAGTACCTTGCTAGCTTGATGCTTTCATCTTCAACCACCTTTGATCTTAGGCACAACTTTTGGAACTCCTCAGTGTATGCTTGGACATCCAAATCTTTTTGTCTAAGATTGTGTCTCCTCCTATGCAATTGGACTTCATAGTCATCAGGTAGGTAGGTTTTCTTTACTTTAGTTACCATGCCCTTCCATGTAACTATAGGACCCTTTCCTTCTTTTTCTCTTTCATTTTGCACAAACTTCCACCATGTGAGAGCCGAACCTCTCAACCTTGACATGGCTACCGTGATTTTTTGGGCTTCTGATATACCATCACATTCAAAGTGATTCTCTATACTGTCAATCCAGTCCATGACTGAATTAGGATCCATTTGTCCACTGAAAAGTGGTACACCCTCCAAAGCTTTGCCACTTAAAGCCTTTAGTGCCTTCAAGAAGGGTTCTTCAGGAATAACAGGGTCAAGGGTTGGAGCTTCCTCTTCCAATTCCAACTCCTTTTCAATGGCTTCTTTCTCTTCTTTTTGACCTATTTTATCCTTTACCTTGTCTGCCTTTTCTTGGAATTCACCTAAGATTTGCTCCATTTGAGCCAATCTTTCTCTTAGTAACTTGTTATCCTCTTCTTGTTCTTCTACCTTCTTGGCTAACTCAGCGTTAGTCACCATATTTTTATCTTCTACTGGTGTATTCTCTCCTACTGATTCAGTGGGTTGTAACATCAACCACAAGCCTGATCAAACTTTGCTCTGATACCAATATGGTGTATGTGTTCCAAGGCTTGCTTGCACAACTAGCTAAGAAGACCCTTCCTCATCTTCTTCTAGGAACCTAACCTCTTTCAGGTCCTTGTTAGGCTTAGATAATTAACTAAGTCTTAATCCAACTCTTCTCCAAGAGTCTCACACCTTGTGCTTCACCTTGAAGGACTAACACCATGTAGTTTCTTCATTGTTTGTACCCTCACTTAGAAAGCTCTAAGTACTAACTGTTCACCATTCATGAGATTCATTGCAGGGGTGTCTATTAACATGGAACATTCCATTTGCTTATATTTGGATCCATTGAGAAGGATCTTCAAGCCTTTCTTTATTGGGTTCAGGGTTTCACCATGAGGAGGCCTAATTCAGCCTATTTACTAGAACCTCACTAATCTCTCACTCAAACCCTAGTTCAGTGGTTTGATAAAAACTCAATCCCTCTAGAAGGTTAGGATATGTCTATACCCTACCTAGAACTGTACTTGTTTCGTACTATACTTCAATCCCCTGCCTCAAATTCTTCATTTATCACTGTCAAACCTCTAACCGGGTTCTCCTAACTCACCTAGAGCTTGAAATTTAAACTAGCAACCTTGCTTCCCTAATCTCCTACCTCTATATACATTATGTACAATGGCTCCACTCTACGATTCATCCGCCTTTTCGAAGTTTCAAGGTTTGAATCTCAAGTGAGAGCCATGAAAACAAAAACAGTCTAAAAAAAAGGAACGTGCACACTGTCTAATTCAAACTTATTTCTCTACAATCTGAAGACTAACTCAAAACCACTAACACACTAACTAGAAAAGTCTTAAAACATCCTACACTATTCAAATCCAAAACTAATCTTTAAGTATCAAACAATGTAATCACACTGTCACCATGAAATGCTTGGGTTCTTCTCTAAACATAATTACGGAGCTATCTTCTATTACACCCACTTCTTACAAAACAAAAACATCCTCTACTTACATTATATGCCATTCACCATGTTTTTAGGGTCTGTTGGTCGATCTCCCACTCCCATCTTTTAGGGGATCCTATGTAACCGAGTTGCATGCAACATTTTCCATAATGGCAAATGTTGTCATGACAAATTTGTAAGTCCTGATTCATAGGACCTCTATCTCCTATATCTCGAGTAACCAACTCCATTAATGGCCTCATGACATCTTGTCTAACATCATCCATGTGTTTAGAACACATGTAATACTCCAAATCAACCATGAAGCTAAAAAAACTAAACAATTAAAAGCTACTAACAATGACTAATTTGGTGACCTTAGTCCTAATGACTAACTCACCTAGCCCACATTGCAATGACCTTCTAAGGTCTAAAACACACACACACACACACTACTCTAACTTCGCCAATGTCAGATACAAGCCAAAATGACAAGAAAAATAGAGGTTAGCCTAGGTGCTCCTGCACCACTAGCTAAATGGGTTATGATCCTCAGTGAGTTCAAAATTGAATATATAGATAGTAAGGTGATCAAAAGACAAGAGATTACAGATCAACTATCAGATGTACCTATTATAGTTGATAACCTACTAGAGTTTGATTTTCCAAATGAGGTTATATTCATAGTAACTCCTACTTAGATATGG
Organism: Sequoiadendron giganteum; assembly: GCA_007115665.2. Taxonomy (NCBI): domain Eukaryota; kingdom Viridiplantae; phylum Streptophyta; class Pinopsida; order Cupressales; family Cupressaceae; genus Sequoiadendron; species Sequoiadendron giganteum. The sequence continues at coordinate 366,522,894 of CM021109.1, forward strand.
AAATTATACTTTGATGGCTCGTACACACAATATGGATCAAGAGAAAGTATATTATTTATCATAGGACTTAGAATGATAATACAATGGAAACTCAAGAAAATTCAATTCTACAAAGATTCTCAACTAGTTACAAAGTAGGTGAATGATGAGTACTAAACCAAAGATGAGAAACTTCTAACTTAGAAGAAAATGGTAGATATTTCTAAATATTACTTCATGTACATCAAATTTGAGTAGGTTACCAAACTAAGCAACAAAGTAGCATATGAAATAGTGAATATCAAATCTTTATTAGATATACCTCACAATACCCAATAGTGTCAATTTTTGGTGGAACAAATCTTGTCCCAGCTTTTAATGTTTGGGATTCTGAACTAGTGTGCAAAATCATTGGTCCCAATTTCCCTTGGTACCATGACATATAGAACTACCTCCATCAACAAACCATACCACCTAATTTATCCAACAACTAGAGAAAGTCTTTTATCCAACGTTCATCTTGTTTCCTTATTCTAGGTGATACACTCTATCAAAGGAGCTTTGAAAGTACTCTCCTTAAGTGTCTTAAATCAAAAAAAGCACAAATTTCCCTATAATAGGTACATGATGATATTTATGTTTCACACTCTAGTGGTCCAAATCTAGCAAAGAAATTAATTAGAACTGGATACTACTAGCCAACAATAGAACAAGAGGCCCACATGTTTGCTCATAAATGTCACAAGTATCAGCAACATACATGGATTTTCTCTCAGTGGGGGCTTGAAATCATAGGAAAATTACATCCTCCATCATCTAATGAATATAAATATATTATTACTGGAACATAATAACTTACTAAATGGATTGACTGACGTCACTAGAAATAAAATTGTAAAGTTTATCCCAAACTACATCATTTGTTGATATGGTATCCCATCAACCATTATCACTAGAAATGGTCACCCATTTAAGAACCAAGATGTTTGTGAGCTCTACAATGAGTTTCAAATCCAACACTACTTTTCCACCCCTACTATCTACAAATTAATGGTCAAGCAAAGGCATCAAATAAAACCATATTAAAAATTATTAAAAATACTATCAATGATGTTGATCATGAATGGCACATCCAACTTAATCATGCATTGTGGGCATATCGAACTAGAATTCACACACCTATAGGTGCCACCCTATATTCCCTAGTTTTTGAAGCTAAATAAATTTTACCTATTGATGTCGAGCTATCATCACTCAGATTCTCTCTATAGAATATCAGTACTAATGAAGAATATAAATATTCCAGACTACATGACTTGGAATCGCTAGATGAATGACATCTCAATACACTCAATCAACTACAAGTTCATCAAAAATATCTCCATCATAGTTATATTAAGAATGCCATCTCACAAAAGTTAGAGATGGGAGATTTAGTACTCAAGGAAAAAAACTAGCAAGATCATGAGAAGAAAGGAAAATTTGAGCCCCATTGGTTAGGACCCTTTGTCATTACAACATTTTATGGGTTAGGAGCATATAAGTTGTCAACATATGAAGGTGAACCACTTGATTATCCCATCAATGGCATCCACCTCAATAAATTTTTTGCATGATCTTAGGAGTATCTAATTAAAAAAATAGAAATTTGCAAAAATACAAAGAAAATAAAAAAATGAAAAAAGTAAAAAATAAAATAATCCACACTATAGTGAAAACCACTTCAGTGGCACCTTGGGTAAGTATAATGGTGAAAACCACTTCAGTGTCACCTTGGGTAAGTATAATGGTGAAAACCTAGTTACAGGCACTATGTGTAGAAACTGAATTCAACCATCAATTAGCGCTTTCACCCTTCGCCATCCATATTAAAGAAAAATCATATACTTATCACCCTATCATAGCTTGATACTGGTCCACTATAAGATCATTCATCCTAGTTTAGGAAACCCACTCAGAATAAATCCATATCATCCATTTCATTAAATAATAAATCCAATTCCTAACTGGGGGCATTTCCTTGACCTAGTGTTTGGATTTGGTCCTTGAATATCTTATTAGAGGAAGAATATATCACTTATCCCATAACATAACTTCATACAATCCAAAATAAATACACTCATTCATAACATTTAAAAATAAATCTGCATCATATTCACTCACCATGACACGAGTAAATTTTATGTTGCCTAGGAAAAAAGATTGATGCAAACACAAACTATGCAACATCCCAACATATTGAGCGTTCATGAAAAAATCAGAAGTAGGAGACTCAAGATAAACTATCTACAACCTATTGACCAATTTCCAAATCCACTTTAACCACCTTATCCAATAAATCAAGTCCTAACAGATACATCTTTCCTACAATGGACATTTTTTACTATTGAGCAAATATTTTCTGCCAAGAAAATCTATTAGTTATTGAATTGTTTGATCTTTGATTATTTTTATGGCTTTATTTATCTTATTTTCCTATTCCAATTTTCCTCAAGGATATATCAAAATGATTAGAGGATCAAGAAAGGGGAAAGGTAATTCTTTCATATGTTGTGTTTTTGGAATGTTTTTAAGTGTTGCTATGCCAAGTACGACTTGTGTACTAGACTAGATTTGAACATTAACAAATCACCCTATGTATATAAGGTTATCACCTTTATACAATAGGGTTATCATGTTGTGAAGCTATGTTTCCGTTCAAATTCTAACAAGGTTCCATCATGTTTGGTACATTTAAGAATAATCCTTATTTGTTATGTCTTCATCCTAGAAATGGCTATTGAATTCACCAAGGTTTGTCTCAACTTTGTGTACATATATTTGCTTTTCATATATCAAAAAATGTAGGCAAAAGGATGTAGATACCGCCATGGTTTTCCATTATTTTTTGTGCATACATCCACTTTCCACATAATAAAATGTTCTATGATGATAAAATAAATAGCACAAAATAGAAATCACCACGTCTATTATTCTTTTCATATAACATCTACATCAATATATCATTATCCATCTATCTCATTTTTATCTACTACATTTCATTCATCATATATGGTATTAAGTCCCAACAATCAACAATCATCATTTTCTCATTAATATTGTACTATAGTAACTTTTTTTCATGATTGTATCATGACACAACCAAAAACAAAGCATAGTACATATATATAATCTATACATCCTACATAAAAATAATGTTGATGAAAGGTATCCCAAGTCTACATTGAGGTTTGAATGTTCTTTGAGGATTGCTTTTGTTATATTGGAACCATCTTTCCTAGGTTGAACATTGCAAAAGTTGTAGTTCCTTTGATGGTGGTTTGTTTGTCATCTTATTTTGTTTGTGATTCAAGGTTGTAAGACAAATGATAGGTCTTCCAAGCATGTATGCTACCTCAAGTTATTGAACCAAGTCTATTTATGAAGCCTTTTGTTAGTAATCGTGAAGCTGAATCTAGGAGCAACAATGGAGTTGAGTTTTGAACCAAGCCCTAATCTGCCTCTCGGGTCTATTGTAAGTTAGCTTCATCTTTCCTCTACATAAAATTGCATGGAATCATCTACTACTGATGGAGACTATATTGCATGCTCTCCCACTAAATATGATAGGAACACCTATTATATCATAGGTGGTAACACCACTATTGGCTTAGCATTGGGTCCTAACCCTTTGTCTCCTTTGTTATCACCACCCTCTCCATCATCCCCATGATCGATTTGGTGACATACTCACCTATCTATCCTCATCCTAACCTCTAGCTTCATTACCTCTTATCTTCCACCACCCCCATCTACAATATTTATTAGTCATGTTGGTCTCATCCATGCCTACCATCTATCATATGCTTGTGTAGTTCCTGCATCCACAACATCTTCTCTTGACTGTTGAGAAAAAGGTGTCTCAAACTTACTAGTGTAAAAGACATCAACTAAAGGTTCATTGGGTTGACAAGCACATGTCAATAGGACCTCATGACAAGTCTCCTCGACATCCTGATAAGCACTTGGCTTATCGCTAGGTATGATTGGAGTTTGCATCAACCCAAGGCTAAACATTTCATGAAGGCTCCTCATTGAGGATACATTACAATGTTAGAGAGAGTTGTTTTGTAGTCCCTTCAAAATTCTAATGAACAAAGAGAATGGAGTTATATCGAGGAGACAATATGATATCGGTGGGACCTTGAGGCTCATCCCTTCAATATCCTACTAGAAGGTAGGATCACTTCATCAAAGAGATAGGTGAATGTCGGTGGGATGAACTAAGTAGTCTCTTTGACATTTTGATAAGTGCTTCATCGAAGACATGGGTGGATGTTGGTGGGATGACATGATTAGTCTCTTCAACATTCCGATATGAATTCATTGGTGAGACTTTACCATATTAGAAGGAGTCACTTGGGAGTCTCTTCAACACTCCGACAGAGTGATAGGCATATTGGGGTGATAGTGAGAATTTGGAGAAACATGGTGTAACGCCCCACCACGCAACCCTAGAGGAAGTTGCAATTAACTACTTAAATAGATTATTTTTTTTTTTGTTTAAGTACAATTAATAAGAAAGTTCACTATCTAATGCCAACAACCTCTAAGGTTACAAGACAGAGGTTATATAGAACCTCAACAAAAAACATGAATCTAAGCCATGTCATTTATTTAATTAAGAAATAAAACACATACATTCCAAATAAGATAACTTACATCAAAGCATAAGAGATAAATTTTAATTTCATTTAGCCATAAATTAAACAATATTATTACATCTCTCATTCCCCAAATGAGGCAAGTCCAATATATAAGGTACAACTTCCACCTCGATAGCAAATGAGGGGTAATAAATCACAAGATCAATTGAAATAACCAAGGCATGAAATGAAACTGGATCATATGAGCTCTCCAACTCGAATTCTCATCCATACGATCAAGAAGAAAATACCCAATGGTGTAAGGTGCACATTCCACCCAACCAAGTGGAACCCAAAGGTCCACCCCTCGTGCTAGGAGATAGTAACAAGGATTTCTAGCCAAGACTATCTACCCCAAGACATAGGCTAACACATAACCAAATTGAAATAAATACAAATACATCACTTATCACAATGGTTACAATGCTTCCATAATTACAAAATCAATTGCATCACTGATGCAAACATACAGTTGACTTAGGAGAAGTGTCATCACAATGTTACATGGGTTATCCTGGTGAGTCTTCCTAGGCCCCGACCCCCATCTCGGGTTATCCTGGTAATCTCTAACGACTTTCAGCCCCTCATGTAATCCAATGTGGGATCAGTTATCTTTCATAGAGACAAGATAATGATCTTGACATTCCAGGCCTTCTCGTCTCAACCCAAGTCTTAACAAGCCCTTGTGTTTATGAGCGAGGCATAATTATCTTATTAAGTGTTTGTTACTACATGATACTCTAATCAATTAATTACATTATCACTGGATTAACTAACTTGCAATGAGTTATCTTGGAACCACTTTGTGTGTTGGCCCTCGTTGCAAGCCACTCCTCTAAGACGACACGTGGAACAACTCCACAACCCAAGGGTACACAAGTGTGACCTAAGGATATCAAATCCCTATCCATGACATACAGTCAACACATTCCCGTTCGTGATAATTGGGTAACAAACTGGTTACAGTTAAACGCACTACCCAAGGCAATCCAAAGGTTGACTAACACAGTACGACAACCCACAAAATTAAAATCCCAAATGGAAGACTTGTTATACTTTATGACTCAAATTTCCCAAATGATAACAAGAATAGATCACAATCAAGGCGAGCAAGAAGACGAGAATTAAAATTTTACTTTGGATTCACTAAATCCATTTCCTCATTAACATTCAGTAATTTACTACCTTAGTAAAACTGAATTTGAATAACGACTCTTTTGGACAAAGATAAAATTTTAAACCAAATATTTCATTCTCTAATTGTTCTCAAGATTATAAAAATAAACGTTTATTCCAACCATTCAAAAAATAACATTTTATAGTAATAAATGTTTTCTCTTCACAACAAAATCATTTCTAAAATAATTGACTTGTCTTAATATTCATTTCATTTAAAACAAATATAGTGTTCCACCAAAATTGTATTATTTTAAATTAAAGTCCGTAATTTGACTAAAACACAATGTTTTAATTTCCACAATTACACTTAAACATGATATTAATCAATTCAACATTTTAATATATACGTATGTATTAAAATTTAAATACACAACTATATATATAAATACATAAAATAATAGATATATATATGCATAATATATACATCCTCATATTGTGTATATATATACATATATTATTTGTATATATTATATTAATAATATATATATTAATATTTTAATATTATGAATTATAATATAAAATATTATTTATAAATATTTTTATATTATAAAATATAATATATAAAATATTAAATATATATTTTTATATATATATATATAAAATGAATTAAAAAAAGTCCAAAGCGTATCTAGGGGCACGCACTACGGATTTATGGGGAAGCACGCCAAACATAGTAGGGCCAACTGTGTGAATACATAGCTGACCCCATTTACATGGGGCGGTTGTGTATTCACACAGCCTTCCCCATTTTGGGCGCGACTAGTGTGGGGTTCGCGTTGGGTGCGGCTCCCCCACACACCTCTCATGGGGGGCACGATGGGGTGAGCCCCCAACGTCCCTCCACCAGTCCATTTTTCTTTTTCAAAACAAAAGAAAACCAGGGTTAAAACCCCTGCATTTTTTCATCCGCCCCTTTTGTCCAATTCTAAAAAAATTGGCCAGTATAACCTTACCAAGAGGAAAAATATATAAAACAATATATGTGTGTGTGTATATATATATATGTGTGTGTGTGTGTGTGTGTATATATATATATATATATTACATTTCTATAATTAAATTCACAAGGCAAATTGAAAAAATCAGAAAAGAAACAATCACTTACAACCAAGAACACCATTTTTCTTTTCTTGAGAAAACAACAAAAAAAAACATAGGTTTATGATTTGATAAAAAATTCAACATGAAGTTTCCAATAAAGATTAGGTTTTGAATTTTCCATCATGCATTCCAACAACAAAACATTTATAAATGTATTTACAAAACAAATAAAACTAAAGACATGAACCTGGTATTTTTTGAGTTTGAGGAGATCTAGATGGTGTACAGGTTCCTGCCTTGATTCCAACTTCAGCTCCACAAATTTTCACAACTTCAATCCAAAACCCACAAAATGCAAAAAATCTTCCTCTTCCTCTTCCACTTTCAAAATTTCATGCTTGTTCTTCCAAAAAACCTTGTGAAGAAATCCCAAATAATAAAGAAAAATTCCAAGCAAATATCATGCAACAACCCTCATAAATTTTTCAAAACAAAAGAACAAATATCTTCTTTTTCTCAATTTTTGAATTCAAACTTTTCTGAAAATGCATTTCAAATCATTTTCCTTTATTTTTCAATTTTCTCAATTTCACACAAAAATCTATTAACTCCAAAATGGAAAAACTTAATTTATTTCAAATCAATTTATTTAATTAACAACAAACTAAATCTAATCCAAGATTAAATTATTTATTAATAAATTAAATTAATTAATTAATTAAATCACATTTCAAAATAAACCAAATAAAGTTAATCGACAATTTAACTACAAAAGCATATATTTTAACCTTTTCTAACTTGCAATTTTAAATAAAATCAAGGCCAGATGAACAACATTAAAGCAACTTAACCCGACTAAAATCTAATGACATACTATGACTAGGGTGACGATTTGGCACAAAAAACCTAGCTACTATCTCCCAATCGAATACCGTTGGGCAATGGATGCGCTCAAACCTGTGAAACCAGGTGGAGTTGATGTCTTGTACCTGTCAACCTACGAACAAAGAGTATATCCACATGCATAAATATGTCATAAATAAAGCACACCGTGAAGAGGAAATCACGGAATCATAGGGCATTCACAAGCGAGTGATGCGATACCTTCCTCTTCACCAATACAATATTACTAACTTACGTATCTAACATACCACTTTAATCAAAATCATAAAACGTCATTAAATTGAATATCCACTTATGCTAATTCAACACATGCCATCATAATAACATCAAAATACAGTATCATCACATCAAGATACATCACGATAAAATAGTGATCAACCGTAACCAAGTACATAGTCAAGTACAAACAAGAACTAAAACATAAAAAGGAGAACCACATTGTTCGCACAACAGAGAAAAATGGAGGGGTATTACACATAGTTTCATGTCCCTTCAACATTCTGATAGGACTTCTTCGAGGTGATGGTTAAGTTTGTTTGTGATTATTCGATTGGTGTGAAAGTTGGAACGATAATTTTTCTATTAACGCTTGAGAAGTGTCTATTATCTATAATGTCATAGTGCATTAGATTGATAGTGTGTGAGTGAAGATCAAAGTGAATGTAATGAAGTGCTTTCGATTTGATTTTGGAAAATCACCTGAAAGAGCATAGCTCTACACTTGTATGTAATTTGTGTTTTACAGTAATACAAGAGATCTCTACTTTGGTGTGTGGGCTTTTTCCCATAAGGGTTTTCCCAAATAAAATCCTATATTCATTCTTCATTGCCTATTTTTTTATTCATGTATGCGCATCTTTATGTTCTATAATTGCAAGTTTTGAAATATTTTTTGTATCTCTCCTAAAGATTAGTATTAGGAAGGTGTATTCTGCACTTTTCTTTCCTTTCAGTTGGTATTAGAGCTTGGATAGCTTTGTTGTCCTTGTGGGTAAGATGGGTTTTTTGTGCTGATCTTGTTTAGTGGGAGTTTTGTAGAGAAATCTAGTTGTAATATTATTTCAGATTTAAGATGGAAAGCAAATCTAAAGAATAGAGATTGAGAAATTCAACGGTGGAAATTTTGAGTTGTCAAAACTCAAGATGGAAGATTTGCTCGTAGATCAAGATTTATGGGATGTAGTATCATCTAACAAACCAACAACCTCACAAAATAACTAAGATGCAATGGATTGTAAAACCAAGGGTCCGATCAAACTATGCTTAGTTGATTTAGTTCTCTTGAACATCCATGAAGAGAAGACAGTGAAACTCTTGTGGAAGAAGCTTGGTGACTTTTATGAGGGGAAATCCTTGGTAAATAAGTTATTCTTGAGAAAGAAGTTATACTCCTTGAATATGGAGGAAGGAGCGTCCATTGCGGATCATCTGAATGTGTTTAATATGATCGTTGCTCAGTTGGGGTATGTTGATGTGAAGATAGATGATGAGGATCATTGCATGCTCATGTTGTGTTCTTTTCTTGACAGATGGGATCACTTGGTAATGGCTATTGGGATTAAAACAACCACTTTCAAGATGGAAGATGTGGTTACTTTGTTGCTATCAAAATAAATGCAGAGGAAATATTCTAAGATGGACAAGGAATCTCTTGTTGTTCAAGGTAGATCAAAGGAGAAAGGCAAGAAGAAGGACGAGAAGTCTAAATCCAAGTCAAATGGAGATCAAAGTCTCCTGGTAAAAATTCCAATGTGAAATGTTGGAACTGTGGGCAGACTAGACACATTGTAAAGAGGTGAAGAAGAAGAAAAATAATATAAGTTCTTTTGAAAATGAATCTTCTCAAAGAGATGTAGATGTATTCATAGAAAACTTGGCGATTTAGGTATTAGAAGATGTTTCGTTGATTGACTTGGGTGCATCCTTTCACATGACCTCTCATAGAGTTTGGTTCTCAAAGTATGAAAAGTATGCTAGTGGAAAGGTGTATCTAGGTGATGATTCTCACTTGGAGATTGTTGGTCATGGAAGAGTCGAAGTTTAGTTTCTTGATGGAAGAGTGAAGGGAATCGATGATGTGATGCATATACCAAGTCTAGATCGAAATTTACTTTCTGTAAGTAAGATTAATGATTTTGGTGTGCAAGTATCTTTCTCGAATGGTGTTTTTAGAATCACTAGAGGCTCTATGGTATTGGCTAAGGGTGCAAAAATTGGAACTCTATATAAGTTGGATGCATGTGCAGTATAGTGTAATAGTGCTTCTACAAAGTCAAGTAAATTTGATCATGTAGAGAAAGGAGGTGTTGTTCCTTAGGGCACCAACTCTTTGGAGATGAAGCTCCCAACAGAGAATTTTTTTTTGTGGAATCAAAGGCTTAGCCACATTGGTGAAAAAGGTTTAAAAGCCTTGAAAAATAAAATGTTGGTTAAAGGGCTTGATGATTGTAATCTTGAGTTCGATTTTTGTGAACATTACATATATGGAAAGCAACACCGTGCTTCATTTTATTTTAGTCCTCATAAATCTTTTGGAATTTTGGATTATATCCATGCTGATGTGTTTGGTCTAGTTAATGTTCCTTTTCTTTTGAAATCTATGTATTTTTTTTTGTTCATAGATGATTATTTGAGAAGGAAATTTGTTTATTTTCTCATAAGTAAAACTAAATTTTCAGTCGGTTTAAGGAATTTAAAACCTTGGTTGAAAATCAAACTAGTAGAAAGATTAAGTGTTTGAGGATGGGTAATGGTGGTGAGTTTTGTTTAGCAAATTTCTATAATTTTTACAAGGACCACATGATGTAAAGGCATAAAACAACTCCTTACACTCCACAAAAAAATGGAGTTGTAGAAAGGATGAATAAAACAGTGATGGAAAGGGCGAGAAGTATGTTGAGTAATTTTGGTATAGAATAGAAGTTTTGGGTTGAGGCTGCAGCTACAACATGTTATTTGATTAATAGATCTCCCACTTTAGCGCTCATGAACATGAAACCTATGGAAGCATGGTCTGGTAAGAATCCCTTATTTAGACATATTAGATTCTTTGGTTGTGAGGTGTATGCATATGTTCCTAGTGAAAAGAGATATAAATTGGAGAACAAGGCAGTGAAGTGTATCTTCATCAGTTATGAAATTGGTGTGAAAGGGTACAAGTTTTGGAACCCAGTTACAGAGAAGGTGTTGTATAGCAGAAGTATGATATTTTGTGAGATAAAACCTTCTATAGGTCATCTAGAGCTAGAGGTGAAATAAGTAGAAAAGAATAAGATAGTTGAAGTTTATCTAACACCCAATAAAGATAAACTTTGTAATCCTAGTGGAACTGTTAAGGAGGAGAGCTCAAGTAGCTTTGAAAGTTCTGAACAAGATGAAGAACCTTAGCCTTAGCTTGTGAGGAGTTCTACACGTGTGAAGAAGTAACTTGGAAGGTTTGGTTATTCTATGTTGGATTCTAGTTGTGCCTATTCTTTGATTACTAACACAAATGAGCCTAGGACTATTAGAGAGGCTATGGGTATGTTTGATTCAAATTCCTGGTTGGAAGCCATAAATGAGGAAATGGCATCTTTGAAGAAGAATGAAACATGGGATCCGGTACCTTTGCCTAAAGGTCGAAAGCTTGTTGGATGTAAATAGGTTTTCAATAAAAAGATAGGTCTTGATGGCAGTGTTGAGAAGCATAAAGCAAGGCTGGTCATAAAATGATATTCCTAGGTGGAGGAGATTGATTATGGAGAAATATTTTATCCTATAGCTAAGCTAATGTCTATCAGATTTATATTGTCACTTGCAACTGCATATGACTTAGAAATTGAATTAGATGGATGTGAAAACAATGTGTCTTCATGGTGATTTGAAGGAAGAGATTTACATGTCCCAACCAGAGCACTCCATTGAAAAATGTAAGGGAAATCTAGTTTACAAATTAAAGAAATCTCTATATGGTTTAAAGAATTCCCCTAGAATGTGGTACCAGAAGTTTGATACCTATGTATTTTTTTGGGATTTGTGAGATCAAATTTTGATCATTGTGTTTACTTTAAGTCTGAAAATGGTCATCTTCTTATTATTTCCCTATATTTGGATGATATGTTGTTCATTGGGAATAGTAAGGGTATGATTTATAAATTAAAGTCTCAATTGTCAACACAGTTTGAGATGAAAGATCTAGGTTCAACTAGGTATATTCTGGGGATGGAAATCATAAAGGATATAGGGGAAATAGAAAACTTTGGCTCAGCCAAAGCAAGTATATATTTTTTTTCCTAGAGAGGTTTAATATGGTAGATTGCAAGTAATTAGTTGTTCCAATGTTGCAGGGAATGAAATTTTTTTGTTGAAGATTGTACAAAATCTCCTATTGGGATGGAGGACATGACCAGGGTTCCTTATGCAAGTGTAGTTGGTATTTTAATGTATGCAATGGTCTTTATCAGGCTAGACATTTCCCAACTAGTGGGAGTGCTTAGTCGGTTTATGATTAATCTAGGAAGGATACATTGGGATGTTGTCAAGAGAGTTTTTAAGTATTTGAAGGGTACTTTTGAGTATGCCTCATGTTATCATGGTTACTCTATTGGACCTCAAAGTTTAGTTAGCATTCATGGATATGTGGATTTTGATTGGGAAGGAAGCATTGACAATAGAAAATCAACCATTGGATATGTATTCACATTGTTTGGTGGTGCAGTTAGCTAGATGAGCAAGCATAGGTTGTAGTCACGTTATCCACTATTGAGGCTAAGTACATCGCAACAACTCACGCCCACAAGGAAACCATTTGGCTTAGAAGATTGTGTTTTGATTCTGGTTTTGATGTAGCAAAGATTGTTATTTGATGTGACAGTCAGAGTGCCATTTGTTTGGAAAAAATTCCAACCTTGCATGCCAGGATGAAACATATTGATGTGCAGTACCACTTTGTTCATGATATGGTGGAGGGTGGAAAGGTTAGTATGGAAAAATTGAATACTCTAGTGAATGTTGTTGATGCATTGATGAAGTCTGTGAGCAAAAATAAGTTCAAATGGTGCACCTATTTGATAGGCCTTGGGGCATAGAATATTCAATGACTTCAAGCATTGGAAGGAGCCAGTAAGTTCTTTGTCAAGTGGGAGAATGTTGAGAAAAAGGTGTCTTAAACTTACTGGTGTAAAAGGAATTGGCCGAAGGTTCATTGGGTTGATAGGCACATGTCAATGAGACTTAGTGATAAGTCTCCTCAACATCCCAAAAGTGCTTGGCTTATCACTAGGTGTGGTTGGAGTTTGAATCAGCCCAAAGCTTGACATTCCGTGAAGGCTACTCATCGAGGAGACAATACAATGTCAAAGGGACCTATTTTGTAGTCCCTTCGACATTCCAATGAACGATAGAAATGGATTTGTATCGAGGAGACAATACGATATCAGTGAGACCGTGAGGCTTGTCCCTTCGATATCTTGATGGAAGGCAGGATCACTTCATCAAAGAGATAAGTGAATGTTGGCAAGACAAAATGAATAGTCTCTTTGACATGCTGATAAGTGCTTCATCAAAGAGACGGGTGGATTTCAATAGGATGAAATGATTAGTCTCTTTGAGATTCCAATGGTACTTCATCAACAAGACTTTACGATATCAAAAGGAGTCACTTGGGAGTCTCTTCGACACTCCAATAGAGAGATAGGTGTATCGGGGTGACATTAAGAATTCAGAGAGACATGGTTTCATGTCCCTTTGACATTCTGATAGGACTTCTTGGAGGTGACGATTAAGTTTGTTTGTGACCATTCTATTGGTGTGGAAGTTGACAATTTTTCTATTAACGCTTGAGAAGTTTTTGTTATCTATAATATTGTAGTGCATTGGATTGATAGTGTGTGAGTGAATATTAGAGTGAATTTAATGAAGCGCTATCGATTTCATTCTAGAAAAGCACCTGAAAGAGCATAGCTCTTCACTTGTATGTAATTTATGATTTATGGTAATACAAGAGATCTCTACTTTGGTGTGTGGGTTTATTCCCGTAAGGGTTTTCCCACATAAAATCTAGTATTCGTTCTTTATTGTCTATTATTTTATTCATGTATGTGCATCTTTATGTTCTATAATTGCATTTTTTGAAATATTTTATGTATCTCTCTCCTGAAGATTAGTATTAGGAAGGCATATTTTGCACTCTACTTTCCTTTCATTAACACACATCACACTAGAACTAACCCCTCAAATTTTTCAATCACCATCTTTGCACTAACCATTAGTCTCCAATGCACTATCTCTTTAGAGGTACAATCGACAGGTACATCCTGTTACTTCCCAAACTGTTTGCATACCCTGTTCGGCAAACATAACTTGATAATTTGAGTTGTCATGCCTATCAAATAATGAAGGAAATTTAACTAGCGAGTAAATATTTAGATTCCCAAAATGAGATGAAGTTAACCGATGAGATATGTGGATTTAAGTGAGTTCTTTGTAGAATTGATAAAACTTCTTTTTTACTTCTTCAAGATCATTTGTCATGTAGTTATTATCCCATGTAGATTTTACTTTTTCTTTTATTTATTTATCTTTTATATATCTAAAGAAGAATTTGGAGTTTTATCTCCTTCACTTACCCATTTCATTTTTTCTCTTCTTTTTAAATCTTGGTCTTTATAGTTTTGTAGTTTCTTTAGTGAGCCTTGAATAGATATTAGCTCTTCATTCACATTTAGATTTTTTGGATCATTTTGTAAATTTCCTTCTATTTTTATAATTTTTTCGTGTAGGTCATTTTCAATTTTCGTGTTATTCTTTGGTCTTTGCTCCCCTATTGTCTATACTATTATTCCCCATCCCTTGACATTACTATTCCACCTTTCTATGGCCATATTATTTTTAACATTCATTTGTTGCTTTCTCTAAGTGTAAAGATAGCTTCATTATAGTCCTCTATTTTTAGCAAGCTAGTATTTAGTATTAAAATAATTCTCTCTTATTTTCTTTTTTTTTTCATTTTCTATCAATATTTTGACACTAACAAGATGATGATCTTATAGATTTTAGGGGTATACTTTTACCCTATTATTATTCCCTTCAATTTGGTTGAATTAAAAAAATTATTTATTGGCATAGAATCTATCTAGCTTACTATATATTCTCTTATTTCCTCTCTAGTCGTTGTACCAAGTAAACCATATACTTTTGATTTCCTTTCTCACCCCTTCTATTGGATCGAATAACTTATATATATTCTTCATTTTATACCAAAAAAAATATTTTCCTTTTCATCTTATGTATATTCCTCCTAATTTCTCTTCATCATTTTCAATTGTGTTGAAGTCTCCCCCAATAATCCAAGGCATGTCTTGTAAATTACACATCCACTTCCATAATTCACATCTATGTCTATAATCATTAGGTGCATATATAAATAAAATACCAAATATTTTATTTTCCTTTTCTATAATGAACCATACTACCCTATTAGAGGGTGGGGTTTCATGTTCTTTCACCCATTTAGTCCATTTATTTGCTAATAATATTGCAACTCATTCTTAACCTTTTTCATGATTTATAAAAAATTGAGAGGAATCTCTCCAAATGAATTTAAGGTTGGTTTCTAATGTAAAGTTTGCAGTTTTAATTTCTTGTAGTACGACATCCTTTTATTTTTCTTGGTTTAAGTATCTTCTAACACTATATTTTTTATCTAAGGATTAAAGTCCCCAAATATTCTACATAATACAATTAAAACTCTTTAGCTTTCATTTCTTGAGGTCTTTCTTCTATGCTCTTAAAATTACTAAAGCATTTAGGAAGAAAGTCCTTTTTGGTATTTTTCCTCATATAAGGAAACATTTTTTATGTATATCTTTGTCTTTTCTTTATTTTTTTTGTTTTAACCATCCATTAACAAATGAGTTGTTATTTTATTCCCTCTAAGATAGTTCCTCACCATAGGGATTGAGAGTACTATCTTTTGGAATCTTATGCCCCTTTGTGATCTCTATTTTGGTTGAATTCCCTGTGTTCCTTGTTACTTTCTAATAGATATTTCCATATTGACTATCTTTTGTTTGTGACTTATTGTCTAGGACTAATTCAAGAATAATTTATTTTTATTTAGAACTATAAATAAGCGATTGTGGATCCATGTGGGTATTTACCTCATTTGATATTTTTACCCCTCTAGGTTTTTTATCATGTTTCAACATTTTTTATTAAGCTTCTTGAGTATGCTTGTCAAAGACTATCCCACGAGTGTTTTTGATTGCTCACAGCTAGTCTTTGACAGTTGCATCTTCTCGGATTTTTCATGCTTCCAATTATAAGTAATTGAATGCAATACATTATTTTCTTCCTTCTTATCAAGAATTATTGAGGAATTATTCCTTGTTCCAAATTTTGTTAGATCCTAAACAAAATTTAGAATTTATGTTTTGTGTTTAAGTTCAAGGATCTCAAGCTCTTAAGAGATTCATTTATTACTTCTTATATTTTTTATTTTCCTTTATTCAAAACTTTTTGGTGTATTGTAGTTTTCATTTATTTTAACATGCATTGGGTTTCAAAATTAGCCCGAGTGATGGATTTAATCTTATTATTATTAGCAATTTGTTGTTTGAGCTTATCCAACACCAACTCTTGGGTACATTCTTTTTATGACTTGTAGGTTTATTCTAATTTTAGATACTTTGTAGCAATCCTCATGGGATATGATATCAACTACACAGGAAATAAATATTACTTATTTTTAGAGTTTTTTGGCCCTCTATCTTTTTCTTTACGATTGACATTATTAATCTTATCTCCATTATGATTTTTTTAGCTTCCAAGTATAAGTCAATTTCTTCTAGGGCTGACTCTATTTTAGGAAGATCCTTTGTTATAGGGTCTAGTTCTAGACTTATTGTTCTAATGTTTAATCTAAAGGATTTTAGAGAATTTATATTTATAATATCTATATTTTTTCTAGAATTCATGATCTTGAGGATATCATTTTTTATTGTTTCTCCAATATTTTTTAATTCTAGAATAGTTATCAGATTAGGGTTTACCCCACTAGGATGATTTCTTTGGATTATTTTTTTTCCTTTAAGGATTGGGCAGTTCCTCCTTGCATGCCCTTCCTTTTTGCATAAGAAGCAGACATTCATTTTACCTAGCAGTTCCATTCTCCTCTCATATGTCTATACTCAGTACTATCGAGATTAGTAATTTGTCATCCATATAGAATAGGGTGGTTTTTGTTTCCTCAAATCTTAATACTTTCTCAAACTTGGATACCAATTGTGGTAGGAACACACACAATTATGTTGCAAGTATGTAAAAATTGGTGTTGTCATTGATGTCAACAATCTTGTGCTAGCATTGGTGTCAACTGTATTTGTTGAGAGAGATTGGAGATGAATAGTTGATGTTGTCTATTCTTTGATTTTTTGCATTATGTTGGCATATGTTAAGCTACTAGTGTTAACCTCTCTTGTTACTTTGATAAGATTCTATCTATGGTTTTTCTATTGTTTAATATTTTTTGGATGTGTCTTTGTTGCTTAGTTTCCAAGTTCTTCTGAGAAATTTTGAAAAAAGAGGAAACAATGTGTTGCAGTGTTGTTCTACATTTTAGAGAGGTTTTCTAGTTTTGCTTTGTATTTCTTCTAGGTTGAATATCTACCTATTCAATTCAGATATTTTAGTGAGAGATTTTTAGGGATGTTATATTCAATATATGGTATGTTGGATCATCGTATAGTAGAATTTGTGTTCACCAGTGTGTGACTATGCATTGCAGAGGTGTATAGGAGAAATGTTTGTGCTCTACATTTCTTTGTAGTTATGCTTTAGGTCTTGTGATTCTGAAGGAGTGTTGATGGTGTTATTGTTTTACCTCAATCAAGAGGATTTGAGATTTGGTGCTTCAAAAGATAAGTTTTCAAGTAACAGTGTTTGGTAGAGTTGTCTGAGTGTACTAGGTTTGTACATTTTTAGGTGGAAGTTATTGCAAAGCTGTTTAATGGGTTTTAGGGTTTTTGAAGAATATTCTAGATCATGTTCAAAGCATGGTGTGTGGTTTTCAAGTCATCTTTAGGTTTGATAAAGTATGTACTTAATTGTTTAATGGTGTTTGCATTGGTAGCGGCCGACCTGGTATGTACACTACATGCGAAGGATAAATATATTTTTTGGTAGCATGTGATTAAGTGGTGTTGTTGATTTGGGTCCCAATTAAGTTTTTATGTGGTCTACATTCAATTCTATCCACCATGGAAGTGTTTTGGCACCAACCTAATTTGAATTTGCATGTTTGAGGTGTATTTCTAACCTTGGAAAGGATTTCAAGGTTGAGGACGCTATAAGTATGAGTTGAATTGTTGAAGGAGAAAAAGATTTAAAAAATGAGAAGTGTATGATGTGAGTGAAGAAAAATTGAGTAGAGTAGTGTGATCTTTCAAGTGTTGGATTACCAGATATAGTGAGCAAAAGGTGTTTGCAATTATTCAATCAAACTATGAAGGTGTTGGAGCTATTTTGGTATTGAGATCATTTTCTTTGTGTAACATTCCTTCTCTTGAGTAGTCTTACAAATTTTGAATTAGTGAAAGTTATAGATTTGAAAACTGCTAAAGAAATTTTTGATAAGTTAGAAAGTATTTATGAAGGAGATGATAAGGTTAAACAAGCTCAGATGTAGAATCTAAAGACATAATTTGAGAACCTACAAATGTTTGAAGAAGAAAATATCAAAAGCTACATGGAGAGAGTTCATGAAATTGTCAATGAAATCAGAGTTCTTGGAGGAAAAGTCAAAGAACCTAAAGTGGTAAAGAAAATTCTTAGACCTCTTCCTAAATCTTATAGACATAGCGTTTATGCTATTGAGGAAATTGAAAATTTTAATACTTACACTAGAGATCAGTTGTATGGTACACTAACTACATTTGAAATGAGAGAGTTTGGACAAAATACTGGTGTGAAAGTGGAGACTTCTTTTAAGGCTGAAAAATCAGAGAAAACTGAAGATTTAGATCATGATGATTCTTATGATGTAGAAGCTAATTTTGTGAGAAGAATGAAAAAGGGAACTGGTAAGTACAAAGGTTAATTACCCTTCAAATGTTTCAGTTGTGGAAAAATAGGTCACTATGCTTCAAGATGTCCAAACAGAAGTGTGAACAATAAGAATAAGGAAAACAAAGGTAAGATGATCAAGAAAAGATATTATGTTAGATAAGATGCTGGTATTTCTAATGATGAATCTGATTATGGAGACTATGATGATAATGAATGTGTGTTCTTGGCTTTAAAAGATGAATTTTCTTCTACTAACTTTGAAATATGTGTGAAGGAAAGTTCTTTGAAGAAAAAGGAGACAAAGGTTAAGGCTGAAGGTACTTTGGTATCTTCTTTTCATGTTAGAGTGAGATAAGAACTATTAGATCATTGATAGTGGTTGCTAAAATCATATCACTTGAGACAAGAGTAAGTTTGTTAAACTTGAAAAATATGATGGAGGACTTGTTAAATTTGGAGATGATTCAGGTGCTAAGATTTGTGGAATAGTTCAATCAATTTTGATGGAAAACATAATATTGATGATGTTTACTATATCAAGGGTCTAAGGCATAACATTTTGAGTGTTGGATAAATGTGTAGCAAGGTATATAATCTTATGTTTCAATATGATGGATGTGAGATCAAAAAAGGGTCTAGAACTATGATTGCTATTGGAAAGAGGACAAATGGAAATGTTTATCAGCTTAAGGGTGTTGATGGGCATTGATTTATATGACTCAGATTAATGAAATCTAGTTATGGTGTAGGGGGATGTGTCACATAAATTTTAAAAACTTGGTTAGAATCAGTTTAGTTCAAGCAGTGATATATTTTCTAAGGATTACAAAGCCTATCAATGTTGTCTACAAGGACTGATTGGGAAGCAAACAAGAAGAAGTTTCAATGGTAAAGAAAAATCTTCTACTAGATTGTTGGAATTAGTACATACATACCTTTGTGGTCCTACAAGAGTCAAAATCCTTAAAGGTGACATGTATTTCATTCTTTTGATTGATGATTATTCTAGAATGACACGGGTTACTTTTCTTAGATAAAAATATGAAGCCCTAGATAGATTCAAAGAATTAAAAGTTATGGTTTAGAATGAAATGGATTTGAAGATAAAATTTTTGAGGTCTAATAGAGGTGTAGAATTCACCTCCAATGAATTTAACATGTTTTGTGAGAATCATGGCATAAAGAGGAACTTATCTGCCCCTAGGAATCCTCAACAAAATGGAGTGGTTGAAAGGAAAAATAGGACTATTCAAGAAGCTACAAAGACTATGATGAAAGAAGCTAACCTACCAAAATTCTACTAGAGAGAAGTAATTCATACTGCTATTTACATACTTAACAAAGTTCAAGCAAAAGCAAACAACACAAAGACTCCCTATGAGTTGTGGTATTGAAGGATCCCTACTATCAAGTACTTTAGAGTGTTTGGAAGAAAATGCTACATCATGAGAGATGATGAAAACTTAGGAAAGTTTGATGTAAGGTCTAATGAAGGTATCTTCCTTGTATATTCTACTAAAAGAAAATATTATAGATGGTACAATAAAATATTGAGAAAGATTGTTGAGAATGCAAGTGTCAAAGTGGATGAAAATATACAAAATTTAGTGTTGATAGATAGATATGAATCAGATGAACCTTCTTGTAGAGAAGAAAAGGAAAAAGCTAAGGAACGGGAAGTGCGTGATGAAGAGGAAGAAGCTCCAAAAAGGACCCCCAAAACCCCTAAGTATGTAAAGAGAAATTATTTTGAAGAACATATCATTGGAGACAAAAGAAAAGGTGTGTTGACAAGAAGGAAAGTTATTGAATAAGATGTAAATTTAGGTTTTCTTTATAAAGTTGAACCTAAAACAGTGAATGAGTCATGCAAGGATGAATGTTGGTTAAAATCTATGGAAGAAGAACTTTATGATATTTGAGAAGAAACAAACTTGGGAACTTGTCCCAAGACCAAAAAACAAAAACATTATTGGTACCAAGTGGGTATTTAGAAAAAAATTGAATGAGAATAGAGGAGTGGTAAGAAATAAGGCAAGGATTATGTGTAAGGGCTATGCACAAGTTGAAGGAATAGACTTTGAGGAGACATTTTCTCTAGTGGCTAGAATGGAAGCAATGGAATTTTTTTTGGAATTTGCAGCATATAAGGATTTCAAAGTTTATTAGATGGATGTGAAGTATTCTTTCTTGAATAGAGAGTTGGAAGAGGAAGTATACATGGAACAACCAGAAGTATTTTAGTTATCAGATAAACCTAATATGGTTTGAAAATTGAAAAAGGCATTGTATGGATTAAAGCAAGCTCCTAGAGCTTGGTATGTAAGATTGGATAGGTATTTTATACAAGGATTCAACAAAGGTACCATAGATAGTAATCTTTACTTTAAGGTTGAAAAAGATAAAATCTTGATTGTAGTTGTGTATGTTGATGACATAATATTTGGAGGCAATGAAGCTATGTGTAAGAAGATTGCAGAAGAGATGCAAAAAGAGTTTGAGATGTCTATGTTTGGTGAGATGAATTTCTTCCTTGGGCTACAAATCAATCAAATAGATAAAGGCATATTCATTTCACAATCAAAGTATGTCAAAGAAATATTTAAGAAGTTTGGAATGGAAGACTCCAAACTAGTATGTACTCCTATAGTTACTAGTGGCAAATTGAGCAAGAATGAGAATCCCCTAAGGCTGATCAGAGCAAGTATAGATATATGATTGGTGGATTGCTATATCTAACTACTACTAGACTAGATATCATGCATGCAGTTTGTCTTGTGGCTAGATTTAAAGAACATCCTAGAGAGTCACATGTTGCAATAGTGAAGAGGATATTTAGATACCTAAAGTGGACTTTGGATCATGGCTTGTGGTATCCAAAGGATACTAATTTCACATTGAGTGCTTACACAGATACAAATTGGATTGCTTGTGTGGATGAAAAAAAAAGTACAAGTGGTGGTAAATTCTTTCTTGGATGTAGATTGGTATCATGGCTAAGTAAGAAACAAGATTCATTTTATTCATCTATTGCAGAGGCTAAGTACATTGTAGTAGCATCTTACTGCACATAAGTGTTATGGATGAGGCAAACATTGAAAGATATCAGAGTGGTGTATGATGAGCCTATTTCTATGTTTTGTGACAATACAAGTACAATAAACATTTTAAAGAATCTAGTGATGTATTCAAGAACAACATATTTCAATCAGATATCACTTTCCAAGAGAAAAGGTTGTTGAGAATGAAGTGAAGCTTGAATATGTTCCTACAAATGATCAATTGTTGACATGTTCACTAAGGCTCATCCTAACGATACTTTTGAGTATCTCCTGAAGAAGCTAGGGGCTATTTCCCCTCCTCTAAACTAGATGCATAAGGAGATGCATCAGTCCAATGGATCTCATGATCTATCCTTTATTTTGGATTGATGTTGGTGGCTACCTCTCAGGGGGAGTAGGTAGTGGCATTGGAGATTGTTGTAGATTGGTGTGTGCTCCTAAGGGGGAGAATAATGCAAAAAAAATTCCTTTTCCATTGATGTCAAAAGGGGAGAGAGTGTCATGTGAAAAAGATAAAGTCGTCAAGGGAGAGAGAATCATGCAAAGAAAATTATTTGAAGACAGAATCATGTAAGGGGCGAGTGAATGTGATAAAAGAGAAAAGGAAACATGTGTGTTTAGAGTTGTTGTGTCTTTGATGGTTTTTCACATCATGTGTTTCCACCATTGAAAAAGGGGGAGATTTTTGCAAGCATATGCAAATTGGTGTTGTCATTGATGTCAATAAGTTTATGTTGGTATTGGTGTCAACTGTATTTGTTGAGAGAGATTGGAGATGAACAGTTGATGGTGTATATGCTTTCATTTGTTGCATTATGTTGTAATCAATTAAGCTACTGGTGTTAATCTCTATTGTTACTTTGATAATATTTTTTCTATGGTTTTGGTAGTGTTGAAGATGTTGTGGATGTGTCTCTAGTGCTTGGTTTCCAAGTTCTTTTGAGAAAATTTGATAAAAAGAGGAAACGGTGTGTTGCAGTGTTGTTCTGCATTTCAGAGAGGTTTTCTAGTTTTTCTCTATATTTCTTCTAGGTTGGAGATCTACCTATGGAATTTGGATATGTTGGTGAGATATGTTTAGAGATGTTATATTCAATAGATGGTATGTTAGATCACCGTACAATAGAAAGTTGTGTTAACCAGTGTGTGACTGTGCGTTGCAGAGGTGTTTGGGAGAAATTTTTTGCTTTGTGTGTCTCCGTAGTTATGCTTTAGTTCTTGTGATTCTAAAGGAGTTTTGATGGTGTTGGTAGTTTACCTAAGTTAATAGGATTTGATATTTGGTTCTTCGAAAGGTAAGTTTTCAAGTAACAGTGTTTGACAGAGTTATCTAAGTGTATTGGGTTTGTACATTTTTTAGGTATCCAGTTGTTGCAAAAAAATAATAATGGATTTCAAGGTATTTAAGGAATATTCTATATTGTGTTCAAGCATGGTGTGTAGTTCACAAGTCATCTTTCGGTTTGATGAAGTGT
This sequence comes from Sequoiadendron giganteum, assembly GCA_007115665.2. NCBI lineage: Eukaryota > Viridiplantae > Streptophyta > Pinopsida > Cupressales > Cupressaceae > Sequoiadendron > Sequoiadendron giganteum. The sequence continues at coordinate 366,546,261 of CM021109.1, forward strand.
GTACTTAATTTTTTAATGGTGTTTGCATGGGTAGCAGCCAACTTGGTGTTTACACTACTTGTGAAGGATAAATATTATTTTTGGTAGCATGTAATTAAGTGGTGTTGTTGATTTGGGTCCCAATTAAGTTTTGGTGTGGTTTACATTCACTTCTATTTGTCATAGAAGTGTTTTGGCATCGACCTAATTTGAATTTACATGTTTGAGGTGCTTTTTCGACCTTGGAAATGGTTTCAAGGTTGAGGATGGTATAAGTATGATTTGAATCATTGAAGGAGAAAAATATATTTTTTTAAATGTGAAGTGTATGATGCAAGTGATGCAAATTTAAGCAGAGCAGTGCAAGATTTCAAGTGTTAGATTAGCGGATGTAGTGAGCAGAAGGTGTCTACAATCATTCAAATAGACTATGAAGGTGTTGGAGCTATTGTGGTGGATTTTCTAATATATTGAGATCATGTTCTTTATGTAACATTCCTTCTCTATCTTCTTTTTCATTCCAACAATGAGCCTTGACGGTGAGCCTTTCTAGACAATGTGTCCTATTCTAGCAGTGATCCCTTGTAACCGATTTTGCAATTACTTATATTGTGAGCTAATACTCAAGGTAGTTTTTCCCTCCTTGGGTTTTCCACATAAATCTAGTGTTCTCTTGTGTTTGGTGTTGAGTTGTTTAGTTTTTTGTTATCTTCTTTTCATGTTAAAATTTCATAATAAATTAATGGTTTAATGAATGCATGTTAATGACGGTTTTGATGTTTTGATAAGATACACTTGATTCACCCCCCTCTCTTAGTTTTTTTTTTCGATACCCCCCTCTTAGTTGTCTTGTTCATTCAACAAATTAAGAAGGGATGTTTTATTATAATCCATCTAGGATATCAAAGGTCATGAACTCTTCATTTAGCACATCTAAGGTCCATACAACTGCTCTAAAAACTAAATTTCTTATTGTCCAAAATTCTTTTGAAACATTTTTTTCCTACATTGCTTTATTTTTTAAAAACACCAAAAATATTCCCTTTGAATCATCCTACAAAATGTATGTTGTAAACCTATTTTTTTGTTCCATACATTCTAGATCCATTCGTCTAGGGCCCCTAAGAATATTGCAACATTTTTTAGTCTATTTTCCTCTTTATCTAAGGCTATAGTCATTTCAAATTTTAAAATGATAGTAATTTTTTTAAGGTTATTAGGAGAGATCTTACCGAAGTCTCCTTATGTTTGTTGCTCTCCGTCTATAAAAAATTATTGATTCTGGGATATTGCTCCTCTCATTTTTAGCAACAATGTTTCTAAAGGATTTGGTACATTTATTTTGGTACCTTTTGGGGGAGTTAAAGATTGTAGTTATGCCATTTGGGGGATCATATGATGCTAAATTCCCCCTTCCATTGAATATTGGTACATCCGATAGCCTCTATACTCAGAGAATAAATAAGTGTCATCGAAGGGAAAGAAAATTGCAGATATTTACTCAATCTTGAGGAATTAATAGTGGTTAGAGGAGATAGGGTTAAAACAGATGGAGAATAAAAAGAAAAATAAAATAGACAACAAAACTATTAAGGAGAGAAAACCAAGGCAATTAGGGAGAAAATAAGGGTTAGGAGATTAAACCCTTGATGGCTTACAAACATCCCAAGGAAGTTATTTATCTCATCATGAGTCTTCCTTCGTGTCCTCATGTCCTCCCCACAAGCCTATATTTATTCAATAAAGGGTGTGTTAAATTAATGTGGGACCACACAATAAAATACATTCAAGTGAGTGGATAAATAAGATACGCAAAGGTCATGTACCACCTCTACACCCCTTACCTTGAAAGTGTAAGGCCCAATCAAGGAATAACTATTATCTCAACACAAGAAGGTATATAGTGAGTACCTTCAGTCATGATACTATACCTTGCACCAAAATTAGGCAATGGCCAAAAGGTCTTAAACTAGGCTATAAAAGGTTTATCTAGGGGTATCGTCTAAATACAACAAGGGTGTGTGAGGCCTAATTTTTTAATTTGAAAGTGAAAGAAAGTCGAATAGCTAGGAGAATAGGGTAACCCATCCTTCTCTTCCACTTCCCCAATTTATAAAGTTCTTGGGGGCTTAGCTTGAATGAAAAAAAGTAACTTCTAAGAGGCATGTATTTCAATTCACCCATCACTATTTATACTCCATTGAAACATTGGAGTTGAGGGCATCCCTCGGGGTGATGAAATCCCCAACAAAACCCCCTAAAAATAAAAATAAAACACTTATTTTAATCCTCAAGATCACCCTAAGGTGTGAGAGGAGAGCATACATAAGTGTGTTTGGGGTTTAAAAGGCACTTGTTAATTATTATCTGAAATTGAAATGTGAAGTAGGTTATAATCCAATTATAAAGTGCAAAAACAAAAATTAAACAAAGCACATAGAAAAAGGAAAATGTCTATAATCAATTTCTTCAACCAAACATCCCACGAAAACCACTTGAGTTAGTAGTTTACAAGATTTGAAATCTTAAAATCATGAAAATATATGTACACAAAAGTCAATGTAAAATAGAAAAATAAAAATTCCTAAAAAATAAATTTCAAAAATAGATTCTATGGATTTTTGTGATAAGTTTTAAAAAATCACTGAAAAAGGATAAAAAACCTGAAATTTATGACCAAATGATTTTTTTTTTTAAATATGATTTCAAACGATTATACCTAAAATTTGGAGATTTCTTTTTAAAATAAGCCCCTTTCACTTGGCACCTGGTTGGCTAGGTGATCACCAACTTGAGTGTATGGGGGCTAGAGTATTAGCTCCTTGGATTGGAATATGACTGTGGGTTAATCAGACCACATGATTGGTGGCATAAGCCTAGCGTTGGCCCCTAGTCCTTAGAACAAAAAGACCAAATGAGCCACATTCAAAACCAATTTAAAATATCAATGTCAACTCAAAGTCAGTAGATTTCAAAAAGAGATGAAATGTTCTTAACCTCCGTGCATTCCCTATCGATCTGTCAACATGGATTTGAAAACAAATTCAAATGAAATTTAAACTTCAAAGCAAGGTTGACAAAATTAAAATAAATTTATGTAAATAAATCTATGGTTTTCACCTAGACCCACATTTTTCTCCTTTAAGGTTGTGATTTTGGCCACGTTGAGAGTGATTTTGGCATTCATTCATAGATTTTGAAATTTTCCATGCGATTTTTATTTTTTAGGCATTTTTACCTATTAGACTCACGTTTTCATGGATTATGACAATGGTTTTGAACAAAAACAAGTGGTTTTGAGATTTTTGATGGTGGTTTTAGACTAAAATTTGTGGTTTTTGTAATTTAATTTTTTTTTTTTTATCTTGGATTGTGTGCAAGCACTATCTACAGACCTGCAAAAACCTGATAAAGTTTTTGTTAATAAAATACCAATTATTTTATATCAAACTTCATTTGATCTGTTTTGTCTCGAACACACCTGCAATAACTTCACTGTCAAAACTCATAAAATTCATTACTATAAATCAATACTAAACTCATAAAATCCATTAGTATAAATCAATACTAAAATGCATTAAAATAAAAAATAGAATGCAATACCGTGTTTCTCCCTTGCAAAGTCACTAGAATGTGAGCAATGATTTAGAAATTGATTCATATGCATGAATGATCATTGATTCATTTGGATGAGAGGATGCCTAAATTTATAGATTTTAGAAATGGGGAATGGATGGTCAAGTTTTGATTGTGAGATCAAGGGTAGAGAATGGTTGAGAGGAATTCCCTAGGATCAAGGAGAGGATGAAGGGTGGAGATGAAGTTAGTTAGAATGTGAATGACTGGGATTAACTTACCAAATTTAGTAAGTACTTGTGAGGATGAAGAAAATCAGAGAGGGACATGTGCACCTAAGAAGGCTATAACTTTGGGATGTGTTGAGAGAATAAGGGGACCATTAGGACAAAATTTCTTAGGTGCCCAACATTCTTGGAATGTGTTTTATAGAATAATGGGACCACAAGGATGAGTGCTCCTAGGTCCTCATTATTCTTAGAAAGCAGTGAAGGAAAGTATGCTTAATTGAAAAATATTATTATTTAATTATTTTAGACACATGGATGAGATGAATAATAGTTGGAATATGTATTTATTTATAGTGATTATATGGAAAATTATGGTTAATTACATTATATGATTATTTAATTAAGTTGTGGAATTTATGTGAAAGAGATATGTCTTATGTCAATTAGGACTAGGTGATGAGACATAGGCCTAGATGGTAAAATTAGTCAATTATGGATTCGGTGATTAGTGATAATTGGTCGATTAGATATTAGATCATAGGCTTAGTGACGATGAATTGACCTAGGGAATATTTTAGGTGTCTAAATATTATAATAAAATAACTTACACAATAGAATATATAATATGAATATACTACAAATACTTGATAATAGATAGAAATAACAATCCACTTCGAGGGGGAAACCTACAAATATCTCCAATGAGAACACAATTCACAATATGATGATGAAATAAAACTCACTATCTCCTATATATACCTTACTTATGCCTAGAATATCACCAAAGCCAACTTATATATCAACATATAGGCCTTAGGCCAACCTAAGTAACTAAATAATAATATAGTAATGATAATGTGACTTAACAAGGAATTAAGGTAGCCACAAGATGACTACTCATAACCCAGTGTATACTCAAAGATTAAGGGTGTATCTTGTCTCCTCTCTTTAGAGAATATTTTTCTTGAATGTTAATCAAGTGTGGATTATTCTAAGTGAACTTCTTATCATCCCCTATGGCATCTCCAATTGGTAAATTATTCCATTAGATGAGATACTCAGTGAGTGTTCTAGTCCTCAAATTATTTGTGTGTGTCTAATGAATGAACTCTAGTTCCAATGTGATTCTTCCTTATTCATCGAGCTCTAGTAGTATTGTATGTGTAGGTATATTATACCCAATTATCTTCTTCAAATAGGAAACATGAAAAATTAGATGTATCTTTGTTGTTGGCGGTAACTCAAGCTTGTAGGGCATACTGTCTATATTTTATATGATTTAGTATGGACCATAATAATTTGGTGACAACTTGTTTCTCTTTATTTTTTACTTCAATGAAATTTTCTTATAAGGCTACAATCTCATGAAAACCCAATCCCCAACTTCAAAAATTATTTCACTACAATTTTGGTTTTCCTACTACTTCATTTGATTTTGTGTCATGACCATATTTTCCTCGAGCCCCGAAAATACTCATTATTGATTATGTATGTGCTCCTCTATGGATTTAAATTTTGGTGACACCCTCAATGATGATGTGATGGAAGGAGGATGATATCCATATAGTGTCATAAATGTAGAGATTTTTTATAAAATATGGATGGAAGTGTTATACCTCTATATGAGCGTGAATTTGCACCCTTAATGTAAATTCCCTTTTACCCCCTTGCACTTTAGGAAACCTAAGGCGGAGACTTAATTCCACTTAAGCCTGCTACTCGCATCACACTTGGCACCTGCTTTGTGTTGACTTCTTCTATGGCATTTGTCCTTGATGTCAAAACTACCCTGGGTTGGTGCCTTGGAAGAATTTCTCAGTTGGTCTTTGTATGGCATTTGATTGGCACAGTTGATATTTGGTATTCATCTGACATTGGCATACTTACTTCAGGTTGATTATTTAAGGGCTTGATCACTATTGTGATTATGGATTTGTGAATTCTACATGAAATCAGTCTTTATCTCTTCACAAAGTTTTGGATACCATTGGACATATTATACAACACTGGATGTCAATGAGGTGGAAATTTGGTTTTGGTCATAGGTAAACAAATTGATAATTGTCTTTGCGTATGGTATTGTGTTTATGGCATGGGTGTAAGGCTTACTAAAATCAACATGTACATTAGCTTATATTACTCAACACAAGTTCTTGAGTATACAATGACATTCTAAGGTGGCAATCGACTTTGATATTTATTGGATATCTTTTGGCTTTGGATATTATTTGGCACTCTATATTGTAGTGCACTTTATATTTCTATCGGGTCTCATCATGGTTAATTAACATGGCTTCAAAGGCCGACAACAAGTAAAAGATTTGGTAAGACCGCGGCTTCAAAGGTCTTACCGCGGTACCGTTGGCAGTTAAGCCAGTGACCATGGTAGTGTGATGGAAACCGCCAATGGCAAGCCAACAACTACTGCTACACCGCAGGCTATCATCAGGGAAACCATGGTAACGAGGTGAGAACGGCTAGCAGCAAGTAGACAGCTACCGCTATACCACGAGCTGTCAGGAAGCTAACCGCAGTAATGCAGTGGAAGATGTTAGAGGTTTGAAAGGTGCTACCACTATACCGTGAGCTATCAGGAAGCTAACCGCGGTAATGCGGCTGAAGATGTAAGCGGTTAACTTGGTGCTACTGTTGTACTGCGAGTATTCTGAAGTGAGACCACACTTGTGCGGTAAGGAAACATATGTCAATTTATTCCTGTCGGCATGCATGTCATGGATCTTTCTACGGATTCCAAAGTGTATTATGCGGTTTTGATCTATTAACTTTCTATCCTCTCGGACTCCAAATGCTATCATACTATGCAAAGGATTTTGTGTGGAAAATAGGGAAAATTGTTATGTTTCATTGTTCAAAGGTTTTGAAACCCTATTCTAGCCGCCATCATTGTGTTGTTTATCTCACAACCGTTTCACTATTCTAGTAGCCGGTTTACTGATCTTTGGCAACGTATTGGAAAATAGAAAGACCATGACATTGGTCATTTCACCTATCAGTTTCCTGCTATAGAATAAGAGCTTGAATAAGGGAGAAGCTCAGGTTGCTAAGTCACTTTGCAGTCTGGTAAAACTACTACATGCAACATCTATTTTGATACTCTTAGGTATTCAGTTTTTCAATTGGTTTGCAGAACTGTTACTTCTAAATGGAAGGTGGAAAATTGGTTAAATAAAACCAAAAATATTGCATATAATTTTTAACTGCATTTTACAATAGATTTATCTTATCAGTTTTATGAAACAGTGGTATCTATTTGGGGAAATCATGATGACTTTGAATCTATTCAATCTCTTACATGGATTCTTTCATAACGGTTATTGGATGCATCATTCTGAAGTTACGGTTACATTGCATTGGAGTTGTCAGTTGCACTACTGTTGCAGTTGGCTTTTCGAGGTTTTTGTTCATGAATTTCATATATGATTTTATGGTTCTTGTTTTCAGCTCTGATTGTGCAGGCTGCTTGAGAGGATAGGTTTTAGTCTACCTTCTATATTTAAAAAATGCTTGGATATTCCTGTCAGAAGAACTTCTTCATACTGATCTTTCACACATGGACATTGCAACACATGCCATTGTTGGTCGATTGAAGTTTGGTAATTTGATGATCATTTTTGTTCTTATTCTCTGAAATAGAAAAATGAGAAACTATTGTAACCTTCCTTGAATGTAATGATGAAATTTGTAATCAGATGAAAACAGAGAGATTAGGGCTCTAATAAAAAGGAAAAAAAAAAAAAGAGCGAAATAAGAGTTAACTAGTTCACTGTGACAATCTATGAAAAAAAGTTATAAAAACTGAAAGACAGTATTAACTAAAAAAGAGCGAGAAAAAGTGTGATGAAGTAGAAAAATGAGAAAATTATGAAACAAAAAGGAAAAACTAGTGTTAGTACATCACAGTGATTGTGTTGAAAAATGTTGAGCTCTGAGATTGAAAATCTGAAATATGAGTTGACAATCAAGCTGACTTAAGGCTTGACAATGCCTGAAATTCTGAAGGTTTTTTTTTTTTGGAACTTTGAGGAGTTTAGATATTGTCTGTCAAGAGGCACTTGATAGATAAAAGAGAAACAGAGAGATCCTTTGTATTATTGTATGAGTACTAAAACAGTAAAGGGGTTGGTGCTCCTTGAGATTGGTGTCTCTAAATGAGGGGTTGGTGCTCCTTGAGATTGGTGTCTCTAAATGAGGGGATTGTGCTCCTTGAGTTGGTGCTCAGAAAGTAGCCTATAAGGAATTGTAAACAGTGGTTTTGAAATTAAGTCGGTAAGGCAGTTTAGGAGTGGTTTTTCTACCCCAGGAGGGTTTTCCACTCGGCAATTTCTGTGTCTCCTTTTTGTGTGATTTATGTTTATCTTGCATACTCTTTCTTATAGTCACTTATGTCATTGTGCTCATTCAATTGGTCAATGCTCTGATACTTTAAGGTTGTTTAAAAGTTTAAAAGTCAATTTGCTCATGTTTGTCATGCAAATTTAGATTGGTCAAATCTAGTGCGAAATGTCTTTCATAAGGTGAATTAACTTATGCATTATGTGAATGCTCAAGAGTCTATATGAATGCTCAAGAGTCTATCATAAGCAAGTCAAAGTTGCATATTATGAAGATTTATAGTTCTGTTGATAAAGCACAACAAGATTGTTCATAAAGCTTTATTTGAACAATATCATTTTGATATGGGTTGCAAATGTTAGTCAAGTCTCATGTCAATCTGACCTGAAATGTTAATGCTCACCTGCTTAATCAAATCTGTCTTTTTGGGTTAACTGAGCAAAATTTTAAGTATGCTTTCAAGGTTAAAAGTTAAAATTACTCCACTCTGATTCACCCCCCCCTCTTAGAGTGAATCTAGTTCCAACACTTTGTGTGTCGGTGGGGGTGTTTCTGTCTAGGACGCCTGCGTGGCATGCAGACGTTCACGCAACATGCTTATGTCTCTGATAGATTCCTGTGTTTGGAACATGTAGAAGCATTACAATCCCCATTGGGATTCGAATTGTAACGCCCTCTTCGGTCGACCGAACCAAATATGGCCATTTTCTTCCCTCTTTCCTTCATATTCACTATTCCTGCTTCTATTTTGCATCTCTTAGATCTTTGGACCCTTCACAAAATTTGAGCAGTCTCCATCCTTTCTAGACATCTCTTCACAAGCTCCAAGCAGCTTCTTCACCATCTCTCCACTCTTAAGCAACACTTTACACTTCACAACAACAACATCAACACTCCATCACTTTAGTAGAGCAAGTGTGGAACAAACACCATTGCAACAGAGGCTTGAGTTCCTCTCATTTTATTCCCCACTAGCCTTGAGTGATTTGGGTGGAGGTGGTAAGCTTTCAATCCTCTCCTCTATTATTTGGTTGAGTAGCATAACACTGTTTTGTAGTGCTTTAGTACTCTTTACTTCATTTCCTACTTTTCTATCTATTTGGTTGTCCATGGAGGTGGGAACACCGAAACGGGGGTTTGACTGAGGCAAACCCTTATACAACCCCAACACTTTCTCTCTATCTCTCTCTTGTGTGCAGGTATTGAAGACACTCACACGTTGGAAGCTTCATCACTCACACATTCGTAAGTATTTTGTTTCCCTTTTCTCTCCTTGTCTTTATCTTTTCTATTTCAGTCTATTTCCTTTATCACATTCTGTTGCTTTCTAGAAGTTCTTAGAAATCAGCTTAGAAGTAGCCACTTAGCTATTTTCTATGATAAACCTGCTTTCTAGTCTGTACAAGGCACCAACATGCCTTGAGGATGCCATCGTGCCATGCTATCGCCCATATTTTGCATTGACGTCCTTTGGTGAAGAGCTTGTTAGTTTGTCCAGAGAATCTATGTGACCTGCTCTTTCTGGTTCTAGAACTCTCATCAATGTCCTTTGAAGTAGTCTAGGAAGTTCACCCCATGAGGCTCTCCGAATGAAGAGAACTCATGAGTAGTGAATCCCCCTTCCCTACAACCACCATTCTACTATTGGTATCCAATTTAGCCAGTAAGACTAATTATCTAGAATAAAATAATGTAGATATCCTTCCAAACACTTATTAACATCCTCAATTTTCTCATAATATCAAGAATGGTATGAAGAACTATGAGCCAATTGATTTCCTAAACATGAAAATAAATCTATCCAAAATTTACCAGTAAAGATAAGATCATGATCATTGACAATAACCTTAGGTGGAACATGTAGCTTTTGGATATTCTCTAAAAATTCCTTTGCCATTGTACTTGATATAAAAGGATTTGATAATTCAATGAAATATACATATTTAGTGAGGTGGTCCTCTATTACCAGATGATATTCTTACCTTTAGATCTTGAATCCCAATGACGAAGTCCATGGATACCTTTTCCCAATGTTTTCTAGGAATAAATAAGGGCTGCAAGAGACTAGGAATTTTAATTGTCTCCAAATTATTTCTTTGACAAATAAAATATTTAGGAATAAATTTTTGAGAATCCCCTTTTAGCCCTTCCCAAAATAAATATCTCTTTACTTAGTTATGTGTCTTCAAAAATCCTAAATGATCATGAAGCTCTCTAAGAATATTTTATTTGAGAGGAATTCATACATCAGTACAATCACTATTTATGCTACAGAACATCTCCCTTTCAACAAAACTTATCTAAACTACTCAAATCACTTTGTAATTGATGAATGAGATTACTTGTAGTGACATCATTTTACCACTCTTCTTTAGCTTTTTCTACCCAATCTACTTGTAATATTGAAATAACACAAAATAAAGCTTAATCCTTCTCACACTTCTAGATAGTGCATTTGCGAAAATATTTTCCTTCCCTTTCTTATATACAATCTTGAAGTCATATCCCAACATCTTAGTGACCCATTTTGTTGTTCTTCAAAAGATAATATTTATTCCAAAAATAAATTTAGGCTTATCATAATTTGTCTTAACTTTGAAGTGTCTACCCATTAGATAAGGCCACTATCGTCTTACTACAAGAAGAATAACTAGTATTTCCTTATCATTAATAGGTTTGAGTTGATTCTTACCCTTCAATCGAAATTGAACCTTTTGCATGAGAATTAGGGATAACTATAAGAAACCCGCCCTGGGAAAAGGTGTAAAAACCTAGTGAAACTTGTACAATTCCAAGAAAAATATTAATTTTATTGGTATTTTTTTCTTTTTTCAAGAAAAAAATATAAATTCAATTCATGAATCTTTTGTAATCACTAGAAGTTTGTAAAAAAATATTGGAAAATTATAATTTTATTGAAACCAAAAAAATATTTTTCATTGGTGATTAAAACATGTTTTCAAACCAATTAAATATTTTCATTGGCGAATTAAACCTGTTTTCAAACCAATAAAATATTTTTATAGCGAATTAAACCTATTTTCAAACCAATAAACTATTTTCGTTGGTGAATTAAACCTATTTTGAAACAATAAAATATTTTTGTTGGCGAATTAAACCTGTAGTCAAACCAATAAAATATTTTCATTGGCGAATTAAACTTGTTTTCAAACCAATAAAATATTTTATTGTCAAATTACACTTGTATTCAAACCAATGAAATATTTTCACGATGAATTAAATTGGTATACGAATAAAAATCATAGTGTGGGTGGTGAAAATATCAAATGCTATATATCATTCTATTTCGGGATGAATTTTCCACACACACAAATTCCTACATAAAGTCTCCAAAATGAAGACAAGTGTCAATATATTTATAAATTTTGATCAAAAGTGAGCAAAATTTATTATGACTTTTTAGTGGGCATTGATAATGATTAAAGTACAACTATCTTTTTAATGCTTCATAGTACTCTACCTGAAGCAAGATATCAATTCAAACAACATTTACAATGGCTCTCCCATGTATTGAAAAAGTGTGAATGCAACAATTGGAAATTTGGCTCATGTTTCAATTAAATTTAATTATTCTTCTAACAAAATCAACTATAAAATATTTAAATCAAGGTAAGATAACAAGATGAAGACCCTTGATCAAATTATGCAATATATTTTGTATTAAATGTTTTAACTATCGACTCATTCTTCACCATCGTGGGATGCAAAACCAATTTTTTTAATAAATTCATTTGGCATTACTGATGAAGTTCATCATAATCTTGATTAAAGCTCTAGTTGAAAAATCATTATGGAATTTAATACACCAAATTTTCTAACTAGTCCTTGATGATAATTATCCTTCCTATGAGCAATTACTATCCAAATACTTACATAGATCTTCAAGATCCACAATAGATGGACTATAGTCTTTATCAAGATGGTGTTGGGCTTTAATTTTATAGAAGCTACAAATAGAGATGGGGTGAACACCGATATTTATTCATGTTTCATGGCTTCTTTACTAGACATTGGAGTTTTGTAGGTTGATGTGTTGTTCTTGGTGAGTCTGATAGTTTGAGAGGATTATTGAGGAGGCTAGGGGATGTTTTAGCTGCTACAAACATTGGAGTGGGAATCCCTACACCAAGGGATATTCCATGCTTCTTAAATGAAGGATCGGTTGTAGCCTGGCATCCTTTTGTGTCAAATTTCTACAATGTCACCTTAGTGAGATATCGTTAACTAGTCATTGTGGGATGATTTTTTGAGGAATAAAGTTTTGTCAAATTTTGATAAATGTAGTGAAGAAATTTATCATAATTTTGATAAATATATGTGAATATTATCTTTTTTTACTAGCAGGATTCTGTTGCTTAGTAATATGTACATTTTGCAAACACCATTATACATGCTACATTATCAAAGATATAAATTTTGACATGTATATTTATATTATTTTTATTAATATTAGTTTTATATTATTACATCTTTATTCTATATTTTTTATTATGGGAAAAAATAAGTTTTGATGGGACCTGAAACCCAATACATAATGGTTTTGAAGGGACCCACAACCCTATCAAAGATAGGAAAGTTGCAAATAAGATAACATGCATACAATCAACAACCCAATAGCAACTACAAAAAGATAAAACATGACTACACCAGTTGCATCATTCAAACAAGAAAGGGTCCAAGAACCCTTAACAACCTAGTTATAACTGGGACTAGAAACCCTTAGATACACAAATAAATCACCTGCATCTTCTAGGCATCAGTAAACTAGTCGCTCATGGAAAGAACCACTGAGCCAAAAGAGATAACTAACTAAATGGTGTAGAACACCATCAAAACCATAATTAAAAATTCCATAAAATATAACAATCCCACCTCAATAGGGGATTTAGATAGCACAACAAACCATAGGAGCCAAACAACCAACTTACAACAACATCCCACCACAAATGGTGGTAAGGGGAGGGTAGGCGAAAAAAACAAGAACTCAGTATCCCTGCAACACAAGCTCACCTGGTACCAAGAAACCAACTCAACCTCCACCTCTAAAGGAGAGAGCTGCCCTCTACTGGAGAGGATATCACAACCAGCTAATCTGCTATAGCCTATAATCTCCAACCTCCTCAACCTCCACCTCCATAGGAGAAGAAACCACCTCAATAGGATCAGCAACTGAGGGAACTAGAAACCTTCACCTTCCATTTACACCTCAAAATAAAAGGAACCCAACTCCATAGGGTCCGAGGAGAAGGCTAGCACAACAACTAGACAAGTGACCATAGCATCCTTTGATAACCTCTGTACTAGAAAACATAGATATCCCGCACAAGAGGAACCACCAAGACTAAGAAATAAAAAAGAGGAAAGGTTGACATAAACCAGTAGCCACACACTCAACATCCTCGGGCTCCACACAAGTTGTCCCCCAAAAGGCAGCACTAGAGAAGTCCCCTCTCAAACCAGAGGCCACAATGCCATAGCCAAGGGATAAGGTAGACCTTGTTGCTCTCCTTAACCTGCACATCCAAAAAGAGAAGCTACAATCATCAACTAAAGAGCTCAAAGAAGCCCTAAAATCCACCGTACCTAGTTATCTAACCATAGCAACAACCCAAGAACAACCCATGTGGAAAGAACAAGCACCCTGCCCACAAGGAAATAGAAAACAACATCCTCAAGGAAGCTCACACCATCATCTGCATCCTCAACCAATATGTCATCTCCCTCTTTTGTAGAAGAAATCATTCCTCCTTCACAGCTCCACTTCCCACCTATGCCCATCATTGTGTACGTGAAGACTATGGCTCTATTAGTGTCAGAAACAACATCCCCATTCTCATCAAAAAGTAGGGCCATACCCTGCACCTACTCTTGCTCGCTACACAAAATGTAGAGAGGTCCGAACTGCAGAGAAAGCTAAGAGGGAACCCAAAAACCCTTTAATTTGCATCGTCCTCCTCCTCAAAATCTCCATCATCATCATCCTTAGAATCTCCCTCAACATTGTTCAAACTCCTGCTCCCACCTGAATACCTACTCTCACTCCTGCTCATCTTCTTTTACACCTAATTGGATTTTTGTTTACACTACTTCTCATCACTTTTAACTAGGTTAGGTCAATGATATTGTTATTCTATGTTATTTTAATGTAACAGTTTGATAATTCTCTTTTGTTTTTAGAATTAAACTTATATGTGAATAAAAATCAGTGTAGATGGAAAAATATCAAATGTTATACTTCTATTCCAGGATGAATTTTCCACACATCCAAATTCCTATATAAAGTCTCTAGAATGGAGACAAGTGTCAACATATTTTTAAGTTCTGATTAGAAGAGAAAAAAATACGGTTACTTGTTATTGGGTATTAATAATGCTTAAGGTACAACAAGCCATTTAATTCTCTATCTTTTCAATGCTTTGAAGTAATATTCTTGAAGCTAGATATTAGTGCAACTAACATTTTTAATGACTCTCACATGTGTGACTGCCAAGTATTGATGTCTTTATTCTTTAATTTTTTAGCTATATATTTCATGGTCGACCCTTTTTTTTTCCTACTTATGTTTCAATTCTTTTTGCCTCCTTCTGTTCTTTTTTCTTGCTTCAAAACTTCTATTATTTTTGTCTACTTCAAATCTTGTGTTCTTGTTGCCTGCTTCTATAATTCTATTATTTTGGCTTGAAATGGGGTCCCAATTCAGAGTGTTTATCCCTTTTTTCCACTAGGAAGTGAGAAATAATTTACCTTTTTCAAGAGAGAAGCTATGTCATTTTTTCTTATATCAATGTGATCAAGTGGAGTTGGTTGTTAAAATAGTGGTTGGTAGAGACTGGCTTCATAAGAATCCTTCAACTCTCCCATCTAAGGTCACTTCTTTATTTGTTTTAAATCTAATGGATATTCTTTGGTGTGCAGAACTAGTCAAGTTCCTTTTTGGGAGTTATCTCCAGCCTTCTGTCTTCTCATTTTTTTCTCTATCTAAAGCTTTAGAGAGCTACAATCTTAGGTTTGGTTTAACCACGTTGTGATCAGGTGTCTTTCTTGATAGGGATAAGCTACTAAATGGTGATAATAGTGTCTCAATTTTATATGTGATGGTTAATAAACTTGTTGGTGACAACCCTTCTGATTTTAGTAGACATGTGAATGGTTTTTGTTTTGATGTCAATGAATCATTATATTTTAAGTCATATAATATTTTTAATCCGGTTTATTTTCTCATAAAGCATGTTGAAGAGGACCCACATGCATGTCCTTTATTTTTTCCACCTTCTGATCTTGCAAGCATAAGTGAGAGTTGTACAGATTAGAATTTTGTATTGATGTAATATTCTGCTTAATTTCTTCAATTTCAATATAAATTTTATTATGTATTAAATTATTAATCATCTGTAATAACATTTTTTCATGGTGTGGAGGTCATAGTCAATGTTTTATGTGTGGGCCTGGTTAGGCCCTAATTGTATGATGTCTCTAGCTTCCATAAACATGATTATTTTTGGAATTAATATAATACATGTAACCCTAGGTTTCTCTTACGAATAAAAATATATATACTTAAAATATTCAAATTAATGTACAAAAATAATTAACCATTTGATGAAATTTGATTCATTCCCATTTTCTTAAGTTTTAAAAATTAATATACACAAATTTTTCATCATTTGATGAATGTTTGATGGATGACTATAGTTGCATTCTAAAATAAAATGTGTGAAGTGCTAGACTTGAAAACTCGAACCTTCGAAATCATCCTAGATATGTTAAATTTACAAAGATCAGCATTTGACCTTTTATTCACATGTGTTATTAAAACCCTAAAAAACCTTACCCTTTTAGCCCCACATTATAATCCTTCATTACCTTTTTGGGTTCCCTAATCCATAACCTTATGCCCCCCTTGCATCGCGAGATTCCCCGATCCCCTTTATTTCCTAGAGCTCATTGAAAAATAATTTTTCACATGTGCTAAAAAAAAATCTAAGTGAACCAATGCTTAATATAGTTCCCCCTGCTTAACAAAAAAATTTCGCTAATCCAAAAGGTAAAATTCACTAAGAGGGAAGATACAAAATGGAAAAAATTATGACACGTGTTTTCTTTTTATTGATTTCCAAAATTTCGTAGGATTATTCTTCATTGAATAAAATATGGTTGTGAAACCATGGATTAATGCCATATGCAATTTCATGATGTTCTTAATTTAATGTGTCAATGGGAAATCTTTAAAAAATAAGAGATAATTTCCTCTTATAATCCGAAGCGAGCAAAATGTATTGCTTTGATAACTTGATATTGAAAACTACATGACGTACTATACATGATGTCATGAATCTAGTTATCAATCGAAGTAAGATTTGCAATATATTTCATATGCTCACTTAAAATAATTTTCCACATGTGCTGAAATTAAATCACTTAAGTGAATCCATGCTTAACCTGCTTAGAAAATTTTTCTCACTAATATGCAAGGTAAAATTCACTAAGGAAGAGGGAAGCCATGAAATGGAAAAAAGTACGACATGTGGTGTTTTTTATTGATTTCCATAATTTCACAAGATTATTGTTCATTGAAGAAAATATGGTTGTGAAACCATGGATTAACACCATATGTGCTTTCATGATGTTCTTAATTTAATGTGTTAGTGGAACTTTTTTTTAAAATAAGAAATGGTTTCCTCTTCTAATCTGAAGTGAGTGAAATGTATTGATTTCATAACTTGATATTAGAAATTTCATGATGTACTATACATGATGTCATGAATCTAGTTATCAATCAAAATAATATCTATAATAGATTTTGTATTATTTTAGTGCTTACTGCTTGAGGTACTCTCAAGTGACAAGTATAGTCTACATGTAGTAGGTAACCAGACGTCAGTCGAAATAACATTCTAAGTGGCTCTCACATGAGTAAATTTAGTTACTTGGTTAGCACAAACAAAAGTAATTATACCTCACATGACTCATGAGTAAATTTCATAGACCATAAATAGGGATGGTGAGTTCAATTGAAATCATTCTTAAAAGTCCATAAAATGGTTTTACTTTTGAGTGCAATGTTTTCAATTCTGATAAGAATTTTTATTTTGTAAGGTTAATAAGGAATAAGATGATGTGGTATTTTTGGGGATAATCTAAATTCTCCTACCTCTAGTTATGTAGTTATAGAGTAAAAGAGAGACCAATTTCCTTCAAGTTTAGAATGGGTGGAATTGGAAAGAAGTTGATCTAGTTCACCTGGACTTTGAGCCAAGTTTTGAACTAGGATGAGGAACTCTGATGGAGATAAGTTATTTCATAGAGAATCCAGAGACATAAGTATTTTAATCTTGTTCACATTGAAATCCATCGATTTTTCATACTCCATTTTGAGAGAGGCCCTCAAAGAGGAACTATGGACTTTCAAATTCATTTTGTGCTATCTTGGTTCCTTGGAGCTACCTAAAGAGTGTGGTAGTAGATTTACTACCCCTTATCTTCTACATAATTCCATTTGGTAACTAGGATAAGTATAATTTATATATTCACATCTTTCATTTCCCCAACATGGTAGGCAAGTCCTGTGGATTTTTAGTCATTTTTTGTTATCTTTGTGGCTTGGAGATATCTTTTGAAATCCCAAGATCCCATGCATGGTCAAAAAGCCCCATGGTTTGAGAATATTTACATCCCATAACACCACTACCTAACTACTAGTACTAGCTTAGAATCAATTATGTCTGATGTAAAGTGACATGTGTCATTTATACAAGAGCTTGCATGCTCTATTAATCTTTAAAAAGCTATGTAGCATTGTAATTAAATTGTAATAAAATAAATGGTTGTGCTGTTATTTGTTATTCATTTATAGTAGGGAATTATTTTGTTTATTTTTTGTCTATTCAAATTATAAGTACTTAGAATTAATGTTTGTTAAGAAGAAAATGGTGTACCTCTCTTTCACTTCTAGGGTTTTGGACCTAAAAGGAGAGAGACCATTTCCTTACTCTTCACTCAAGAAAAAACCCTTGAGATTTCAATACAAAGGAGATTGAAATCTTGCAAAGGGACTGTTCTAGGGGTTGAATGATATTTAATGAGGGGTTTGTCACCAAGCTAGGGCTTAGAAAAATGTAAGACATGTAAGATGAAATGCAAAACCTAGTTTGATGCAATGCTTCACTAAATGACCTATAAATGCAAATGAAATAAAATAGAAAGTTATAAAGATGAAAGTGTGTACCTAGAAACTTTTTGGAGATGGAATGGAGCTCTAAAATCCTGAGAATGTTGATTTTTAAACCTGGTGGAAATCATTCACCATTTTGGGTGAATCAGCCCCAGATCTGGGTCTTTGCATAGGATTAAGTTTTGGACAAATGGGTATCCAAATATATAAAGATCTCTCAAAAAAACCTACAATGGGACTCATTCACCACTCTTGGTGAATGAGTCCAGTTTGGATTTTCTAGAAATTCAAAGTTAGGATTTTCTCTTCTGAGTCTGCTTAGTTTGTTCCTCCAAGTTCCTAGATCCGAAACTCCAATTTCGGAGTTGTAGATAAAATTTTAATGAATATTATGACCTTACAAATGGGGAGACAACTCCAAAAAACTTGTAACCTAATCTTCAATTATCTCCAAGTCTTCAAGTCACCTAGATCTATAATCACACAAAGAAAGAGCGAGGAAGTATTGATTGTTAGGGAATGGGGGTTTGCCTTGATCAAACCTCATTTAGGTAACTAAACCAAATGATGAAATAATGAAACAAGGATATGAAACATGAAACATAGGATATGAAACATGAACTATGATACCTTGAATGATGTCCTGTATATGATGCTTTGTAAATCTACAATTCAACATGAAATGACCATGAAGGATGTAGATCTTGATCTTTGATAATAAGAATAGAACAATGCTTGGTCTTGGATCTTCAATGCTACATCACAACACGAGCTCACTAGCATTCTTGATGCTTGATATGATTGATATGCTTGATATGATGATGGATCTTGAATTGCTACAACAATGGATGAAGAATCTTGCCCTTGAATGATCTTGAAATCTATCTTGATGACCTTTGAATGCTTAACCCTTGCTTGCTTGACTTGATATCATGTATGCTTATGTTTCTTGGATTGCTTAGGTGAAATAAGGATTTGAAAGATTGTTTATATAGAAAATCCACTCAAATGATTGATAATTGGATCCCCAAGGCTGCCATAGGAGAAATTTGAATTAAAACCCCATTTTTCCTACTAAAAGCCTTAAAAATAGGCCAAATGGGACTCATTTTCCCAAGGTAGTGAATGGGTCCCATAGGGGCTATTTTTCATGCTAAAGTGTCACAGAGTGAAGAATTTAAGTTTATATGTTGATATTGTTAGGTTTTTTATCAAAATATATCTTGGGATGTACAATATGGGGTCATAGGGGCCTATTAATGATGATATAAAGGTCATAAATGTAATAGAGCCCAAAATCCAATGTGAACGTATAAATAAATACATTTTACAACACTAAATTAGGGAAAATTTGAGTCTATTTAGCTTAGAAGGGCCCTAAATCCCATGTGAATGTGTAAAACACATTACAACACTAGATTAGGTCAATTTTAGTTTACAATACTCCCAAATTTAATGTGAAAATGTAAATAAATGCATTAAATTAGGAAAGAGTTAGGTTTATTTAGCTTAGACGAGCCCAAAACCTAGTGTGGATGTGTAAAACTCATCACAACACTAGATCTTGACGCAATATCAAGTCTAATTTATTATTAATTATTCTTGAATCAAGCAAGGAAAATGATTTCTTTTTTGGTGGTCACAATGTTATTACTTAGTAAAATCATAATCAATGATATTATCTTCAGTTATCCACAATATGGTAGTACTTGTAAAATCCTTGGTGGTAGTAAATTTTCACATTTTTAGGGCTCTCATTCTTTGCTCTAGTCCTTTTTGAATACATTGAATACTGAGAGGGTGGATGAATCAATATTCTACTAACAAAATTAATTATTCACCATCCAATTATTAATCCACATCTACCTGCAATAGTGAACCAAAACATAAAACAGATCATAACACATTAACACCGAGATTTTTACGTGGAAAACCCAAAGAGGGAAAAACCACAGTGAGGATTAGCTCGCAATATATTATAACTAATCATAAGATTGTTACTAGATTTTAACCTACAGGCTCAATCAGGAAGATCCATCTATGTTTCAAGATAAATGATACATTTTTTTAAACCTTCTATGCTACATTCAATTATACAAATGAAAAAACTTTATAGAATTACAAGAACACAAGAACATAAAGCTATTATATTCATAAAAGTGAATGAAACGTAAAATATTTTACTATCTTTTGATGAAAATTAATATTATTGAATGTAATCGTAAACATGCGTCTCACATAGCAAGCCCTGAGATTGACTTACTCATTTGATACAAATAGGAATTAAACTATACATGAATGAGTAAATGCTAAAGAAATGAACATGTAAAGAAGGTAACTAGTCATTGCCTGAATGACTAGTTCTACAAAGGCATCTGGTGTCTAATGGATTTGCCTTGCTCCCCGGTCCCTAGGTTGCCTTATGTCTAGTTACCTGCATTGGGTAAAGGAATGAGTTAGAACATTAGGTTCTAAGCAATGAAAGGTTGCATTCTGAACATGCACACCTACCCATTCATGCATATGCTAATTTCTATGTACATCAAATGCAATTCCTATCCTAAGTGTCCATAAGAAACCAATAGAAGAATATTATACACACTTAAGGTAGGCGGTTTTTTTTTAACTTGTTTGCAGCTACAAGTATAATCATATATTTGTTTTTATCAGTTCAAATGAGGGGGGTAAAATGTGGCTCCCACAAGGGTTGAGCCCAGCTCATAGTAAAGTGTGCATACAAAAATATCATGAGTAAATGCATAGGTGATATATCATTTCTCATCAACAATTATAGTAAGAGTGCAATGTGTTTCAAATCATGAGTATAACTGTTACAAGTTCATAGTGCTACAGGAGATTGCATGAAGAATCATAAACAGTGGAGTGCAATGAATATGAGATGCGAAGAGCATGGAAGTATCTTTTCTTGTCAAACAGTATCATGATAAAGATCATATCATTAGGGTTCATCTCATAGATAGCTTATCTTGTTCATAATGATCATATGCAATAGAGAACCATCATTTGCAATTTTGCATTAACAATACCATGCTGATATAAACAAAGATGCAAATAGTAATGTATAGTTATGACATACACCAACAGGAGAATTATCATGGTATACTATATGGGACATATACCAAGTCAAAGGAAACCACATATGAGGATATTCACCATATGTCACAGTTAGAAAAAGAAATGAAGGACAAAACTTTGAAAGTAGTCATAAATAATAATGATGAAATATGTTGGTAGTATTCAAGTCACCGAAGCAATGAACTATTCTGGAGTGAACAAGGGATGCTTTTTTTTTTCAATTTTTTAATTTATGAAAAAGTGAATGTTTAGTAGGTATTGAATATACATAGATGATAGAATTGAAACTTAAAATTCCATCCAGTCAACAGTAACTATATCAATGCAAATAAGTGCAGTGATGAAGCTCAGTTCTTATGGGGAACAATGACATTTTTATGATAGGTGACAGCTAAGGATTTAAAGAGCAAGTAAGATGCTTAAGCAATTGATAGCAAGGTAAATATAGGTCAAGGTAAGAGGGACAATTCTAAAGTCATTCACCAAGAAAGGCATTGAGTGAAGTCAAAGTATGTGGATGGTGGGTTTATAGGTGTGGCTTTGAAGTTGATATTCTTGTTGTGTTCATAGGTCAAAGGTGAGTTGGGTAATGTGGTAAAGTCGAGTGAGTCATAGTTAATGATTGCAGTCATGTAATGGTTGTTATGTATCAAAGACACAGTCACAATATTACCCACATAAACAAGTACATGAATAGTCATATGCAGCTAATTAGAGGAGAAATCACTATGCAAATGAAGAATTCATGATGAATAGGACAACCACTTTGAGAGGTCATGGTAAGAGGGCCAAGTGATATGAAAAATAGTGGTACTCAAAGAACACAAATAAGAAAGTATGTGGTGGTTATTCTAGTGTAAAATATGGAGGGGTGACATATTCATCATCTACAAATACAAAGCAGTGGCAGGAAAAATGCATATGCTAATTTCTAAATACATCAAATACAAAATTAAAACCGAGTTTCATAGAAATAAAGAGCAAGGAAGAGGACTGTACAATTCTAGTCACAAAGAAAATTTATTTTTTAATGTCAACAGTATCAGCAAGAGGGAAAATACGAAAGAGGAGAAGAGGATAGCGAGCATTGTTTTCCATTTCCTGTCATGTGAAAAAGCGAAGTTACCCATGTGTTTTAAAAGATCAACAAAAAAATCATGAGGCCACATAATTCTAAAAATGTTTATATTTTCATCTATATGTAATACACATAAATATTTCATCAAGAGTTTAAACGTAAACAAAGAGGAGATAATGTGAAGGTGTGAGTAGCTGCAGTTAAATAGAAAAAGGAAAAGACATGAATTTCTTGTGCTTGAGACCACAAACTCCATGACCATGAGGAAGAACTAAGGCCGAATGCATGGAAGAGTCACAAATATAGACAAGATTTTGAGCTTTATGTAAAATTTTAGAAAGAGAGAAATGGAAAAATGGTGCAGGTTTTCATGTGTGAAAAACTCACCCAATGCAGTTTTCATTTCTGTGAAGAGAAGCCACAAAAAACTCCATGGAACTCTTCACTGACTAGTAGTCTAGATTTTCTCCAGGTTGAAACCCTCCTCTATTGGTGGCACTTATATCTCTCCAAAGATCGACATGAAATTGGGGAATGCTTTATGTTTGGAGTGTTTCACTTTTAGGGTTTTTACCCTAATGGAGGTCGATAAGCATGGCATTTTTTGCCATTGTTTTAGCAACATGAGTAAATATCAAACTCATGGACCCGTGGGAAGCTAAGTATTTTAAATTTATAATTCATAACTCTTTCTTTATGGTGTAAGTCTTTTAAGACTTAAAATTTATTTCTTTTATTTTTGCACAAAATTTGGAAATTTGTGAATTACTAAGTCTTAAAGATGTTTTGTAAATCTTTTTTGACTTAAGTATTCTTTTAGAAAGTGCAAAATAATGGAGTTTTTTTTTTTTTTACTTGGTGAGAAAGTTATGCTTTCAAACAAGTGGGGAGCATCTAGGGAGGTTATGAATTATTTTCAAACACATGCCGAGGATTTAGGAGTTTTTTTTGACTCATTTATAAGCTTTGGAGAGCGTCTTGGAGGTTGTTTTGCATGATTTTATGGTAGAATTAATCATGCCTTGACTTTTTATACATTGTGGAAGCCTTTTGGAGTAGATTTGGATGCTAGATTTTGGGGCTTATTGTTTCATCCGACCCCAACTGCTTCTAATTCCTTTTTTGGTGGAACAACTTGAAGCTTGCTTACTTAATCACTTTTGTAACTCATTTTTGAGTTAGTTCAGATTAGGCTTGTCCATGTATTAGTGAATTTTACAGCCCATATGCAGTTTGGGCCATTTTTGTAACTCTGGAGATACTAAATATAGTTTTTGCCTTGGATTTTATTGGTAATGAATACTTGCCTTTTGTTTCTTTGCAGTTCAGTGTATGTGAAGTGATTTGATGAAGCTATCAATGGAAGTGTCATAACTCCCTTTTGGTTTTGTATCATAATTTTACCTTTCTGCAAATAATATGTTTATGCAGGTCATTAATTGAGTAACCGATGATTTTTACTTGCTCATGGTTAAGTATACCTTACCTTATGTAGTTTTCTACATTCATACCCTTTAGTGAAATACTTATGCAAGAACATATAGAAATTAATTGTGCATATTTGCTTCTTATCAGTTGAAACCAAGTGTTAGTTTTTTGAGTTTTATTATCTCATTTTCAATTTGGTGTATCACCCAGTTTAGATTTTTATCTTTTCATTTATGATCTTTCTCCCTTTACCTCAACAATTCAGTAGTTAGGTGATATCATACCAAAACAATGTCGGCCTTCTTCGAAGGTTCATTTCAGCTTTAGGTGACCCACAGCCTTGAAATGATCCCATGTTTCTTTATAAAGCTCAGTTTTCATAACTTTGCAGTAGGGTGCATTTCTAGGAGATAACAATTTTGGCATGCCCGGTGGGACTGTCAACTTAGACAATGCAGATTTTCAAGTTGTTTGCTGGTTTTGATGTGCAATCAGTAGATTTTTTTAGGCCTTTCAAGAGGTTTATAGGCACATTTGGAGACTATGTGAGGTGGAAGACAACAAGGCCAATGCTGTCACAACTTATGAGAAGGATACAAATGAGAAGTTCCAGAGGCTTCCAGTTTTTGTAGCTATCACCACCCAGAAGAAAAGGCAGACCAACGAAAAGAACACCTCCCTCAAAGAGAATTCAGTCTACACCACTTGGTGTTAGGCCCGAATCACTATTTTCACCACCAAGGAGGAGAGGAAGACCATCTAAGAGGCAAAGTGAAGCTCACTCACCTTCACCAAGTTTTAGAGCAGCAAAGTCACCCTCAGGTAGTCCAAAAAGAACTTTTTCTGCTACAAGCTTTGTGCCTGTTGTTTAGACTCAGGTTAATTCTTCGCAGTCACCTCCAATGGCTGCAATAAATCAACCATTCGTGCCATTTAATGGAGGAAGTCCATTAAATCTCACACAACACAATTCTATACCGATGGCAGCTCTTAAAAGTTTTTCAATCTTCACTAGCAAAGATCAAATAACTCCTATTGAGCATATACGGGATGTTGCTTCTTTATGTGGTGTTCATCATATTACACAAGAGGATGTAGTTGTAAGGCTACTTGCAACATGTTTTAAAGGAAGAGCATTATAGTGGTTTAGAAGTCTTGGAGTTGGTACCATTACCACGTGGGATGAGTTAGGAGATAAATTACATAAACAATTTTAGGACAAGTCTAATAATTTATCCCTACTGGAGCAACTGACTACTATAAAAAGAGCCCCTTAAGTGCAAATGAATGATTTCAACTTCAGATTTTAGAGGACTTGGGATAGAATCCCTGCAATAGTAAGGCCACCTCCTGAATATGCATTTTTTTACTTTTTGAAGGCTATTAATAGTGATATAGCTGTAATGACACAGTCTATGGGAGGAGTGTCTCTACTTGATACATTTGAAACAACAATTAGAGTAGAAAATTGTTTAATTCAGGCAGGAAAGATTGCTCCTAGGCCACCAATGCCTATTTTTCTAGAGATACAGTCAAAT
The DNA here is from genome assembly GCA_007115665.2 of Sequoiadendron giganteum. Lineage (NCBI taxonomy): Eukaryota > Viridiplantae > Streptophyta > Pinopsida > Cupressales > Cupressaceae > Sequoiadendron > Sequoiadendron giganteum. The sequence continues at coordinate 366,571,731 of CM021109.1, forward strand.
ATGCCACTTCAAATACCACCTTTTTCCCCATTACCTATTGTTCCAGCATTACCAACTGTTGGTGGACAAGAGACTGCAGTCCCAATTCAATCACTAGGGTTGCAGGAAATTAAAGAGTCAGCAAAAGATTGAGAGCATTTTACAAACTTTTGGGAACAAATTGGTCAACTTGGAGAAGCAACAATCCTACAGACTACTGTACCAACAGCAAAATCAAGGTCAACATCAACATTTTCAAGGCAATAGGCAGCAATATCAAGGTAATTACCAGGGGCCAAGGCAAAATGTAAATACAAGGCCTTTTCAGGCATATGCTCCTGCACCTGTTAGTGCAGCTAGGGACCTTCTCCCTATTCAAAACAATTTAGCAAAAGATTATGAGTGGTGTTATCCTTGCAACCAACCTCACAATCAAGTTACCTGCTCCAATGGAATCATTAATCAGGCTCTAATGGTACAGAGCGTTGCAGGATCACAAAAAAACATACTTAATGATGGAGCTCCACAACATTAGGAGCAACCTACAAATGATGCTACTTTGTTGAACTTTTAGGGAGAAGAGTTTTGTGAGATCAATGCAGATGATCCAATCTCAACAAATACAAGAGTAAAGAAAAGAGCTCTTGATCTTGAGAAAACAACCGATAAGTGGAAGGATATAGTTGCTGAACCATCCACATCACAAGTGCCTCGCATTGCGCAAGGGAACTCTCAAGGAGCTATTAAGGAGAAACCACACTTGCAAGATGATTATGTTGGTGTAAAGGTTCATCATAAGGTAGGTTTAGTTGTACCTTTCAATATAATTGAAAATATGAAGAAGATGAACATAACAATGTCCATGTGGGATTCTTTAGCCATTCTAGGTTAGAACGATATGTTATAGTCAACTCTGTCGAATTTGAAAGTGATTGACGAAACAACAGTAGGTCAAATTAGGACTGTCCTAACAAATACTCCCTAGGACAACAACCAACAACCCATTAAACAACAAGGTAAGGATGTTAAGCCTCCTTTTTATGTTTCCTTAATAGTAGGGGACAAGTTCGTTCATAACTGCATGGTAGATAGCAGTGCTAGTAGCTCAGTAATGCCCAAGAAGATTGCAGATCAATTAGGACTGATGTATCAACCATTAGAAAAGGGGGTTCTTCAATTAGATGCTTCAGCAGTTAACACTGTAGGTATAATCAAGGACCTGAGTTTGACTTTGCAGGCCTATCCAATTTTTCCATACCACAGGATGTATTTGTTATAGACTTGCCTCTATTTTTTGCCTTATGTTTGTCTAGGGCTTTCACAGGTAAGATTGGGGGTTATTTGTCATCAGATTGGTCCCATTTTCTTTTTAGAACAAGAGATGGGACCAAGGTTACTATCAGATCAGAGAAATTGGCTAAGGACCACATAGAGCCTTATAATCCAAGTGTGATCAATGTTGTCCCTACTACTGCAGACATAAATTATGTCATTTTTATTGATAGTGAACTTGCTGCTGCTCAAGAGCTACAGGCTGAAAGTGTTCTTGAGTCACTTTTGCATGAATGGGCAGAAAAAAACATGGTAGATAACCCTGATAGTCATATTCTAGATGTTGGTATGGGTAATTATGTGCTTCATGAACGTGATGCAGAGATGCCTAACATGGAAAAGAGTGTAGATTCGTTGTAGTTGTAGTAGGATGAGTTATGGGAGATGTTTTTTGATTGTTCCGAAAGTAAGAATGGAGCTGGAGGGGGTGCAATGCTTGTGTCCCCATAGGGTGACAAGTATTTTTCTACTTTCCATTTTTCTTTTGCCTGTTCTAATAATACTGCTGAATATGAAGGGCTTATCCAAGGTCTCGAATGGGCAAGGAAAAGAGGAGTGAACTATCTCAAGGTTTATGGAGATAGTGAGTTAATAGTAAATCAGGTTAGAGGCCTGAGTGTCACAAAAAATGATGCTTTGAAGTCCTACAAAAATAGTGTGGGACCTGATTGAAGAATTTAATGCATTCAACTTGACTTTTGTTCCTAGAGGTCAGAACAAACATGCAGATCGGCTTGCAGCTATTGGAGCACAGTTTGATATCCCTAATGATATCAAGAAGGAGAAAGCACATAAATATGTGAAGGTTCTCATCAAGCCATCAATTCCTGATAATAACATTCACTAGTAGGTGTTTGATAGTGATGAATAGATTTTGTCATTTATGTTAGAAGAAGATCAATTTTCTGTGGTAAATCAAGAGAAGCTCAAGCAGCAGTATGATGATCAAGCCATACAGCTGAATACAAACAAGCTACCTAAGGGACTTGTCACTTTGGAGTCCATTTTCAACACAGATGATCAACTAAAGAAGGGTAAAGCTGGTTTGTAGATCAAAGAAGAAAATTATGAAGAGATGGAGATTTTTAAAGGTAAGCTCCTTAAAATAGGCAAAATATGTTCAACTGAGGGTAAACAAGCTTTTATTGCGTTATGTCAGGAATTTCATGGTGTGTTTGCTTGGGAATATTTAAATTTAAAAGGGTTTGACCCCCACATTGCCCAACACACAATTGAGCTAGAACCTAAAGCTAAGCCTGTTAGGTAGAAACAAAGACCTTTGAACCCTAAGTTAGAACCTTTAATGGTTAAGGAACTGACCAAATTAGTTAGGGGGGTATTATCTTTCCTATCAAAAATACCTCATAGGTTTCTAACCTTGTGCCTGTTAGAAAGAAAAACGAAGAAATTAGGCTCTGTGTAGACTTTAGGGATCTTAACAGAGCATCTCTCAAAGATCATTACCCATTTCCCTCGATGGAGCAGATTTTGCAAGTGGTTGCTAGTTCTGAAAGGTTTTCTCTATTGGATGGTTATTCTGGTTATAACCAGGTGCTGGTCAAAGAAGAAGACCAATTTAAAACTGCATTTACAATGAAGTGGGGCACTATGGCTTACAAAAGAATTCCTTTTGGCTTATCTAATGCTGGTGCCACGTTTCAGAGAGCCATAGATATGGAATTTCAAAGTTTGATCAATAAAATTGTGCTGATCTATCTAGATGATGTTACGGTATTCTCAAAGAATGTTGATGAACATCTGTCCCATCTAAAACAGGTGTTTGAGAAATTTATGGAGTTTGGAATATCCTTGAACCCAAAAAAGAGTATCTTTGTAGTTCATGAAGGTAAGTTGCTGGGACATATTGTGTCAAAACAGGGAGTTACTATTGATCCTGAGAGAGTCCAAGCAATATTTGAGCTGCCATTACCCAATCGCAAGAAGGGTTTACAAAGCTTTTTAGGCAAGATTAACTTTTAAAGAAGGTTCATTCCTGATGTTGCAAATTTGCTGCAGCCTTTGACTGCCATGCTTAAGAAAAATACAATTTTCAGTTGGACCAAAGAAGCCAAAAACAAATTTGAAGCAATAAAGGAGGCTTTAGAATCATCCCCAACACTGGTAAATCCAGACTTCTCTAAAGAGTTCATTTTATATGTTTTTGGTAGCATTAGCTCAATTTCTTCTATGCTGGTTCAGAAAAACAATGATAATTTAGAACAACCAATAGCCTTTTTTAGTCAAGGTCTTGCTGATTATGAACAAAGATATTCTTTTGTAGAGAAGCATGTTCTTGTTGTGATTAGAATTTTGAAGAAATTTAAGCCTTTAGTTTCAAATAGCAAGATTCATCTTTTAGTTGCACACCCTAGTGTGAAAGAATTTGTGTTAAGTAAGGATCTGAGTGAGAAAAGAGTAGGTTGGATCACAAGAGTTATGGAGTTTGATGTTGACATCAAAATCACAAAAAAATTTAGAGGAAAAGGACTTTGTGAGTAGCTTGCCTCAATTCTTGAAGATGCATAGAAATCAGAAGCAAAGACTATTTTAGTCAATGGTAATGAGCTTCAGAATGATGTACCTATGTAAAGTGTAGGTTGGGTTCAAGACATGACCCATTTTTTACAAATTAGTGAGTGTCCACCAAGTTTAGATAGAGCTAAATGAAGATACTTCAGATTAAAGTACATTCCATATGTGTTGGTGGATAATATTATTTTCAGAAAGGATCTTAACGGTGTGTTGTTGAGATGTATTAATACTGATCAAACAAAAAGAGTGCTTCATAAGTTTCATGACAGAGCTGCAGGAGGTCATGTTACTCCTAGGATGACTGCTTGGAAAATAATGAGACCTATCTATTACTGGCCTAGATTATTCAAAGATGCCCATGCTTGGGTGAGGAAGTGTATTAAATGTGCTTTATTTACAGGGAAGGAAAAGCTATGATATTGCTATCAGGATTCAACCATGTAGTTTTCGAGTCAAACTCATTGACCCATGATTCATGAGTAGTGGTTCAGAAGAACCCATATCTCATGATAATGAATGGTCCACTTAGCACTCATTGCATCTAGGTGATACTCATAGAGGTGAAGAATTGGTTTGTCCCGGGAGGTCACCCATCCCAATACTGCTCCAGCTCAAGCACACTTAACCATGGAGTTTCCCCCAAGGTTAAGCCCACTTAGCTTGCTACCCCATTTGCAAAACCTTCAACAAGTGTTGTGTCTTATGAGCCATTCATTGTAGAGCCCCTTTAGCTCATAAATTGATAAGTAGGAGGTTTCTTCCACAACATGTCAAATTATGAGCTAAAGGGGCTCTACAATGAATGGTTCATAAGGCACAACACTTGCGGAAGGATTTACAAATGGGGTAGCAAGCTAAGTGGGCTTAACCTCGGGGGAAACTCTGTGGTTAAGCGCGCTTACGCTAGAGCAGTACTGGGATGGGTGACCTCTCGGGATGGACCAATGCTTCACCTATGTGAGCATCACCTAGATGCAATGAGTGCTAAGTGGACCATTCATTATCATGAGAGATGGGTTCTTGTGAACCACTACTCATGAATCATGTGTCAATGAGTTTAACTCAAAAACTACACGGTTAAATCTTGATAGCAATATCATAATTTGACATGTTGTGGAAGAAACCTCCTACTTATCGAAGGAAAAGTTGCCAGCCATGCCTCTACAGCCGATTCAAGTTGAACAACCCTTCATAAGATGGGGCATTGACTTTATTGGACCCATAAACCCACTTTCCAGTGCTGGGCACAAATGGGTACTTATTGCTACGGACTATTTTATAAGATGGACATAAGTAGTAGCTTTGAAAGAAGCTAATGAATCTTCTTTATTGAACTTCTATGATGACATAGTAACCAGGTTTGGGGTTCCTGATTTTATTATATCTGATAACGCTCTAGCGTTTGTGGGATTAAGAGTTACAGATTAGGCTATTAAACATGGCATTCATCTAAATACATCTTCAAATTATTACCCTTAGGGTAATGGTTTAGCTGAAAGTACAAATAAAAATCTTATCAGAATCATTAAAAGAACCTTGTAAGATAATCAAAGGACTTGGCACACAAATTTGAAGTATGCACATTGGGCAGACAGAGTGACCCCTAAAAGGTCTATTGGTAACTCACCGTATATGTTGGTTTATGGTAAAGAGGCAAGATTGTCATTATCAGTGGAGCTCCCAAATCTTGAAATTATTCACCAGTGAGAGATGTTTGAAGAGAATGAGCCTTTGACAGTGAGATATGCTCAGCTTATGGAGCTTGAAGAAGTTAGGGACAAAGCAATGAAGGCTATGGAGTATCATCAGCTCCAAACAAAGAGGGTCTTTGACAAGAAAGCTACACCCAGAGTTTTCAAAGAAGGTGATTTTGTTCTCAAGTGGGATTTACTGAAGACTAGGCTAGATAAGCATTCAAAGTTTGATAACTTTTGGACTGGTCCTTATGTTATTTTTGAATGCAAAGAGCACAATGCATTCCAACTGTTAACAATGGATGGTGAAATTTTACCTATCCCAGTTAATGGGATTCACCTCAAACGTTGTTTTGAGGTATGATTTACCTTTGTACATCTTAGGATAGGTTTTATGTTTTCAATAAGTGCTGCTTCATTTTAGTTTAGTTGTTGTTTCAATTCCCCAAGTGTTGTTCCAACACAGTTCGGTAGTTTCCTTTCCATATTTTTCCTATTTTCATAAGTTTCTAGGTAAACATGATCTATTCTACTGAGTTACAAAGTGAGTTATAGCCATGTACAAATGCTCTAGGTTTGTTTTTGAGTTATCCTAATGACTCCATGTGCAATGGGTGAGTCTAGGTCAATGGTCTTTGATGTTTAGCAGGAAAACATCTAGCAGATGTCACCAAAAATGTTACTAGATTTTCACCTATAGGCTCAATCAGGAAGAGCCATCTATGTTTCAAGGTAAATGGTACATTTTAATAGACCTTCTATGCTACATTCAATTATACAAATGAAACAACTTTATATGATTACAAGAACACAAGAACATAAATTTATTATATTCATACAAGTGAATGAAACGTAAAATATTTTTACAATCTTTTGATGAAAAGTAATCTTATTGAATGTAATCGTAAACATGTGTCTCACATAGCAAGCCATGAGATTGAATTACTCATTTGATACAAATAGGAATTAAACTATAAATGAATGAGTAAATGCTAAAGAAACGAACATGTAAAGAAGGTAACCAGTCATTGCTTGAATGACTGGTTCTGCAAAGGTGTCTGGTGTCTGATGGCTTTGCCTTGCTCCCTGGTCCCTAGGTTGCCTTGTGTCTAGTTACCTGCATTGGGTAAAGAAATGAGTTAGAACATTAGGTTCTAAGCAATGAAAGGTTGCATTCTAAACATGCACACCTATCCATACATGCATATGCTAATTTCTATGTACATCAAATGCAATGTCTATCCTAAGTATCCATAAGAAACCAATAGAAGAATATTATACACACTTAAGGTAGGCGTTTTTTTTTTAACTTGTTTGCTTCATGTGCAACTGCAGGTATAATCATATCTTTGTTTTTATTAGTTCAAATGAGTGGGGTAAAATGTGGCTCCCACAAGGGTTGAGCCCAGCTCATAGTAAAGTGTGCATACAAAAATATCATAAGTAAATGCATAGGTTATATATCATTTCTCATCAACAACTACAATAAGAGTGCAATGTGTTTCAAATCATGAGTATAATTGTTACAAGCTCATAGTGCTATAGGATATTGCATGAAGAATCATAAATAGTGGAGTGCAATGAATATGAGATGTGAAGAGCATGGAAGTATCTTTTCTTGTCAAATAGTATCATGATAAAGATCATATCATTAGGGTTAATCTCATAGATAACTCATCTTGTTCATAATGATCATATGCAATAGAGAACCATCATTTGCAATTTTGCATTAACAAGACCATGCTGATATAAATAGAGATGCAAATAGTAATGTATATAGTTATGACATTCACCAACAAGAGAATTATCATGGTATACTACATGGGACAGATACCAAGTCAAAGTAAACCACATATGAGGATACTCACTATATGTCACAGTTAGCAGAAGGAATGAAGGACAAACCTTTGAAATCAGTCATAAATAATAATGAAGAAATATTTTGGTAGTATTCAAGTCACTGAAGCAATGCACTATTCTTGAGTGAACAAGGGAAATTTTTTTTTTTTTTAATGAAAAAGTGAATGTTCAGCAGGTATTGAATATACATAGATGATAGAATTGAAACTTACAACTCCATCTAGTCGACAATAACTATATCAATGCACATAAGTGTAGTGATGGAGATCAAATCTTATGGGGAACAATGATAGTTTTATGATAGGTGACAGTTAAGGATTTAAGGAGCAAGTAAGATGCTTAAGAAATTGATAGGAGGGTAAATATAGGTCAAGGTAAGAGGGACAATTCTAAAGTCATTCACCATGAAAGGCATTGAGTGAATTCAAAGTATGTGAATGGTGGGTTTATAGGTGTGGCTTTGAAGCTGATATTCTTGTTGTGTTCATAGGACAAAGGTGAGTTGGGTAATTATGTGGTAAAGTCAAGTGATTCATAGTTAACGATTGTAGTCATGTAATGGTTGTTATGTATCAAAGACACAATCACAATATTACCCACATAAACAAGTACATGAATAGTCATATGCAGCTAATTAGAGGAGCAATCACTATACAAATAAATAAGTCATGATGAATAAGACAACCACTTTGATAGGTCATGGTAAGAGGGCCAAGTGAGATAAAAAATAGTGGTACTCAAAGAACACAAATAAGAAAGTATGTGGTGGTTCTTCTAGTGTCCAATATGGAGGGGTGACATATTCATCATCTACAAATATAGAGCAGTGGCAGGAAAAATGCATATGCTAATTTCTAAATACATCAAATACAAAATTAAAACCGAGTTTCAGATAAATACAGAGCAAGGAAGAGGACTGTACAATTCTTGTCGCCAAGAAAAGTTATTTTTTAATGTCAATAGTATCAGCAAGAGGGAAAATACCAAAGAGGAGAAGAGGATAGCGAGCAGTGTTTTCCATTTCCATCCATATGAAAACGTGAAGTTACCCATGTGTTTTAAAAGATCAACAAAAAAATCATGAGGCCGCATAATTCTAAAAAATGTTTATGTTTTCATCTATATGTAATACACATAAATCTTTCATCATGATTTTAAACATAAACAAAGAGGAGATAATGTGAAGCCGCTGGTAGCTGCAGTTAAACAGAAAAAGGAAAAGACATGAATTTTATGTGCTTGAGCTTTATGTAAACTTTTAGAAAGAGAGAAATGGAAAAATGGTGCAGGTTTTCATGTGCGAAAAACTCACCTAATGTGGTTTTCATTTCTACAAAGAGAAGTTACAAAAAACTCCATGGAACTCTTCACTGACTAGCAGTCTAGATTTTCTCTAGGTTGAAACCCTCCTCTTTTCGTGGCACTTGTATCTCTCCAAAGCTCGACATGAAATTGGGGAATGATTTATGTTTGGATTGTTTCACTTTTAGGGTTTTTACCCTAATGGAGGTTGATAAGCATGGCATTTTTTTCCATTGTTTTAGCAACATGAGTAAATATCAAACTCATGGACCCATGGGAAGCTAAGTATTTTAGCTTTATAATTTATAACTCTCTTCTTTATGGTGTAAGTCTTTTAAGACTTAAAATTTATTTCTTTTATTTTTGCACAAAATTTGGAAATTTGTGAATTACTAAGTCTTAACGATGTTTTGTAAATCTTTTTTGACTTAAGTATTCTTTTAGAAAGTGCAAAATAATGGATTTTTTTTTTTTTTTTAACTTGGTGAGAAAGTTATGCTTTCAAACAAGTGGAGAGCATCTAGGAAGGTTATGAATTGTTTTCAAACACATGTCGAGGATTTAGGAGTTATTTTTGACTCATTTATGAGCTTTGGAGAGCATCTTGGAGGTTGTTTTGCATGATTTTATGGTAGACTTAGTCATGCCTTGAATTTTTCTACATTGTGGAAGCCTTTTGGAGTAGATTTGGATGCTAGATTTTTGGGCTTATTGTTTCATCCGACCCCAACTGCTTCTAGTTCCTTTGTTGGTGGAACAACTAGAAGCTTGCTTACTTAATCACTTTTGTAACTCATTTTTGAGTTAGTTCAGATTAGGCTTGTCCATGTATTAGTGACTTTTACAGTCCATATGCAGTTTGGGCCATTTTTGTAACTCTGGAGATACTAAATATAGTTTTAACCTTGGATTTTATTGGTAATGAATGCTTTCCTTTTGTTTCTTTGCAGTTCAGTGTATGTGAAGTGATTTGATGAAGCTATCAGTGGAAGTTTCATAACTGCCTTCTGGTTTTTTCTCATAATTTTACCTTTCTACAAATAGCATGTTTATGCAGGTCATTAATTGAGTAACCGATGCTTTTTACTTGCTCATGGTGAATTATACCTTACCTTATGTAGTTTTCTGCATTCATACCCTTTAGTGAAATACTTATGCAAGAACATATATAAATGAATTGCGCATATTTTCTTCTTATCAGTTGAAACCAAGTGTTAGTTTTTTGAGTTTTATTATCTCATTTTCAATTTGGTGTATCACCTAGTTTAGATTTTCAGCTTTTCATTTATGATCTTTCTCCCTTTACCTCAACAATTCAGTAATTAGGTGATATCATACCAAAAGGAAGCGGGCCTTCTTTGGAGGTTCATTTCAGCATTATGTGACCCACAGCCTTGAAATGATCCCATGTTTCTTTAGAAATCTCATTTTTCATAACTTTGTAGTAGGGTGCATTTCTAGGAGATAACAAAAATATTACAGGGCTCACTGCCAGGACGCACTGTCCTTGAAAGGATCACATCCTAAATACAAAAGATGGCTAATAGCCAAGATACAAAAGAGGGATGACTCACTACCAAAAGTGAATTGGAGAAGTGCACCTACAAAGTGTAGAAATCAATTCCAATTAAGCTCTGGAAATACCTAAATTCTACTCTGGTTGCAAATATACAATCATTATCAATCACTTCACACTACATTTACACATCACTCACATACCATATTATATATCTATATCTCTATATATCTTCTTTTTTCCATCATACACACACATATATACACATTCATGTCTTTCTTCATCAATTAGGTCATCCTAATTGAATGTCAACATGCAAAATTCAAAATGACTTGTCGGGCCAATTTAAAATTCCTTTTGGTGCATAGAAAAAAATGTGTCATCCATACATTAGGTTGGCCCAAACCTTATAAGGAACACAGAAGGTGCAAACAGTTCTCAACCTTGTCAACTAAAAGAATACCAAACTTTTGTCACTTGGATTACACATCCGAATCAACGAAGATAGTTGAAATCTCGTTTATACCTATAAGAGCAACATCTCATAGAATTCCCTTTTACTGAGAGGATTTCTAGACCAAAATAAAATGTCAACATAGACATATAGTTTACTTAGCCAATTACCAAAAAATGTTGGCATCAATGAGAACAAACCTAGATGTCACCTTCTTCATTCTTCCAACAATCTCCCCCTTTGTCATTGATGGAAACATGTGCCAAAAATGAGACATGCTTCAAAACAAAATATTATGTTGAAGCCCCCTAACATATGTGCATGACATAACATGCTTTATATATATTCTTCTCCTCTTCTCCTCTTTTCCTCTTTTCCCCCTTTGGCATCAAGGACGAAGGACCAGGAAAAGAAACTTCAAATTAGGAACTGGGGCACCCTATAATTCCTTGAGAATTGCTTCCCAAGATAGCTTTCCATCATCCTATACTCCTTTTTCCTTAGAAAGAGTTTTATGCAGAGATTCTAATTCCACCAAGCATTCTTCTCCTTCTTCTGAAGTGGGTGTAGAAATGTTCATCTTCTCAAGTTTTTATTCTTCCATCAATGCATTTGATATAGAGACATGTCTAGACATAACCAGGTCTCCAAGCTGGGCATACTATCTCACAACATCTTCTTTGTGCCTCTACAAGATGAAAAAAATTCTTTGAAGATCTGCAATAGAAACCCACCTAACATAGTTTATATCATCCACAATCTTATAATCTTTGGAAGCATCTGTAAGTTGAGACTCAATCGAGTCCATTAAGTCCTTGATACCTTGACTGGCCTCTGGCCACTTCATGCAGTAAATAAATAACAGTTGGGCTTCCTCATCACATTCTCTTACCTCTTTCAAAGTTTTCAGAGCCTTTTCACATGCAATTGTACACTTTTCTTATAGAAACAACTGTCTTTTCTCTAGCAAAATCAACTCCACTTCTTTTGTAGTTTGTACCTTGAGGTTAGATGTTTACTCTTTAATTCAATCAACTATAAGCCTCAAATTTTCAATTGGAGCTAAATATTTATCTGATGTAATTCTAAGGGTTGTCTCCTATAAATCTTTGATGGATTTATTTATCAAATCATTTCCCTTTTGATATGACTTTGTAACTTCTTTTGTGACAGAGCTGAGAAAAGTGCCACTTAGTTTTATTTTGTCACTAGCTGCAATATTTTTCAAGTCCACATAACCTGGGTGTGATGGAAGTTTGACTTGCTATGGTGGAAGCATAGATTGAAATATAGTTTCCTTGAAAGAAGACCTTTAAGGGTACTTCTGGATGATTCTCCAAATGGATTTGATGGTTTAGAGACTTTGAAAGTTTCTCCCTTGCCCTTTTCAGTTAGAATGGCTTCCTTGTCTTCCTCTTTCTTCTTTTCTTCTTCCTTTTCCTTCTCTTTTTCTTCTTCTTCTCCAGATGAATTTCTAGAGGACTTATCCCTATTTTCTTTCTCCCTTATATCCTCATCATCCTTGTCATTATTCTTCTTTTTGTCCTTGCTCCCTTCACTTTCATCTTTGTTTTTCTCTTCCCTATTCTCAATAGATTCTTGATGTTCTTCTCTCTTATCACCAAAATGATATTTATGATGATCATCAGACATTTTGTTGGTATTTTTTTTTGTGTTAGTCAGAGGGGCAAGGGTCTCTGAAACACCAAGTGTCTTACCAACAGTCTCCAAGACTGGGTTATCCATTACTTCTACAATAGTATCATGTTCCTGTGCCTGAGCAGTGTGGGACGAAGAACTATTTCTTGCCCCATAGTTCCTTGCTACTTTCCTGATTATATCCTGAGTTTCTTTCCTCACTTTTTCCATATAGTAATATTCCTTAGTCATTAACATGTTAACTCTCTGCTTGAATCTAAACAATGTAGAACATTCTTTCAGCAAATTTACAACTCTATCTCCGAAAAAGTGGAAATAATGGATTTTAAGGCTTCACTTCTTATCTTGTCTTCAACATTTAAGGCCTCTTTCCTTCTAAGTACTAACTCTTTCCACACATTTTTAGTAACTTTTGACTGTATTGTATCCATATTTATATTACAAATAACCATGTATTGAATAAAATCATTTATGATGGTTTTTTCCCTTCATCATTAACCTTATTATAGACACTGAAAAGTGTCCTAAGTCTACGAGTGTCATTTTTCTTGGTCTCCATCTTCGAATAATTAAATAATTTTAATTATTTGATTACTTTTTATCATATTCCTCCATTAATTAAATAGTTTTAATTATTTAATTAATTCACCTTCTGATCTCTATTTTATCTTGATCAATTAAAATTATTTAATTGTCTCACTAATTCCCCCTCTTCTTCAATAATTAAATAAATCATTATTTATTTAATTATTTCTTTATCACCTTTCATCTATAGCTAAATAATAATCTATAATTATTTATCTATTCATGGTCTCTTAATTCTTCTATAGTTAAATAATTATCAAAACTATTTAACTATCCCTTGCCATTTTTCCCTATTAAATAAATAATCTCCCTTAATTACTTAATGTTCCATTTTCATCTCCACATTTAATTAAATTGACTAATTTAATTAAATGCTCTTTTTTCATTTTTTTCCAAATAAATAATTTAAATATTTATTTATCTTCCACTTGTCAATTTCCTCTATTTTCGAATAATTTAAAATAAATTATTTATGCACCTCTTTTGGTCAAAGATGCCTATTCATGGCCTTTATTTCTATCATAGGTCATCTCTATCATAAGCCTTCATGGCTTGTCATAGCTGTTGGGTGTCATAGTCATCGGCGTCATATCCTTCATTTCCCACCTCCTTTTGGTGCATCGATTCTCAACTGTTGATCTTGGCATCTTTCTAGAAAATCAATCTTGTCCGTCCATTCGAATCATTTCCTATAAAAGAGACCATTCTCCTCCATTTTCGATTTCACAGTCATTATCTTTGACTTTCTTTCTTACTATTTGTAGGTATTTGCACAACTTCAACAACAAATCTGAGGGCAATATTGGCTTAAGAAGAAATAGGAGAGACAAGAGAAGTGAAGCAACTTCAAAGGAGAGTATTTGATTTGAATGATTTTACCTTATTATTCTCCATTTGTTTGTATTCTCTTGTTTGGATGAGGTTAATAGCTTTGAAGTGTTTGGCTGTCACTTTATTTATGCTATTTGATTTTCCCCATCTTACATTTGTGAACCCGATAGGAATCTTACAATTTTACAGAAAAAATTGTTTATTTTCTTGTTTGTTTTTGTTGTTTTGTAGGTTACAGCCAAGAATTTGCACAAAATCTCGTCATCTTATTTTGAGTACAAAAAAGGGCATATAAAACCTTTAAAAACTATTATTTAGGTTTTGTAGGCCTGGTTTTTTAGCTTTCTAGAACTTCAAACACTTTAAAATTTTGATATATTTTGAGAAAGTTATGACCATTTTAGTGCTCACAGCTTTTTTAGATTTAGTTGTTAAGATCCTAATTTTCTTTTATTTATAACACTTTTGTTGTGCAAGATTTTTCCAAACTTTTTCTGGGTTTTGAAGGTCTATGTCTTAGCTTTCCATAGATTTTTATAGTTTAAAATTTTGTTTAAGTAATCACTATTTTAGTTTGTTGTTTTTATTCAAAAAAAATTTGGTTTACTGATGTTTTGTTTTTAGAGTGTGGCTTTCATCAAGAAGATCTAACTTGTGGTTTTGTAGGATTTTTGGCTTGTTTTGGATAAGAAATATTTTGTGCGTTTTTCAACACAGTTTTTGAAGAGTTAAAATTGCATTTCATTCATTAGTTTTAAAATTTACAATAAATTGAATTTACACTCAAGAGGATAAAATGAACAACAATTTGCATATGTCACTCATTTGGTCTTAAAATTTACAACAAATTGCATATTTCATTCATGGGCTTAAAATGAACAACAAATCGCATATTTCATTCATGGACTTAAAATGGACAAAAAATTGCATATTTCATTCATGGGTTTAAAATGAATAACAATTTGCATATTTTCACTCATGAGATTTAAAATTGACTTGCATCACTTTTCATTGGCTTAAAAAGAATCCAAGTGTTTTTAAATAATAAGCAAGGTTTAAAATCAATCGATTGTCTTTTAGTGTAGAAAACACTATAATTGGTGCTTTAAAAAGAAAAACTATCTTCTTTCACATAGATTTAACTAGGGGGTTAATAAAATTTTGTTTTTCATGCTTGTAAGATGGTAGGTATTATGCTCTCACCTTGTACAAACTCGGTGATCAGAAAGCTAGACCCATCTGATTTTATCTTCACCCATTAGAAGGCCTTGCCTTGGTGGGAAAAAGTACTCACCCCAAGGGACGACCCTAAGTGGTAATGGGCTAAAGCCAAGTCCTTCCAAAATGCTATAGAAATTTGTGATTGCAAGGAAAATTTGCAATCAACAGGATGTGGTATGTGATAGCTCTCCCCCAGTATCTTTATGATATGTAATCCCTTTTTCTACGCATAGGGAGACCTCCTAAGGGATTTTATCATACTATCCCTTGAACTGGATGCCCGTACTAGACACCTCTTGTTGGTAGCAACCAAAATCCTTCTATTTGTTGGTGCAGGAGGTCTAACTTTTGAATTCATCCCACCTACTTGCAATTATTAGTAGAGATGAAGAGTTCATCATGGGAGATTCATGAGAACTCAAAGCTTGGTTGACCCAGAGAAGTTAGTGTTGTGGAGGGGAGCTAGTGTGGCCAAGCTTCTAAGTCATCTGCTAAGAATAAGTGTGGCTAGTTAATCCAAGTAGGAATTCAATGAATATTGTCCTTGTTGTCTTGAAATTGAACATTTTTACTTCCAAAATCAGACCAAAAATAAGTTCTTGTGACTGTATTCTATGTTTTCCAATCAAAATTCATCAAAATCAGTCAAAATCCATTCAAAAATTAAGTCAAAACATCAAAATTGCAAAATCAACATTCTATGAACCACAACTACTTAAAATAGAGCCACAACTGCCTAATTACCATGATTTCACAAAATCCTTGTCCAAAACTGAAACAATTCATCATAATAGTGATCTTGACTTCCAAACCAGAAACTTGCAGAGCTTTCCCAGTCCATTCCATCATCTTCATTTAGTTTTGCATTACATTTTAGATTGCACCTTAGGTCACCTTTTCTTTGCATAATTAATCTTAGGTCTTAGGTTGCACATACCTTCTAGATTTTAGACATAGGAAAATTATCAAGCCTTTGGACAATCCTTGGTTGCTTATCCATTTTGTCATTGACCTTAATCCTTCATTTTTATTAACCTTTGTCATTATCACCTTTATCAAATTTGAGTCTCAAACTTGTGTCCTATTTTAGACTCACCTTGTCAAATCCATCATCTTGGTCATCACAAAGGTCAATGACATTTGGGTTTGTTATCTTGGACCTACATTAGCTTGGTTACCATCCTTTGTCTCAAAAATTAGAATTCATAACCTTAGTATTATCATTCACATCATACCCTTTGACCATAGCTTCATTATCATTCTATCAATCCTTAGTCTTGGACTTAAATTGCACTTTCACTTTGCATCCTTATATCTCAAAAGCATAAAAACATAGTTTCATTTCACCGTAGCCTTAGTTTCATCACTACCCTTGATCATTAATTTTCCATCATTTAGTCTCCTTGTCATTATCCTTCATCATTAATTAGTCCATCTTTGATATCCTTTGCATCCATTGGTTTCATTTAGCTTCATTTAGCTTCATCCTTTGGTCTCAAATTCAACATTATCCTTGCATGATCATCTTGCATCCTCATATCCTTATAATCCAAAAAAATCAAAAAAACATAGCTTAGTCCCATACCATCTTACATCATTTAGCATTTAGCTTCATTTTCATACCATATCATTTTGTAAAAAGGTTGTTATTATCCTTGCATTATCACTCCACATCCCTACATTATCCCAAAAATCCCCACCAAAAAAGCATATCCTTTGGTCATCATCATCCTTGCATATCATGTCCTTTGGTCATAGGGTCATTATCATTCCACCATTCCTTAATCTTGGTCTTAGGTACATTGGCACTTTGCATCCTTATATCCTTGAAAATCACAAAAAAATAGCATAGTTTCATATCCATTTTGCATTGGCACCTTGCATTGTCATCCAAAGGTCACAAGTTTTGTATGGTCCTCACTAAGTTTGAATTATCCATCCTAATCCAAATTCATTACCATTTCTTCACTTTACCTTGATCTTCTTCGTAGTCAAGCTGAATACCAATCAATCCTCAATCGTCAATACCAACCACTCACATACCCTTCTTACCAACAATCCATAAACTCCAGTCTTTCATCCATCTACCCTCACTATCAAGAGTCACTTGACACAATCCATACCATTAATCCACAACAAATGTCCATTAATCATCCTTATCCTAAACTTGACAATGGAAACCAACCTTCCACTAGTCCATTCCAATCCTCCACATCCTATCATAATCCATCATCCACTAGTCCATTCCAATCCTCCACATCTTATCCTAATCCATCATCCACTAACCCATTTCCATCCACTCCATCCCAAACTACAATACTATCCAATAAAATCACATTAATTAATTTTGTCCAAGGATAACTAGAAAAGGAACTTGTTCGACTCCTAAATGAAAAAAAACTTAGGAAATCCAATCAAATTGTTGATCCTACACCATCCAACCATTTGTCACCATCATGTCCTCCATTGCCTACCAATATTGAAAAATACCTTTCTATTGAAGCTCCATTATTTCCATGTCAAAATCTTGGGTCTATCAAAGAAAATCATATCCTTGTCCAAAATCAAATTCCATTGCCTAAAATTGAGGATACATGTCAAATAGAAAGTCAAAAGCATGACATCATAGCTTCACCTTCATATCAAGATCGAAGCAGTCCATCTCATGACCCCATCCTTAAGTCCATCCAAGAAGTCCTTCTAGATAATCATGGCATCCAAAATACACCTATCCTTGTTTAAGAGTCTGTTCACAACCATGTTGTCCAAGATACACCTATTTTTGACCAAGATCCTACCATTGAACAAGAAATCCAAAATGGTCCTCTCATTGACCTTTATACCATCCATGATCAAACATTTGAAGTTAGTCCTATCCAAACTCCAAAGACCTCCATTTCCCAAAATGAGACACTTGCCTCCTTTGGACACATAGATAATCAAATGAATGATATGGATAACATAAAAGAAGAGCATAAAGAAGCTACTATTGATCAATTCAAAGAAGAACATAAAAAGTCTACTATGGATCAAAGAGAACATAGAGAATCTACCATTGATCATGTCAAAGAAGAAGATACAAAATCTACCATAGATCAAATCGACATCCCAAATGATCAAGAAGAAAAATCATGACGAATGATAAATCCAAAACATACTATCAACTAGGAGCATCCACCTTTATCAATGCAGGCTTTCTTACAGATGAGGAGATTCCAAGCAGCAACTTCCACATACAGAATGATGGGTTCTTGCTGTCAAAACAAAAAATACCCCATCGCAAATAGAAATTTTCAAAGCATGTAGTATCAAGGAAAAGGACTAGGCCTACATGAGCAAGGCATTAAAGAAATAGTACAATTTTATGCAAATCCTAGACATCAAGGTCTTGGTTATTCTTCAATTAGAGAATCAAATGATGTTAGTGCTACCTCCTTGATATTGGGGGCAACTTTATCTGATACAAACATCAAAATGGGGGCCATGAGTAGTTCTTGTCATAAGGTTGCTGCCAACACTCCCTCCATCCATACCATAAACTGCCATTCCAACATAAATAAATCTTCCATTTGGAACCAACAAAAAGAAAATTATTATAAATCCAAAGTTCAAAATCAAATGTCAAAGGCCATTAAATCAAACAAAAATACAAGTGGACAAATGAAGTTAAAATGGATCCCAAAGAAAAATGGATCAAGCAAAGAAAATATTCTGAATCCAAAAGTTAATCAAAATATGGAGCCACAAGAAAATATGACTCTCACATATAGTAAATGTCCACCTCCTTTAAAATGATCATAAAGAAATGCATATAAAATTTTTGGTTCTGAATGCTATCCCAATCGAAATTCCAAACTCCACCATCCAACATCCCAAATTTGGAAAATTAAAAGTGATTCATCCAAACATCCAATTAATATTTCCACATCTACCATCATCCATCATAATACTACATCATGTCTAAAGTCTAAAATACATACCTCATGAAGCCATCGCATCTTGGCAGCAACTCTTTATCATAAGGACTCAAATGGAACTCTATCATGATGTGCGTATTTTGATAAGGCCAAACCTAGTATTAGAGAGGATCACAATGACATCGATCAGTTGTATGCAAGTGCTATGATCTTGAAAAGACAACTACTCCATAAAGGTCATTATTGGCATATCATGACACCAATATCTACATCAACACCATCAAAGGATTCAGAACAATCAACGATCATACAAAACATCAATTTGATATAAAAAACAAAAAAATTGTCACCTTGATGAAAACCTGGCAAACAAGCATCTTATGTGACATCAAAAAAAAAAGAAAAAGAAAAAAGATAGTAAAGAGAAAAATTTTGTTCAATAGTGAACCATTTTTGTGGCACTTTGGATAAGTACTATAGTGAAAACCTGGCAAACATGTGTCATGTGTAATAGCAATTATCTATGTGGACCATTACACTTGGGGGCAAGTTGTCTCATCTCCCATGCTTTTCCCATAACATTTCCATCTATCTATCAAATCCATATCATTTCCATCCATTTTCCCACCTACCTTGATCTTGATAAGAAATGGGGTACAAACATAAATCACGATCTAGGAAAATTCTTGACATGTCTATCCTTTGGTCATACACTACCCATGAAATATCATGTCATTGCCTTCATAGAATTTATCCAAACCCATATCTTGGCAAAAATAAATTATTCCTATGTGAAATAGCCCTTGGAGATCATATCCTAATTCTTCCATCCAATAATCCTCATGTCTCTTATCCTTTGCCAAAATCAATCCATTATCTTTTCATACCTATCATTGGACTTGGTTTTCCCTTGTCATTGGTTTAAGGATTCTAATCCACTTATACAATTTCCCTCCATAATCCCATCTATTCCTAAGGTTATTCATTCCAAATACAACAAGCCTAATCCATACAATCTTGCTATGTACTCTAGTGCGTCATCCAAAAAATTCCTTGGATTCGTTCCTATCCTTGTTGTAGACCTTGATCCTTTAGTCACATTATCATCCATACGATATGTCTTTCCCAATCCTCATGTTGTTTTGGGATGTGTCCTTCCCATATCAAACAATTTTTTTGTCATCATCATCACCTATCAATTGGTTTTCAGCCTGACTAGGGGTAAGATCATGCTTGTCTTAGATCCTTGTGCATGTATGCCTGGTTGATTGTGGGTATCTTTCACATGCATTTGAAATGATCCCTATAATTAATATCCATAATAAAGTCTCATTCATGCATAATAAATCTTTTCCATCCTTCCCATGACCTAAAGACCATCGATATTTCACATCCTTCACTTTCATATTCACCCTTTGCATTCATCACTTCCCCTCATACATAGTAAACTGGTCCTATACCTGACTGGGGGCAATTCCTTGACTTACATCTTCGTGGGAAATAATACATGGTATCCGCCCTTTAAAGCCTTCTAAATCCATAAAAATCATAAAATGTCCTAAAAAATATATTAAAAAATCAAAACATTACAAAATCCAAAAAAATCAAAACATTTCAAAAAATCCAAAAAAATCAAAACATTTCAAAATCCAAAAAAATCAAAAACATTTCAAAATCCAAAAAAATCATAAAATTCAAAAATCCAAAAAAAATCTTAAAACATCAAAAAGCTTCGAAAATCCCCAAAACTAAGTCTGAGTCTGGGCCTGAGTCAGTTTTGTTAGAGTGGTCGAACTACATTGCCTCTGCATGTTTGCTACATAGGAAAGGCTCATCTTAAATGAGCCCTTGAGGCATTAGGTCAGTCCCTTTAGGTTGTCCAAATAAAATCATGAATCAATATTTTGTCAAATAAGAAAAAGTCAAGTTGTGTCGAACTACGAGGTCTTTGCATGTATAACATAGGTAAGGCCATCAATCGATGAGCCCCCGAGGCCCCCTAGGTCAAGTCCTTTAGGGTTCATCGAGTCAGGTCATGTCCTTGGTATAGAAGCAATCATCATTCAAACTACATCACGAAACAAAAAACGAATAAAATATTTCATCAATCAAGTATCTTATCATCCATCAACCTGGTCATTTGGTTGGAATGGGGCATTATGTTGTTTGTCTCATTCGGTCTTATCTCTTTTCTTTTATCAAGATGTTTCCTTCCTGGGATTAGACTTTCTCAACCTTGTCATTCACCTTAAGCAGGATGTGTCCTTGCAGTTAGGTGTCTTGTCAACATTTGTCACTTGGTCAACTTTATCAGATGTGTCCTCTACCTCAAACAAGATGTGTCCTTCTTGTAGTTGGGTATCATCACATCGCTTGGTCATATTCATCAATCTTTGTCAAACAAACGATCAATCTTTGTCAACCTATCGATCAAATCAATTTTTCATCTTTTGTCAATTTGTTAATCAATCTTTGTCAATCTATAGATCGAATCAAATTTTCATCTTTTTCAACCAACTTTATCGCACCAATCAATCTTGCCTTCATCAAGATGTGTCCTTCCTAAGGCTAGGCATGTTCAATCAAATCATTTTATCAATCCTTATCAACCTATCAATCAACTCGGTCATCTTGGTCAGCCTAATCAATCAATCAGGAAATCCTCATTATCACTAGCGAACACTATCTTGGCAAACACTTTGTTGGTCTGGATTTTCTTATCTTTTTGATTGATTTTGGGTCATGTTACTAGTATCCTTGAGTATTTCCTATCAATGGATTTAGAGGGACGATGATGGATCATGTTCTCTTTTCTTTGTTTGTTATATGTGGTTTGTCTTGGCAAAAATACTGGGATAATTGGACCCTTAGTATGAGCTGGGGCATTCCTTATATTTTTTACTGTTTGTCTCTCCCAAATGGTCACCTTGCACACCTTGGTTTATGTCATAACATGGTTTTTGTGGTCCATTTGTGACATTTTTGACACCCAATGATGATAAATATAAAAATGTAAGCATGAAAGTTGGTTCCCTTATCATTTTCTGTCTATCTTCTTTTCCCTTTTCATGCTAACATCCATCTCCTTCATACTAACATTTCTTCTATCCTTCATCCTCTAGTATTATCTTCCATTTCAAGAGCACATTTGTGTTCTTTGAACCCACCTGTCCTCTTGAGGGGGCATACCAAAACCCTCCTACCCATCCTTCCCCTTTCCCTTTACACTGGGGCATATTTTAGAATTAAATTTCTTTGACACAACGTAATGATTTACATTATGTCAAAGAGGGGCAAAATGTAGACATTGAAAATTTTCCTAAGTCTGTGAGCGTCATTTTTCTTGGTCTCCGTCTTCGAATAATTAAATAATTTTAATTATTTAATTAATTCACCTTCTGATCTCTATTCTATCATGATCAATTAAAATTATTTAATTGCATCCCTAATTCCCCCTCTTCTTCAATAATTAAATAAATTATTATTTATTTAATTATTTCTTTATCACCTTTCATCTATAGCTAAATAATCATCATTAATTATTTATCTATTCATGGTCTCCTAATTCTTCTATAGTTAAATAATTATCAAAACTATTTAACCATCCCTTTCCATTTTTCCCTATTAAATAATTAATCTCCCTTAATTACTTAATGTTCCATTTTCATCTCCCATTTTAATTAAATTGACTAATTTAATTAAATGCTCCTTTTTTATTTTCTCCAAATAAATAATTCAAATATTTATTTATCTTCCACTTGTCAATTTCCTCCATTTTCAAATAAATTATTTATGCACCTCTTTTAGTCAAAGATGCCCTGTTCATGGCCTTTATTTCTGTCATAGTCATCTATGTCATAAGCCTTCATGGCTTGCCATAGTCATTGAGTGTCATAGTCGTCGGCATCATAGCCTTCATTTCCCACCTCCTTTTGGTGCATCGATTCTCAACCGTTGATCTTGGCATCTTTATAGAAGATCAATCTCGTCTGTTCGTTTGAATGGTTGTCAATAAAAAAGACCATTCTCCTCCATTTTTGATCTGACAACCATTATCTTTGACTTTCTTGCTTACTATTTGCAGGTATTTTCACAACTTCAACAACAAATCTGAGGGCAATATTGCCATAAGAAGAAATATGAGAGACAATAGAAGTGAAGCAACTTCAAAGGGGAGTATTTGATTTGAATGTTTTTACCTTATTATTCTCCGTTTGTTTTTATTCTCTTGTTTGGATGAGGTTAATAGCTTAGAAGTGTTTGGCTATCACTTTATCTATGCTATTTGATTTTCCCCATCTTACACTTATCATATAGCTTAGTAGTTTGCATAAGGTCATTATCAATAATATTGTTTACTAAGGATCCAAGAATTAAGGGTGGATGATCAATTATTGGATGAGATCTAGGCATGTCCTTCACAAGATCAGATGAGCCTTCTTTATTCTTGTTTGCATGCAAATGAATTCGGTAAGTATCCTCCTCTTCCTCTGACTCCTCATATATAGATATCTCAACTCTGGTTTTGGCTCCTTCACCGGAGGTACTACCCCTTCTATTTATTTTTAGTTGATGATCTTCTTCTAAGCCAGATTCAATTTCTTCATCAACAACATCACTCAAGGTTATTTTCTTGTCAGCCTTTTGTTTCACTCTTCTTCTTCTTGAAGCAGGAGATGGTGCAACAGTAGGTATGTCCTTCTTAGATTCCCTAGTACTAGGACCAGTAGAGGAAACAACATAAATAGATGTAGGATAAATTTGTTCTTTCCTCTTCCCTTTCACAATATTAGTAGCACTAGGGGTGGCAGAGCTAGAGATAGGTGTTGGTGTAGCATCGAAAGATAGTCTTCCTAATTTTCTAGGTCTAGAGGGTTGTTCAACAAGTTTGGTTTTTCTTTCATCAAGGACCACCTTCAACTATTTTATATCATCCTTAGTATATGTTTGACCTTGGAAGAAAGCTTCAACCTTCTTTCTTCATTGTGATGTAGTAGCCTCCAAATGTACTTCAGTAGATTTCTCCTCATATGTACCATGCCTAGGTAGAGAGGGGTCCTTAGGACTAGCCAACAAAATCTCAATATAACTTCTGCCATTTCTTCTTCAATCTCATATGCTAGTGGTTCAATCCATCAAATTTTAGGTTCTACAACCTCAATGGTGCATTCATCTTTAGACAAGAAAGGTTATCTCCTTTTCATACGTCTTCACCAAACTCCTTGAGATCCATTCTCTTTCAGGCATTTCATTCTGAAATACTGCAAAGAAATCAGTTAGGGAATTGTACTATGCCCTAAAATCTCCTAGACTACGCAGATGGTCAAAAATTTGATGAGCAACCAGCTTGGTGTTATCCCAAATTATGTATTTTCTTCCTAGTAACTCCCTTAATAAATAGAATAACAAACATAGAACTAAAGTGTCAAATTTAAAAATATGCTTCTTCTCCTTTGCCATACTCAAGTTCTCCATAAGTTGTAACCTAAGCAACTCACAAAGATCAAAATATTTTCTATTCTCCATCATTTCATAAGTAGTGTGAATATCTATAGCAGGCACTAAATTTTCTTGGTTAGTAAAATATATTTTACACCCAATCATGATGGCAACATACTTGACGACAAGGTTTACAATAAAATTTGTAGTTAAAGCTCTTCCATCAAAATTAGCACCAGTCATCCTTGTGACTTCATCATTTTTCACTACCTTTAGAACTAGAATGGATCAAGTATCACAAAGACCAGTTATAGCTCAAATTTCCTCCTTGTTGATAACCCCTTATTCATTTACCCACATAAATTTTCTATGAACCCTACCGAGGGTCATTCTGATAAACTTCACCTCACTCACTAGAAAAGTTCAGAAACTAGTTCCAAACATTTAGCTTCATTTGAACTAGGTTTTTATATTCCTCCATAAGTAGCAGATCATCTCTAGTCAACTCACTATCCCACAAATCCTTCAACTCTTGATTATTCAATTCCTCTAGCTTCCCATGAATGTATATTCTTGGATCTTTGGTGGGTAGCACATGCCTTGGAATGTGCAAGAATGCACCCACTGGGTCATTTTCATACACTTTCCATGAAAATATTCTAAATCTGGGTTGGGGTCTCTCAGATACTTTCACAATAGTAGGATTGGCCATATTCCCCAAAAAAATCTTGAATAAGCTTAACAAAAAGGTTCCTTCAACTTTAAAATCCACAAAGTTCAGATAACAAAGAATACCTTTTCTGCTTGTCGAGAACTAGGGTTTTGATGTATGATACTCTAAATTGCTTTTAATCTCACTTTAGCTTGCACCGCTTCTTTCAAATTGCACAAATTTTATTTTCCTTAACTTAGTCTCTTGCTTTATTACTTACGGATTTTTCCCTAATTCGCATTTAATGCGCTCCAACCTTAAAAGTTGATAAACACATTAGAGAGTATTTTGTAAACCAAAAAGGGTTCCACAATTCTCTAGATCTACCTATATTTTGTTGGAAATTTTTCCAATGATGAGTCACATCACATATCCTTGTGTCACCACTTGACACCTCATATATTAGGGGCTTTTTAGATTTTTCTGTAACTGCTCCCCCTGAAATCATTACTTGGTTCAGTTCTTGGAAGAGGTATCTGCACCGAATGCAAATACAAGAGTATTTGATTTATCCTTTTTCCTCCAATTTTTTTCCATTTCTTTCCTTACTTCAGCGGGATCTACTTTATTCACGGACTTGTTCTTCTATTTTAGATTGGGTTTCTTCCCAAATTTTCTCCTACAAAATTTTGAGATGTGTCCTGGTTTCTTGCAGGTGTAGCAAACAACATATCCTTGATCAACCTGATTTTGATTAATCCTTACTCTACATCGATTAGCCTTGTGTCCAAAGATATTGCATGTGTAATAGTAACCCTGAAAGGATTGAATCCTTCTACTAGAATTAAACCTTTTCATCATCATTTGGTTTCTACATTCAATAACTCTATATCCAAACTTGTTGCAAACATAGTATATTCCAATAAAGAATCCAATATTCTCACTCATTCTATTCTGGTTCATTCTACTTCTACATTTTTTTGCTCTATGACCAAATTTATTGCATGAGAAATAAAATCCATTAAAAGATGGGTACCTTTGAGCATTAGGCTGTTGGATAGGAATCCTTTCGGTATTGCTCCTTTGATTCTTGATTTGATAAGTATTTCCTTGAAGCTTATTCTGATTGTCCACTTTGCTGGAAATAGGTTTTTTCTTTGAGCTTTGTCCTTCTTCAAGTTCTAGACAACCTTTATCCTTATAAGGTTTCTGAGAAGTAATCAACTCATCAAGCCTTGTAGAGCTAGTTTTGAATCTTTCTTCATGAGATTTTTCTTTTTCTAGATAAGTTCTTAAGGTTACCACTTCTTGTTCAAGATTTGTACATTCATCAATTTTATGACATTCCTCAATTCATTTCTTTTCTTCTACTTGCACCTTTAGTTAGTTAATGTCCTCATTAGCCTTTTTCAAATGATCATTGACTTCTTTACGCCTTTGCTTGAACATTTTTATTTTCTCTCTTAGCTTCATGATGCATTCATTTACTTCCTTCAGGTTTCCTTTCATATTTTCATTCTCATCTTCGCTTTTATCCAATTCTTCAAAAGCAACATTAATTTCCTCAGATATAGAGTTTTCTTCTGGAGGAACAAGATAACTTTTGTTAGCCATGTATTCAAATTCTAGGACCTTCCTCAAGTTGTAAGACTTTTTCAGAGGAACCAAGCTCTGATACCAATTGTTGAATACACCAAATACTAAGAGGGGGGGTGAATTAGTATTCTACTAACAAATTTAATTATTAACCATCCAATTATTAATCCACATCTAGCTACAACAGTGAACCAAAACATAAAAGAGATCATAACACATTGACACCAATATTTTTACGTGGAAAACCCAAAGAGGGAAAAAACACGGTGAGGATTAGCTCACAATCTATTATAATTGTTAATAAGATATTACAAGGATCGCTGCCAAGACGTACTATCCTTGAAAGGCTCACATCATGAATACAAAATATTTCTTATAGCCAAGATACAAAAAGAGGGATGACTCACTACCAAAAGTGAACTAGAGAAGTACACCTACAAAGTGCAAAAATCAGTTTTGGTTAAGCTCTGGAAATACTTAAAGTCTACTCTAGTTGTGGATATACAATCATTATCAGTCACTTCACAGTATTTTATTTGTTACATCACTCACATACCATATTTTATATCTATATCTCTAAATATCTTCTTTTTTCCATCATACACACACATATATACATAGTCATGTCTTCCTTCATCAATTAGGTCAACCTAATTGAATGTCAACACACAAAATTCAAAATGACTTGTCGGCCCAATTCAAAATTTATTTTGGTGCATAGAACAAAATGTGTCATCCATACATTAGGTCGACCTGAAGCTAATAAGTAACACACAAAGTTCAAACAGTTCTCAACCTTGTCGGCCAAAAGAATACCGAACTTTTGTCACTTGGATTATATAGTCAGATCAACAAATATAGATAAAAGCTCATTTATACTTGTAACTGACGATCTTGAGAAACGTATCAAATAGAATTCCCTTTTACTGAGAGGATTTCTTGACCAAAATACTATATTAGCATAGACATGTAGTTTACTTATCCAATTACCAACCAATGTTGGCATCAATGAAAGAAAACCCAATGGTCACATTCTTCATTCTTCCAATAGTCCTAAGCTACAAAAATTCAAAATGTTGTCACTCTTGCTAGGGTTTGCTAAAATATCTATTTATATGTGAATTTAGGTTCAAAAACACTAAAAAAGCCTACCTAATTTTCTTCACACTATACTTTATTCCTAATATATTGTTGAAGTACTCCCCTAGCTCTCGATGTCATTAGTCATCTTATTAAGTCCTTTGCAATGTTAAGTTACCATCCCATTTATCCTCTCCTAGTCCTGATGCTCACTTAAGAAGAAGATTTTGCATGTGCTTAATTAAATGACTTAAGTGAGCCCACACTTAATATATGGTTCTTGTTGCCTATTATGCCTTTTTGCTAATCCACATGAAATATTTTATTAAGGAATGGAACACATGCAAAACTATGGAAGGGTTGACACTTGACTCCTTTTTAGTGGTTTCCTTTCAGGATGATTCCATGAGTCCATAGATAGTTTTATAAAGGTTAACTTAATTGTTGTGAAACCATAGAAATGGGATAGGTATCAATACCATACTTTTTAAATAGATTTTATGGGTTTGTGGGATGATTCAAGAAGATTTATATGTCACTCATAGAATCATAGAATAAGGACATGTAGACTCATCTCAAAGTCTCTAATGGATTTTCTATCAAAGGCTAGTATTGTGAGCAATGGAATGATGACACATAGAAAACTCTCATGAATATTTTGTGTCCACAAGCTCTTCATAGAGGGTCCATTTTTAAGTTGTGAAATAGTGAGAAGTAACCCAATCACTTAAGTGTTTATTCATGTATTTTTTTTCATTTTCCAATTGGACCCTTTAACCACTTATTGATTCTATATCCTAGAGCACTTTAAATTTTAAAACACATGTTTATATCATAAGTTACTCAACTATTTGATGAACGTTTGATGGATGGCTATAGTTGAATTCCAAAATGAAATGCATAGAGTGTTAGGATTACAAACTCAAACCTCCAGAATCAACCTATAACCATTAGATTTATAAAGATCAACAATTGAGAATTTATTTGAGATGGAACATTTGAATGATGCAACCTTTTCTCAAAAGTGATCAATTAATAAAAGGCGCAGAAATGTTGGAAAACTATTGCATTTAATTTAAAGTGTCAATATAGAATTGTAATGTACTAATTGTGTAGCCCAGAGATAACATGTTCCATTCAATTTAATATTTAAGAAAAAGAAAAAAAATAAGTTAACTTTCTATTTCTAAATGATTTTATTTTTAAGTGAGAGGGTTAGGACATAAGGAGAATGTTCATTTTCACTACACCGGGGAGATTATGGGTTCCAACATAGCTAGTCCATGCCTATCAGTGTCTTTGTATTCATCTTTCCAAGAATTAAATTTTGGGTAAGTGAAAGACATAAATCCTATGTTTCATCATTTCTTAATTTTTTAATCTTGGGGTTTAGAGTTGAGAACTTGAGAGTTCACATTATACAAGAATGTCTACCACCACTACTAGACCAACTATTGGGAAAGTCAAAGAAAAATCAAATACAAAAATAGATTATGCCGAAGTGCTTAAAACCCCAAGTTTCATGAATGAATATCATGATATTTATGATTTTCAAATATACGGTAGGCTTACCTTAGAACTTAGATTTTTCATGTGAGAGTAAAGTTGCAAAGGAAATGAAAACTATCAATAGTAGAATAATGCCAATTAATAGTATCATCGTACTGTGGGTAGTTGGATTGGGGCGTGTGATGTTACATGAGGTTTTCCCTTGCCCAGAATCTATCATGGTCTATGCCCACAATTATGATGCTAACAAAAAAGTAATTGTTAATAAAGATAGAAAAATAAGAAATGTGATCCATTACTATAGAAGAATTTGGAAATGTGTTGGGTTTTACAGCTGAAGATTTTGGAAACATCCACATTGACCTAGAAAAGCTTGCTAATAATGATGAAGCAGATGATAGAGGGGAGAAAAATATTTTTATAGTTAAAATAGCTCAATATTTTCATAGTAACTTATTCAAAAATAATCATAAGCCTCCTTATAAATTAAAAAAATTTAAACCATGGGTTCAGAATACTATTTCCATGCTATTATTTTTCCTCAAACTGGATAGCAATTGAGAATTGGGTGCAAGCCTCCTTGAAATGGTATTTAATATCTATTGTGCCAAGAGACCTGTCAAATATAACTTTATTGAGCATATTGTAGAATCCATGCATAAATATTTTTTAATTATTAAAGGAGGTTCCACTAATACATTTAGGTTCACAACCTACTTGTGTTATTTTTTCTATTCAAATTTAGTGGAATATTTTTTACCAACAAGCTTGAGATTCAACACTATATAAATTCTATAAAAAAATGGCTCCAATATATGATTGGACCACTAAGATAAGGATGCATAATACTCGAAGGAACTATAATCATTTTGTAGACTACTTTTTGGCTCCATTATATCAAGTAATCATAAATACTTTGATGCCTAAATTCCCTATGTCTTGTAGTGATTACTTCAACTAGGAAAAGAAATACAATTGATTGATTGGTACTTAATGGAAGAATATATTGTACTAATATTTTAAGGATCAAGAGTAGAGCCATACAAACTTCCAATACATGTGACAAAAAGGTTTTTTGCAATAGAATATGTAAAAAAAATAGAGAGTATTGATCAACTATACTTTTTCAGTCAACAAAAGAAGAGTATGTTTCCTTCTTTACCTTTTTCATGTGGAGGGTTCACATTTGAGAGAAAAGAATTCAATGTGGTACATGAACTTTTGAAAGAAAAAAATCAATTTTGTCTCTCACTAGTAGTATGATCCATATGACACCATAAAATTAAGGATTGTGGCCAATAAGAATGTTGCAAGTAGAATTCAACATCAAAGTAAACACTTGTTTGAAAATTTTAAAAATAAGAATTCTTGGGATGAGTTCAAAATAGTAATGGAGGAAACTTCTACTAAGAAAGGTATTTCTTTTGAATAATTGTTAACAAAAATTATGGCATTGCACCAATAGAGAGAAGTTGAGAAGAAAATAAAGAGGTATGATATTTTTCTTATGAAAAAGGTGATCCACCATCTACTTCAATAAAAATACCAAATTCTCTAAGAAGGGATTGTACAGAAGAACATTGGACACAATAAAAAATTACTACATTTTGGTCTATGAGGAAGGATCTAGGTGAACCAAAAAATAGTGCAACATTTGAAGAGATCCAAGAAGATTACAAGTTTAGTGATTTGTGGGATAAAGAGCATCCCTCTGAAGTTCAATAAACTATTGATGAATCTAATGATGATAATAGAGAAGAAAAAAGTTTACAAGATGCCAACAAAGTAAAACATGGTTTAAGTGAGACCACAAAACAAACATATACTTTAGGAGAATCCATAGCTTAAAACATGGGTTATGAAGATGGTGGTTTGGGGTCCAAAAGACAAGGCATTTGGGTGTCAATATAGGTAGGCCATAAAAAACCTAGTGATTTACAAGGCATTGGATCTGTGTAACAGTCTAATTCTTACAAACACAAAATAACAATTATAATTCAAACCAATATAATAAATTAGTACATAAGAAATGAAAAAAAAAATTATATAAAGGAAGTCAGAATGATACAACTCCATAAACTCGATTTCATTAGAAGAAAGAGAATTTTTAGCATCTCAATCATCATGTAAGAACAAAAGAAACATTAATCTTTCATAGTACTGTTCATGATAAATAAGGATCAATAAAGTGAGAGTCAAATAACCTTATCTGGTTCATTCGCTATCCAAGACTCGACGTGCCACTGTCAAGAGGGAAAGCATCATCTAACTACTTTTCCTCCAACCACAGACTTAACCAGTCCCCTACACACTTCTTGACTGGAAGTGTCCCTGCCCTTCATGAAAGGTTACACAGGGTTGTCCCATTTTCTATCTGATCTTTGGTTTTACTCTACCCAACTAACCTTGAAGCACAACTTAAGGATACATTCCTACTTAGTACATTCGTTTTGGTTTGTTTAGGTGTCTGATTTACTATGAACATTTAGTGCACATGTGGCTACGACACTCAACTATGGTCATATTCTAGTACTACTATACCTTGCTGCAAAACGCACTCTTAGTTCACCACCCTGCTCGACTTGGATAAGAGTCTAACCTAGGGATTTTTTGGATTGCCTATCCTACCCGGTTATCAGGTCCTATCACCACTTCTAGGTTTGATTAGATTGAATATCCAAATTATAGCTATAACTAGGGTTCAAGAGCCTTTTTTGTTCCTACTGGAACCCTTTTCAAGTTCATTCAAGGGTCTTCTTTATTTTAGAGTGGCCTAAAGGTTTAGACTCACCACCCTTTCCATTTTCGGTAGTGGAAGCACATGATCATGGCCTCTCTTATTTCAAGCCACTAAAGGAATTCAAGCATGGGAACATAACTTTATTTAAAGTAATGTCTTCATATTGTTATATTTATATAACTCTATATTACTAAACATATCAGGTCAAGTTCTGAACCTTAATAGGTTTGAGGCCTCCTGCAGCCCCTTTTAGTTGGCTTTTATGACTAAGCCAATATTTTAAGCATACTTAGAATTTAGGTATCAGAAGGAAATCAATTCCAAGAATCACAGCAGAAAAGTAGTGAGGAAGAGCATTTAGATAAGATTCAAACAAAATAAATCTTGAAAAGTTTAAGATAAAATGTGGTATCTTTACGTGTGAAAACCTAATACGGAAGCTAAGTCCAATACACTCAAGGCTGCACATAGATCTCCAAAGGTAAGAAAAATTTCAGAGATAGAAGGCAGATGCAGATGACATCTTTATTCTCACAATAAAATTAAAATGGTTTCAAGAAGGTGTATTAATCTATTAAACTATTCTTTTGTTCCAACCATGATTTCTTTCCTAACTTTTCTAAATCTCTATATCACCTTCATGGAAAAGAGTAAGGCGGAGAGTGAGAATAGTGGAAAAAGTAAGAAGAATTCAAAATAATTACAAGGTGAAGTAATAGCACATTCAAATATTTTTTCTTTTTGCCAGATATTCAAACAAGTTTGCATGAGCTCACAAAGAAAATATACTCAAATAACTTCTACAAATATTATTTTATTTTGTTTTTTAAGAACTAATAAATGAGAACTCTACCAACGTGTTTACCTATATCTCAAGAAGATGTTCGACAACAAGTGACTCAGAAGTCCAAAATTGATTCTCCTGAGTTGCTGGCACTCTTCTCTGGTAAACTTTGGGTGTATCAGACATAAATGGTTCCCAACTCCCCACACTCAATCTACTGGCGTCTTCTTTTTAAAATTTATCTTCCAGCTAAAAATGGTGTTTTAAAATGATTTCGTTCCTCCTATTCTCCTCCTCTCTAAACCCATCTCAGCCTCATGATTTTTGATTTTAAAGTTCCCCAAATCTCATTACAAGAACCATTCGAGAGAATCCATTATCTTTTCTTTTTCCCCCATGCAGCAAGACGTGTCCAAAGGGTTTTTCTCCTCTCCACTCTCTTTTCATTTTTCATTTTAGCCAAGTTTCTATCCTTTCACCTCCAAGATTCAGTTGCAAATCTGAGTGCCATCACTCCCCGAATCATTGTGTCCTAGTTGGTATGGTTAAAATGGAAAAATAAGCTCGATGGTGGAGATGGAGAATATTTTAGGAGATTTAAATGTATTTGAAACATTAGTAATCTTTGATTTCGTAATCCCCAAATTCCTGTGAGCATCCTTTAAAAAAATATTAAATCTATTCCAAGCTAAAAAAACACATGACTAATGCTGATGTCACTTATTTTACAAGGCTCAAATAAAATATTATACTAATAGCTCGACCAAGGATAGGGAAATTTGTTGGCATTTAACATTGGATTAGCTTATGCATAATTTTTAAGAAAAACAACTATAATATTCAAAGGGATAGATAAAGATATTGAGATTGTATTGTATAATTATTAACAATATTATTTATATTCCTCGAAACAGGAGTGATGATTGTACACATAGAATTATATATATATAATATAGCTAACAGTAATTATAAATAAATAGATAATAAGATATTAATTGATGAGATATCCCATGACGTAATACCTCAATTTGGAATAAGACGCCTTCAGAATGATTACCTATCACCCAATGGATGGAAAAAACAAGACTTAGGTTGATCGATATTCACATTACAATATTGAACTCAGATGGCACTTGATATTTTTGAACACTCCCTTTCTGTCAGATGATGTTTTTCCTCTTTGTCTCGTTGAGGCTTGATTTGTCTTGCATCATACTCCACCAAAATTAGGTAGTTAGTCTGATATTACCCAATCATCATCTGATCCAAACCACAATATCAATTGCTTGTAACAAAAACAAGGAAAATAATAGTTTATACAATTTTTTTGTAATAAAGCATCATAGCCTCTTATCACATTTAAAATTCAAATCAACATTGAGTTTACACCATTCATTCAATTTACCATTCATATATTTTTTAACTTACTTCAAAGCATGTGAAATCTTATTTATCAGAAGTAGAAACATTCAAAAGAGAAATCAGGGTGGGATGTAACAATCTGATAAAAAATCCTAATGGTATACAAGGATAGGTGAAATAATTTATTTTTCTACAACATTAATTCCTCATGGTTAAATACAATCACAACCAATATATGGTGGATAATCTAGTGCAAATCGTACTACCACCGGTGCTAATGGTATGGGTAGTAGTACTCGTAGTGGTCAACATGTGCTATAACAAAAAATTATAAACAAGAGCCCAACAATATAACATACTACACAAACACCCAATGATAAAGGTATTTTGAAGAGGTAAATGATTATGATATGTCAAATTCCAACTACTAGTACCACTACCTTAATTTCCACCCCAACATAGTTATTTCTAGGCACTCCTCCAATTAGTATGACTACAATAGGAATGGCTAGTCCTCAGCCTCACTCTTGGTCTTAGATAATTGGAGATGTTCCCATCACTAAAAGTACTCCTCCATTTAAGCATTCCATTATGTTTTTGGCCCTAGGTTTTGATTACAATGATGAATTCAAAAATAAATCATAAATGTATAAAAAAGAAAGGAAGCAACTGATAGAGAGTACATCTACAGTAACTTCAAAGCTTGCAACAACCAAGGTATTACCCATATTTGACCCAAATATAAAAATCATGGAGTACATGATTATTTTTCCCACAATTCAAAATATATTGGAGAATCAGATGGATCACTCTGAATTTTAGGTGAGTAGTTTCCAATTGGAATTTTTTGGATACAATTTTTTTGACAAAATTAATGTATCACAAAATAGCAATGAATTGGTGTACATATCATTGATAAAGAGAGAGAAAGAGAGAACAAATGATTACAAATTAAAATAGACAATTTACATGTAGACCTAGCAAATGATAACACAAAGAATAATGAATTAGAAAAATAAATAAAAAAATTGCCTATGTGTCTACAAGCAAAGAGGATAAACAAATAGAGGTAGAATTGAATGAACGATGAGAGAAAAACAATATGATGATGAAAAATCCACTTTAAAAAAAATTAAAATAAAACCTAGCAAAATAAAAACATTGGGACAAAAATTGGAGGAAGAGAGAAAAACCAATGAAAGATTGGCAATAGAGCTAAGGGAAGCAAAAAATGAAATAAAGTCTTCTTAGAATAAGTTAACTACATTTTATATAGAAACAATGAGTCATATGAAACAAAAGATCTAGGAGGAAAAAATGTAGAGGATTGGTCATTTGTGTGAATTTTTCAATTTATTGATGATTTAATAGTACATAATAGGAAGCTCGAGAAATACATATTGGACAACAAAAATGTGATTTCAAGAGAGAAAATTATAAATCAAAATTTTCAAATAGTCTACAAATCCAATGAAAATGAATTGAGATCAAAAGGAATTAATGACTAGATTGATGTGTCAATGAAGGTATCATTTATCATTCAAAAGTATTTGAGAAAA
The DNA here is from genome assembly GCA_007115665.2 of Sequoiadendron giganteum. Lineage (NCBI taxonomy): Eukaryota > Viridiplantae > Streptophyta > Pinopsida > Cupressales > Cupressaceae > Sequoiadendron > Sequoiadendron giganteum. The sequence continues at coordinate 366,607,334 of CM021109.1, forward strand.
TATGAAACAAAGGAATTTCTAGATCAAGTTGCAAAAAAAATGAAGAAGATGGATAAAAAGGTAAGTAACTTGATAGATCTTGGTTCGCCAAAGGATTTTGACACAACAAAATGATTCATTAGAAATGATGATTTCAGAAAGAAGATGGAGGATATAAGGAAGATATCAATGTAGGCATACATAAAACACATTAGGATATGTGTAACCACCTCCACATCATTCTTAGACAACATCCACACACTACAATACAAACTTCTCTTCCAATAACATTATTCCTTCTTCCAAGACATATACACTCTCCACCTATTACTCTAGTAACTCTTGTCTTGTTGTGGAGTGAAGTATATCTCCTAGTTTCATCCTGGTATGGGAGACATACCAAACAAGTTAACTTTTCCATCAAAAGTAGGAACATGCCACAATTGAGGAGACGCCATTGTTTGTATCTACATTTCCTGAGCCAAAAAATCTTTGATAGAGTCCACCAAAGAGGAATATGACTTCTCTAATATTCCTTCTTCAGCATCCTTCTCCTTCTCCTTCTCCTTTTATTTCTCCTTTTCGATCTCTTTCTCCTTACTAGAGACATCTTCCTCATGCTGACCAAAAACAACTTGTTCTTCCTACAAGTCAAATACAACATACACATTTGTATCTTTTGAAGGGGGCATATTTTCAATTTCATGCTCTATCAAAGGCTCTTGTACATTTTGTTGGACTCAAGGGAACACTAAGAGGGGGGGTGAATCAGTGTTCAACAAATCTTAACTTTATTAATTAGAAACTTAAACCATTTTGATATTACATTTAAAGAAAGATGTAAACATTCAAAGGAAACATTCATAACACCATAACACAAGGATTTTTGTGTGGAAACCCTGTTAGGGGAAAAACCACCGTGGAGGTTAATCCATAATTTGAGTAATCAAATAAAAATTTTACAAAAGATAATGCACTTGCATTTAGGCACACTAACTAGAGCTCACTGCTCAAAAGAGAAGGCTCGCTGCCTTGCAAAAGTTCATATTAAAACCATCTAAAGGATGAACTAAGATAGTAGCATCTATTCATGTCGGGTTACAATTCTGGTGAAGCTCATAGATTAGATTCTGGATCCCTTTTCTGACTCTTCACTTCGCTCTGCTCTGCTCTGCTTTGCACTTTTCTGCTCTTCGCATCACACATAAACAAAACTCACACCATTACTCTGCTAAATTTCACACCATACATTTTCTATGTTCGCTACCACATGCTATCACACACACAAAATGATAAAATCGATCTCATATATATATCCGCTATCAAGGGTTTGAACATTTGCATGTCGGCTTCATAAAACATTTTATTTTCAACTATCAGCTAGATCCTTAATTAAATATTTATGTGCATCCTCCAAATTCGGTTAATACATAGAGAGGACCCCAAAAAAACATAATCGAGCACAAAAAAGTTTAGTTAATTACTCCTTATACATCCATGATTACTATATTTGACAAGTCAGCTTACTAGCACAGATAACCAAAAGATTAGTGCACCGGATCTCCTAGATTGCATACCACTGAATGCACATCAACATATATTTCAAATAATTTAATACAAACATCAAAAAACCTTCCTCAGAGATCCAAAACTCAAAATAATACTCTGGTGAGGTATTCAGATCAACTTTTATGCCTTTAATCGGATGCTCTATTCTTCACTCTGTTTTGTCGGTGTAAACCAAAACAATATTATAGACCGGATGTATGACTTAGGTTGCCATCAATGACAACACTTACAAGCCATATGTCAACACATTCATTTCAACATCATTTTTCATTTCTTCAATGATCTTCTTTGTAAATTCTTCAATTTTTGACTGAATCTTCTTTCTTCCATCATCATCTATGCTCATTAAAAGATCTCTTATTTGCTTGATGTAGAGCTCTTTTACTTGCTTTTGGATTATTTTTTCCTTTTTTATTTGAGAGGCAAAGGACCCAACCTTGTTTATTGCCTGTTGTCACATTACATCATATACCTTGATTTCGTTTTCTCTTCTTTGTCTTCAAGCCTCAACTAGGCTATCTGGAGCTTTATCAATGATATCACTAAAAGATATGTTATGTTTGAGCATGTATGCAATGATAGCCCTTTCAATTGACTTCTAATATTCTAGAGGAACATCTAGATGTAGCTCCATTGTATCATTCAACAAAATAGAGCTAAAAATTCCATTCAAAATAGCATCAAAATCAAGGGGTTCATGTGTGATCAAAAGATTATGCTTTGTTCCCTCCTTTTCTATCTTCTTCCCTTTTTTTTTTTGTGTGGAGATATCTTCATCTCCAAATTCTTCCTCTTCTTTGGGTTCTTCTTGGGTAGGTGCAAAAAGATGGGGGGCCAATTTGTGGCCAAAATTTCAAAAAACATTTGATAGGCTATAGCATGCTTGTGTTATAACACGAGCATGTTATAGGTTATTAAAACAAAAAATGTAATCATTTGTTTGTGATTGTGTTTTTTGCTGCCCATAGCTAAAAACCTTATTTTTGCACGCTCACATTATGAAAGGAGGTTTTTTTGCATTTTCTTCATCAATTTGTTGAAATTTCATTGCCAGGATGCTGCCACGTCAACGAGGAGATCGAATAAGTAAGGATTGTTTGTTTTTTGTTGTGAATTTATTGCTAAATTGGTAGTTTTAGGTTGTTTTTGATATTCAGTTGTTGAATTTGTAGGAAATGATAATGACCATGAAAACCCTCTTGAAAACCCTCCTAAAAATTCTAAACAACTAGAGCAACAAGAACATGAAGAAAATCCTCAACAACCACAACAACAATCTCCTCCACCAATTCCTCAACATCCTCCTGGCACTCAACAAAATTTAATGGGGGTAACTGAAAACAATAAAAAACAAATTAAGGAGTTAATCACGAGGTTGAACGATCCAGTAAGTTCAACCATGGAAAGAAGAACACTTGCAAGTTCACTTAAAGAAATTTTAAAACATGTAGATGCAATCAACAAAAAATTAAGTGGTTGGGTAGATAGGAGGCAGGTGGGTAGGAATTTTTACCCAAATAAATTATCATATAAAGAAGTAAAATCAATGAAAAATTTACAAATATCATTTATGCTCATTATTCACCGACCCACGCAAAAATCAAAATCTTGACCTTAATTCCAAGAGGTTTCCTATCCATTGGTGCCACCACCAAGGGATTAGGAACAATTTTTGGGATAGGTAGTATATGGTTTTTGACCACCCATCATGCAACAATTGTGAATTCCAACAATATTTCTTGAGGAAACTCTACTGTACGTTCATCCTCGATAAAATTCCCAATTATTTCGATATGAGGGACTTCCATGGGAGAGGTGGGGGGTCAGCACAAGATAGATCCAGTGCACGATAGGATCCTCATCGGCAAGTGAGATGAGCTCTCACTAGGCTGGCTCATGAGCACATCATTATCCCTTCCATCGTGAAGGAGAGTGTTGAGGTAGATGCTTTGCAGTCTACATCTCTTTGACCCAGAGTGTCATCCATCATGCTAGTCCTATAGTACAATGCCATCTAGGGGAGTCCTTAAGTGGTAGGCCTCCACCCCATTCGTGTCAGGTTTGTGGGGCGACTTGTACATATGACCCCATCGACACTCAGGAGGCTGCTATGCAGGATACATCTACAGCTATGGAGATGGTGAGGGAAACTAACATTTTGAATGAGGCTTCTGGCATTGATACTCAGGTAAATGTTAGCATTCTCATTGAATTTAATTTATTAAATTTCATTTTTTAAATGCAAGATTAACTAATTTATTTTTATGATTGTAATAAAATGTTAGGGTCACGATGTTGATACTAGATACATCGGCCCTACACCTTTTTATTACTCCACTACATTAACCGTTGATGTATGTACCTAGTAAACAATTATAAATTTATTACATGTGAATAACATTTTTATATGAATGGTATTCTAATATCTGATTTTGGATGTTGAATAGGCTAATAGTGGAGGTTTTGTGGGAATACCTCCCAGTGCCAATGGAGTTAGACAAACCTATACGCATCTAATATAATAAAGAGTTTAACTAATAAATTATACTTAATAGATTTGTGTAGTTTATATTCATATCATTGATTACATTACATTGCACATCTTTCAAACTCAAAGCATTACTTTGCATTCCATAACTAATAACTAGATGTTGATAGATGACAAAATTTCAACTACAATACAATTGATTAGAAATTCAACACAAGCAATGATACAATTACTTCACATAGCATAAGTAATAAGTAGGAGCAGTTGCCATTTGTATTTTCTTGACATGGTATTCTGTGAGACCACTTTTTACTGAGGCATCTTTTCAAAAAACTCACTGCCTTGTCTATTCTATGGATACTTGGAAGAAATATATGAAATAATAATATTAAGCAATAGCATAGACAAGGCAATGAGTTGTTCAAAAAAATGCCTCAAAGAAATTGGGTCTCATGGTGATGTCCATCACCATGAGACCCAATTTCTTTGAGGCATTTTTTCAAATAGCTCACCACCTTTTCTATGCTACCACATTTTCCATACATGTCTACCAAAGAATTTTATCCAACAATTCACTTCCTTGCTGATATGGCTAAAAGCCTAAAAAAAGGTGTTTTCCAACAAACTATGGATTCTTGGAAAAAAATCTATCAAAGAATAATAGTAAGCAATAAAATATACAAGGCAATAAGTAGTTTGAAAAAATGCCTCAAAGAAATGTGGTCTCATGGTGATGGAATGTCATTCCATCACCATGATACCACATTTCTTAGAGGCATTTTTTCAAATAGCTCATCGCCTTTTCTATGTTACCACATTTTCCATACATGTCTACCAAAGCATTTTATCAATCTAGTCACTTCTTTTCTGTTATGGCTAAAAGTCTAAAATATGTGCTTTCCAACAAACTATGGATGCTTGGAAAAAATCTATCAAAGCATAATTATAAGTAATAGCATAGACAAGGAAGTGAGTAGTTTTAAAATATTCCTCAAAAGGTGCTTTCCAACAAACTATGGATGCTCAAAAAAAATCTATCAAAGAATAATAGTAAGCAATAGCATAGACAAGGCAATGAGTAGTTTGAAAAAATGCCTCAAAGAAATGAAGTCTCATGGTGATGGAATTCCATTGCCTCACCATGAGACCACATTTATTTGAGGCATTTTTTCAAATAGCTCACCACATTTTCTATATATGTATACCAAAGAATTTTATCAAACTACTCACTTCCTTGTTGCTATGGCTAAAATCCTAAATAGGTGCTTTCCAACAAACTATGGATGCTTGGAAAAAATATATCAAAGCATAATAGTAAGCAATATCATAGTCAATGGAGTGAGTAGTTTAAAAAAATGCCTTGAAGAAATGTGGTCTCATGGTGATGGAATGCCATTCCATCACCATGAGACCACATTTATTTGAGGCTTTTTTTCAAATAGCTCATTTCTTGAAGAATAGAAACCAAGCCTTTAGCCAAAATTCCCCTCCAAATTATTTTCAAGGTCCTCATCCTCATCCTCAATTTACCAATCCATGGAACATTCCACATTTTATTCCACTTATCCATATCCCCACCCCTCCCTCTTCATGTCATGATCGCCCTCCATCTCATAACCAAGACCATACTATACCATCCACCCCATCCCAACATAATACCATAGAGAAGGCAATGAATTGTTTGAAAAAATTCCTCAAAGAAATGTGGTATCATGGTGATGGAATTCCATGACACATTTATTTTTAATGGCATTTTATCACCATGAGACCGTATTTCTTTGAGGTATTTTTTCAAAAAATTCACTTCCTTCTCTATGCTACCATAGTTTTCATACATGTCTACCAAAGCATTTTATCAAACGATTCACCACCTTGCTACTATGAATAATAGACTAAAATAGGTGCTTTCAAACAAGCTATGGATAGGAAAAATAGTAAGAATGATAGTCATAAATATATAGTTTAATAAGTACTCCAAATTCTATTCATTATCTCATCCATTATAAGTCATGACGTGCATCACTATTGTAGTTTCCATGATTGAATAATTTGTTGTTTTATTTTTAAATTTTGGAAGAGTGTACGCCTCCACATGTTCATAGGGCAATGGAGCTTGGTGTTTTTTTGCTATAGACTCCTCAATGCCTCTCACAGAGGTATGAGGTAGATTACTAAATTTTAATTCATTCATTATTATAGTTGTTAGTTAGTGAAAAATTAAATCATTATTGATTCATAGTTTAATTTATCTTTGGGTGGTTTCTACAAGGCTTCAACATGCCATAGCATGGGCATGCGTGCGAATATTTCCCTCGAGGAGAGAGATCGTCTACTAGCAATAAGTGATTATTTTGTTAAATATATCATTTTTATAATGTAATTTCTATATATTGATGTCTTTACTTATTATTGTAATAGATAAAGCTTGACCAAGAACTAAACCCTAGGAGGAGCACCATAAGCACTCCTCAACCTCAAAAGAAATGAGTGACATGACTTATCACCATCTGGTTGACAAGCAAAGGGTAAGAATTTATTTTGAGAGCATGCAGAGCAATAACTTTTGATTCTAGAGCCCTTTGTTGTATGCCTATATGGCATTTTTGTACATATTTTGTATTGGATATATTTGACACTATATGCCTATATGGCATTCTCGTAAGCTTATATGACTATTTTGTATATATTTTATACTTATATTGACATATATTGATGTATGCCTATATGGATATTTGGTTAATACAAATCTTTCTTATTGATGGTGTCCATATTTGCATTATAAATCTGCGGTTCAATAGATATGAGTTACGTGTATTCATGTGTATTTTTTACAACTTACGTGTATACTTTGTGACTTACATGTATTCCAATGTATAATTTGTATCTTATGTGTTTTCATGTGTATACCTTGTATTCATGTGTATACTTCAAGGCTTATGTGTATTTCAATACTTGTGCTTCACTTATTCACATTTATGCTTGACTTATTCACCTGTATACTTATTAATTGGTTAGCCCTAGCATTGCTAATTGTTGTCCTTTATGGTTTGTATTAAATATTTATTGATTGATGCTAAACAACTTCAATATTTCCAAGAATACTAGTAGAGTTACAAATTACAAAATTACACAAATTAAAAAGAAAAGATTAACTGTAAATAAATACACTGATTATTAACTTGATAATTGCTTAAGAATGAGTATAATATATATATATATATATATATCAAGAGATGAGTCTTATATAATGGAAACTACCAACTAGAAAATAGGCATGCAACTCCATGCAAGATTTCACAATTAAGAAATCATTATCCTAAAAATATAACAACTAGCAAACTTACCTAAAGGAATATCTTAGGTAGAATATTTTATACTAACATTTTCATAAACAATGGCTTGTTTCCATGCTCACTACCCAACTGTCAACCAAACTTTATCAAGAAACCCCTTTGATATATTTATATGTACATCAGATCAATGGATATAAATCTACCCAAAGCATTCCCAATAATTTGAAAGAAATAATCCACCCAAAATTGCAATGGGAGATAAGGAAAATGAACCCACATAGGCATAACTGAATAAAGAACAATTCACCCTTCACAACTTGGTGAAACCATTGCCAAAGTTAAAAGATCTTAAAAATGAAGAATAACTATGATCTATATAATATAGAATTAGTACCCACTTTGATCAATATAACTTTTTTAACCATGGGCTTATCATGCTTTTGGTGTGGAAAACTCAGACTTCTCAACCCTTGTGTGAATATTTATCTTTTTGATTATTTTGCATGTCACCATAAGGGATTGAGTCGGTTGAACATAGCTTGGAGTGATTCAGTGTGTTTGGGTGTGAAAGAGGACCATTCCTAGCATAAACCTACCTATCTAGATGTGTTAGAACTTTATTTGGTCACACGAGTTGCAAAACAAAAGTTGCACCACTTTGCAATTTTACATTGCGTGCATTTGACACTTTTTTCATCAAGTAAAAATTGGACACCATGAGAAAATGACACCAAGATAACAAAAGCTGAGAGATATTTTTGTAGAGGGGCCCAACGCGATCCTGTAGGCTTAGACAGAGAGTTCGTAAGCATCATGATTCCTGAGTAATAGCTTGTCAAAGATTGCAACCATTTTGTACTTTGGACCCTTAAGGGATAGAATCGGTTTAATGTATCTCAAAGTGATTTGACATGTTTGGGTGTAAAAAAAGACCATTCCTAGTGTAAACGTACCCGTCTAGATGTGTTGGAATAATTTATTTGGTCACACAAGTTGCAGAATGAAAGTTGCACCACTTTGCAACTTTACACTGCTTGCATTTGACACTTTTTCCATCAAGTGAAAATTGGACACCACAATAAAACAACTTTGAGATTAAAAAAACCAAGATATGTTATTGTAGAGGGGCCCTACGCAATCTTGTAGGCTCAAATGGAGAGTTCTTAAGCATCATGGTTTTTGAGTAATAGCCTATCAAAGATTGCATCCATTTTGTACTTTGGACCCTTAAGGGATCGAGTCGGTTGAACATAGCTCAAAGAGATTCGACGTGTTTGGATGAAAAAGAGGAACATTTCTAGCGTAAACATACCTATCTACATGCATTGGAATAGTTTGTTTGGTCACCTGAGTTGCAAAATGAAATTTGCACCACTTTGCAACTTTACACTACTTGCATTTGAAACTTTTTCCATCAAGTGAAAATTGGACACCATGAGAAAACAACTCTGAGATAGAAAAAACTAAGAGAGGTTATTGTAGAGGGGCCCAATGTGATCTTGTAGGCTCAAATATAGATTTCATAAGTGTCACGGTTTCTAATCAATAGCCCATCAAATATTGCAGTCATTTTGCACTTTAGACCCTTAAGGGATCGAGTCAGCTGAACGTAGATCAGAGTGATTTGGTGTGTTTGGGTACAAAAGAGGACCATGCCTAGCGTAAATGTACCCATTTGGACATGTTGGAATAGTTTGTTTGGTCACACAAGTTGCAGAACAAAATTTGCACCACTTTGCAACTTTACATTGCTTGCATTTGACACTTTTTTTATCAAGTTAAAACTGGACACCATAGGAAAATGACTCCAAGATAACAAAAACAAAGAGAGTATATTATAGAGAGGCCCAATGCAATATCGTAGGCTTAGATAGAGAGTCCATAAGCATCATGGTTTCCAAGTAATAGCCTGTCAAATATTGCAGCCATTTTGCACTTTAGACCCTTAAGGGATCGAGCCAGTTGAACGTAGCTCAGAGTGATTCAACATATTTGGGTGTGAAAAAGGACCATGCCTAGCATAAATTTACCCATTTCGATGTGTTGGAATAGTTTTTTTGGTCACACAAATTGCAGAATGAAAGTTGCACCACTATACAACTTTACACTACTTGCATTTGACACTTTTTCCATCAAATGAAAATTGGACACCACAGGAAAAAAACTCTAAGATAAAAAAAACTAAGAGAGGTTATTGTAGAGAGTTCCAATGAGATCTCATAAGCTCAAATAGAGAGGTCATAAGAATCATAGTTTTTTATTAATATCTCATCAAAGATTGCAACTATTTTACAATTTGGACTCGTAAGGGATCAAGGTTGTTGAACGTAGCTTAGAGTGATTCGACGTGTTTGGGTGTGAAAGAGGACCATTCCTAGCATAAACATACTCATCCAGATGCATTGGAATATTATTTTTGGTCACACGAGTTGCAGAACGAAAGTTGCACCACTTTGCAACTTTACACTACTTGCATTTGACATTTTTTCATCAAGTGAAAGCTTGTCACCATGGGAAAACAACTCTGAGATAACAAAAACTAAGAGAGGTTATTGTAGAAGTGCACAATGTGATCCCGATGTCTAAGAAAAAATTCCCGTAACTGACACGCTCTTCGGGTAACAAGCCATCAAAGATTGTTGCCCTTTTGTAATTTAGACTATTAAGGGATTACATTGCATGAATTACAAATGTTTGAGGGCAGCAATAAATTTAAAAATTTGAGTAAATATCATTACAAATGTTTATGTGAATAGATGGTAAGATATATTGATATTGATATATAATCATTGGTTGATTTGTTTTAATAAATGAAGTTTTTATAATAAGTTAGTCATTTGGTGCTAGTTATAATAGGGAGAGAATAAAAGAAGAAAAAGAATGATTGGTAACCATCAATGGTTATTACATTCACTATATTAATAATATGATGTTTACAATAAAATGATATTTATTTGGTAGTCCTAATTCTTATGTTTGTGCTACAATTGTCTTATATGCTTCATACACCATTCTAAAACCCAAGTGTGTGTACTTGTAGGCATAATGCTTTCTCAAAACTATCAAGTGGTAATAGAAAATCATGAGAAAAAAAACAACCTATATGAATTCCAACACCCCACTTAAATAAAATATTGAATCAATGTGCCCCATTTTTCATGCATGCAAACTCAACTTATAAGATTCTCTCATAATAACCAAAAATAGGATTCAAGGATGTCTTAGGTACTCTGTTCTCATTGATCTTTTACAATGTCACTCATACATTCAAGATGCTATTATAATGTCTACATCATAGGTGCTCATGTTGAGGTTAACTTCAAATGAATAACTTGAAATTCCCTCACTAAGCTTCACATGCACTTTTATAATGGCTTCAAATCATAATTGAGATTTGTCAAGGTCATCAAAATTAGGATGTTGCATTGCTTTTTTGGCTGAGATTCTCTTGGATGGCTCATAAATCAGCATTTTCTCCAAGGAGACACCAATCAATTTTTAGTAGTTTACTTACAAATAGGAAAAGTAAAAGAAGAAAAAGAAAGAGCATAAAAAATGGAAATGAAATGAAAATAGATGGAAGGCACTTATAGACAAAAAATCCACATCATTCGGTTCCAAGTGAGGAACAACAAGGCTTAAATCTTGATGCTTCCATTGAGGATAGCCATGCTAGTATCTCAACTTAGTCACTCTTGGCCATGCATCTGCATTGGGAGTTCCAAGATACCTATTGCACACAACAACCTCTCATGAATAGAATAAATTAAAATTTGAGATGCTCTTATATGTCTACATCATAGGTGCTCATGATGAGGTTAAATTCAAATGGATAACTTCAAATTTCCTCACTAAGCTTTACACACACTTTTATAATGGCTTCAAATCAAAATTGAGATTTTTCAAGATCATCAAAGTAAGGATGTTGTGTTGCTTTTTTGGCTAAGATTCTCTTGGATGGCTCATAAATTAACATTTTCTGCAAGGAGACACCAATCAATTTTTAGTAGTTTACTTACAAATAGGCAAAGTAAAAGAAGAAAAAGAAAGAGCATCCAAAATTGAAATGAAATAAAAATAGATGGAAGGAACTTACAGACAAAAAATCCACACCATTTGGTTCCAAGTTGAGAATAGCAAGGATTAAATATTGATGCTTCCACTGAGGATAGGCATGTCAGTCTCTCAAATTAGTCACTCCTAGCCATACATCTTCATTGGGAGTTTCAAGATACATATTGCACACAAGAACCTCTCATGAATAGAACATGAATAGAATGTAACCAAACTATTACTTTCCCACCTTTTGGGAACTTGTAACCTATTATAAAAATGACACTATTTAATCTTCCACTTATTTTACTAATCTATTGAGAATATCCTACATCATTTTTTTGCATATTTTTGAGAAAAAATAAAATACCATTAAACTTTGTATCCTTTGCCACAGTTCTAAACATAAAGTGTGCTACATTTGCAAGTGTGATAACTTCATCAATCACCTACATACATGATATAAATATTATATGATAGCATTGGCATCATACAAATTAATGTGCATACTTACAAATTAATCCAATGAACCATCCAGGTCTGCTCTACTCTTTATTGTGTCAAGTATTGCCTCATGGTCAAACTCACACACCTTCCACAAGGTATTATTCAAAGGTCTACCCCCATATTTGATCAAACTAACATTGGATTCCACGACAAGGTTCAATTAATGAAGAATCTTTCAATTATGTGTGTCAAAGTCCTAAAACGGCCAAACATTAACACTCTTATGTGGGTACCTTCTAAGCCACATTTCAGTAACAACAACTGAACCTATAGGGTATTGATGTTTTCTCCATCTATAACTAGGTTCTCCTATTTCTTTTTTGCCTCAACACAATGACACAAGTAATAATGTGTTCCCTCTTCATTTTCTTCATTTGTAATAACTACATAAACATGCCCTACATTGATATGTGCAGCAAATTAGATGAAATTAGTCAATATTATAAATACACTACAAAGTAAGATAACAATAGGAATTTCAAAAACTATGCATGTAGATATATTACCTGGTTGAACTAGATCTAATATGTGGTCAAAGTCAACAAATGATTCCATCTATGTTAGTTCCAATTCTGTTAGAGGGCGATACTTGTGAAGTGGGCTAAGATAACTTAACAACCATTTCTCAACCCACTCCTTTGACTCACAATCATCCCAGGCTTGCGTTGTACATCAAGAACAAAAGCATGCCATCTTTTGCATATGGATACTCCATGAACCTATATTTGAGCTAAGGAAAGAGTGTAGCTCACTTGATCCTATCAGTGTACAACAATCCTCATATGGTGCAATGTTAGTATCATCCATCAACCAAAAAAATATATGAACTGAAGACGTACCTTCATTAACTGGACCCATCAAAGCATTACACCACTCGACAATTTATTTTGCATCTGTCAACTTTTCATTATCTTTATACTTTAACTCTTCTCGTGCTAATGCTCTTTTGACACATGCTCCTGCACCATCATGCTCCTCCTTTCCATGCTCAACCTCAAAAAAGTTCCACATATGTTGAATACCTATAATGACATGCATCTTGCTCAACTAGGAGAACATGTGTAAGTTCTTGAACTATTCTTCATAGTTATCCAACCATATTATATGTCGACCATATGTTATGCCCCTCTAAGTCAAATCACTATAGAACAACTAGAAGCAATCTTGCACAAACTCTAGAGAATGGGTGTGATCATCACTAATATAAAAGTGATACTCCCTAAATACCTTCCTTTGGTCCTCTGTACTATTAGCTACATGAATGAATTCTATGTGCACAAATATTGAAACCTATGTGGAGTTGTAATACTATGACTGCACCTCATGTTGTGGTTATAGAGTGTAGTTCTTTGCAAAGTCGACCACTAAAACTATACTACCAACTGGAAAGGTGTCCTTGCATAAATTGAATTGCAAGTCCAACCATCGATCTCTATGGGTATGCCTTGCATACTCATACACTATACTGTCACAAATTGTAGACATAAATTGATACACTAGAATCTTCTGAATAACCGAATCACACCCTTTTTTGTGATTACCATCTTTTGTAACGTATGCCATTTTTTTATACTTCCTAAACTCTACTAGTTTATTTCCCACCTCATGTGTTCTTTCCATATGTTGACATACTGACATACGTTACAAGCCACCACAATGCTAACATGAATGATCCAAGCATAATTTCCTATAGAATATTTGGCCATACTCTCTTTCACATAATTTTTTTGATAATAACTCTCTTGAAGATGTTGGTGGGGCATGTATGCCACAATCCTGCAAAACATCGTTAGTATACAAATCTAAACATATAGAATGATAAACATCATAATGGTTAGAGAATTAAATATGTAGTCTACAAAAAAAAGTAGTACATGTATGATTTATCTTGACATAAAACGGTTTAAGCATTTCAAAATATCTGTGAGAAATTTGAATTTGAGAATAATCTTGTTGAAATTTATGAAAAAATTTGGGTTTGAGTCATATCCAAAAAATGCTTTGGATGTGGCTCACGGTTCCGACTATCGATTCTCCTTACCACATCCCTTTGATTCGGATATGGCCTTGTGTTATTCTTCCAATATTCTTCAATTAGTGTTCTCAATCCTTCAACAATCGGTTTATCTTTTCGTGGGAGTCTCCCCAAGAATGCCCATAATTGATTTGAATCGGTGCCCTCAATTATTTGTTGCCTTTGAAAAACTATTGATAATTTTTTTCTATTAATTCTCAATTTTTCACTTGTCTTGAATCTAATGAGATGAGATCTCCTTGTTTGAGTACTTACCAAAGTCGATGTAGTGACACATTAACTGACATTACTATCCTTTGAGCATGAGGTCTTACCCACACTCTCATAAGCATCCATTAGATTCTTCACAATAGTGTTTTCACTTGAATAATTTGATGTTCTCAACCCAAGAATCTTCATGATGTTTCTATACTTCATACCTCACATCATTTCAACAAATATTTGACATCTTATGATCTCATTTATCCTTTCAAAGAATAATTTCCAAATCTTATTAGCATATCTTCTACAAGTGCGTGCTGGAATCTTACCTTCCATGTGCTGCAAAATATCCTCATCAATATTAATAAAATAATTTGGCTTTCTACACAAAATTCTAGGTGGTGTTCTCCTAGGTACATACATCTAAACATTAGGAATTTCATCAATATTTAAGTGAGGTGGGCTAGATCGCATACCTTCAATCGAGGGTGGAATAGAGGACATACCTTGAGGTTGACATGGAGATGATGGTGTACCTTCTTCATCAAATCTGAGTGATGATGTACTCTCAACTTGAGATGTGGTGGATGGTGTCCCTTCATATTCACTTGTAATAGATGGTTTCCTTCCATATTCACTTGTGGTAGATGGTGTCCCCCATATTCACTTTTGGTAGATGGTGTCCCCCATATTCACTTGTGGTAGATGGTGTCCTTCCATATTCACTTGTGGTTAATGGTTTCCCTTCGTATTCACTTGCGGTAGAGGGTATGTCTCCAAATATGGTATTCAAATATGTCTTAGCACGATGCTTTCACATTCATTCCCTTTGTGCCACCAATGACCTTTCTCTTTTTGATGATTGAGGTTCCTCTTCAATTGGCTTGTTTTTGTCAATCATATCCAATTTCTTCTTCTGACGATATTCCCTCATCCATTCTTTATTTTTTTCTCTATTAGTTTCATACTCTTCTTCTATTGGTTTATTCCTTCTTTGTTTCCTCGTCATGGCAGATAATTTTACCTATAGCATGTTAATGAGACAAATATTAGTTCTTGAAAAAAGAATCCATACAAATAAATGAAATACATTTCATTCAAGGCTTCATACAAAATACTTACAATCATCCTGTAGAAGAGTATTTCTAGCATAGACAAAGGTCACATGAATTTTTTGGATGGACTTCCTTAAAGAAATGTGGTCATGTGGCATGCCATGATTTCAAGATAGGCTCAAAATGGAAGCATGGACAAGGCATGTGAATTTTTTGACATAATGTTTTTGTAGACATGTATGCAAAATTTGGTAGCATTGGCAAGCTAGTGAGCTCCCATTTCTATGAGGCATATTTTCATTATGCCCCTACCTTGTCAACCCTACCGCATTGGCAAGCTAGTGAGCTCACTAGCTTGCCAATGCTACCACATTTTTCATGCATGTCTATGAAAACATTGTTGTCAAAAAATTCACATGCCTTGTCCATGCTTCCATTTTGAGCCTATCTTGCAATTAAGGCATGCCACATGACCACATTTCTTTAAGGAATTCCATCCAAAAAATCATGTGAGCATTGGAAAGCTAGTGTTTGAAAAGCTCACTAGCTTGTCAATTCTCACATGAATTTTTTGGATCTAATGCCTTAAATAAATGTGGTCTTGTGGCATGCCATGATTGCAAGATAGGTTGCA
Organism: Sequoiadendron giganteum; assembly: GCA_007115665.2. Lineage (NCBI taxonomy): Eukaryota > Viridiplantae > Streptophyta > Pinopsida > Cupressales > Cupressaceae > Sequoiadendron > Sequoiadendron giganteum. Next base: position 366,623,148 of record CM021109.1, read on the forward strand.
CCTTTCCCCATGTTGATAACTTAGCCTTGAATAAAGAGTCTTGAAACATTGGAGAGAAGGGTTAGAATCCCTTGTAGGTAGACTAATCAAGGGAACATTTAAAATATATCACAACATTAGTGATGAGGTAAATTTAGAAATAGAGATGAAAACCAAAATATATTCAAAGATCTATCAATGTGGGACAAGTATATTCAAATTTTGTAGAGACATGTATGGAAAATTTGGTAGCATAGACAATTCAATCAGTTGTTTGAAAAAATTCACATCAGCATGAGACCCCATTTCTTTGAGGCATTTCTTCAAATAGTTGATTACCTTGTGTATGTTGTTTGATAAAATGTTTTGGTAGACATGTATGGAAAAATTGATAGCATAGACAAGGAAATCAGTTGCTTGGTTTAACTGTTTGACAAAATACCTCAATGAGATATGTCCCCATGGACTAGAATGATTGTAGGATATGTACAAAATATATTTATTGAAAAGGCTTTATAAAATGTCAAGCATATGCAATTTATAGGTGTAAAACCAAATTCCACTACACTTTTCAACATCCCCCATGCCTATACCAAAATGAAAGCTTTGGAGAGGGGTATGCACATCCATTGTAAAGGATTGAGAAATGATGTATTATTTTACTTACTTATAACTTATGTTATATATATGTGTAGACAAAATATGGAAGCATACACAAGGTAATTCAATTGTTTAACAAAATTCCTCAAAGAGATGTGGTTTAAAAATATAATTGGCAAGTGTAAAGAATTGTGTAATTTAAAATGTGCATTGACAAGCTAAGGTTATAATGACAAACAAACAATGATCAACATGGAATATGAAAAATGAAAAAATCAAATCAAGCCAAAATAGAATGAAAGAAAATGTGTAAATACTTCACATACCTAAAAAACTAGAGTTTCGTATGGAGGATTTCTACCCAATTATGTAGCCTTTGCTTCTTATTTCTTCAAACTCCTCAAAAATTTGACTTTTTCAAAAGCTTTTTTACCTCCAAACTTTAATTGTATATCACTCTTGAATGGAATTCATACTTGAATTGATATTATATGCCTTTCAACATAAAAACTCTGCTATTTCATAAAAAGGTGGTGGAAAGATCATGAAAAAGGCGGTGGAATGTGAAAAACTTGCATGCACACTTCACAAAATCATAAAAACAGATTTATTTATCAGAACACGCGCATAACCAGAAGAAAATGCAGAATGTGGGCCTAGAGATCATGGTTATATTGAGTTTTTTTATCATTTTTAGAGCATGAAAAAATGTGCTTGCATTATAACACGATTGTGTTATAACATGCTCACGTTATAATGTGAGTGCATTATGTCTTGCTAAACAAATGGTCATATCTCTACTACTTCAAAACATGCTCATGTTATGAGAAAGTTGATTTTTTATAGGTTTCTTTTCTCTCTCTTTCTCTCTACCCTCTATCCTTAAACTCTCTACCCTATATCTTTTTTATAGGTTTCTTTTCTCTCTCTCTCTCTCTCCCCTAGCTTGATAATTTCACCAAATTGGAAAGCTAGTGGTAAATCACCAGGAGAACATCTATTTATTATAGTCTAAAAAAATTCAAATGCACCCTCTAATTAAGGATGTTGTTAAATATTTAGAAAATAGAAAATATTCTCTTGTGTGTATACCCATTATCTCTCTCCCACTCCCTCCCTCTCTTCCTCTCTCCCTCTCTCCCTCCCCTCTACCCTTAACCCTAAACCCTTAAACCCTCTACCCTTAACCCTCTCTCTCTATCTCTCACTCACTCACTCTATCTCTTTCCCCTCTACACGTAACCCTAAACCATTAAACCCTCTACCCTATACTCTTAATCTCTCTCTCTCTCTCTCTCTCTCTCTCTCTCTCTCTCTCTCTCTCTCTCTCTCTCTCATCTACCCTTAACCCTCTACCCTCTACCCTTAACCATCCACCCTTAACCCTATACCCTTAATACTTCAACCATATACCCTCAAACCTATACCCTAAAACCTCTACCCTCAACCCTCAACCCTAAACCCTAAACCCTAAACCCTTTACCCTCAACCCTAAACCATCAACCCTAAACCCTTAAACCTTCTACCCTCTACCTTGAACCCTAATTTGTCAAATATATAGGTCCTCAACACTAAACCCTCAATTCTAAACCCTCTACCCTATACATTGGATCCTCAACCCTCATATATATCTTTCCATCCCTCCTCTTCTCTCCTTCTCTATATCTCACTTCTCCCTCCATCTCTCCCTCCCTCCATCCCTCCCTCTCTACCCCGATCCCTCAACCCTATACCCTCAACCCTTAAACCCTTAAACACTCAACCCTAAACCCTCAACCCTTAAACCCTAAACCCTCTACCCTCTACCCTCAACCCTCAACCCTTAAACCCTTAAACCAAAGTAAAATCTCTACCCTAATCCCTTAACCCTTAATCCCTCAACCCTTAAGCCCTCTACCCTTAATCCCTCTACCCTCTACCTTCTACCCTCTACCCTCTACCCTCTACCCTCAACCCTCAACCCTCAACCCTCTACCCTATACCCTCTACCCTCTACCCTCTACCCTCAACCCTTAAACCCTAATCTGTCAACCCCTATACCCTATAACCTCAACCCTCTACCCTCAACCTTAAATCCTCAACCCTCAACCCTCAACCCTTAAACCCTCTACCCTCTACATTAAACCCTCAACCTAATCCTTCAACCATATACCCTCAAACCTATACCCTAAACCCTCTACCCTCAACCCTAAACCCTTTAACCCTAAACCCTTAAACCTTCTACCCTCTAACCTCTACCTCAACCTTAATCCCTCAACCATATACCCTCATCCCAATACCCTAAACCCATCAACCCTATAGGTACTCAACCCTATACCCTCAATTCTCAACCCTCTACCCTATACATTGGATCCTCAACTCTCATATATCTTTGTCCCTCCCTCATCTTCTATCCTTCTCTCTATCTCACTTCTCCCTCCATCTCTCCCTCAATCCATCCCTCCCTCTCTGCCCTAATTCCTCAACCATCAACCCTCAACCCTTAAACCCTTAAACACTCAACCCTAAACCCTAAACCCTTAACCCTCAGCCCTTGAACCTTAAACCCTTAAACCCTCTACCCTTAATCCAATACCCTCTACCATCAACCCTAATCCCTCAACCCTTAAACATAAGTAAGCTCTCTACCCTAATCCCTCGACCCTAAACCCTTAACACCTCAACCCTTAAACCCTGAAAACTCTACCCTCAACCCTCAAGCCTTAAATTGTAATCCTTCAACCCATATACATTTTACCCTATGCATTGGACCCCCAACCCTAATCCCTCAACCATATACCCTCAATCCTCTACCCTCAACCTTAAACACTCAACCCTCAACCTTTAAACCCTCTACCCTCTACCATCTACCCTATACATTAAACCCTCAACCCTCAATTCTCAACCCTCAACCCTCAACCGTTAAACCCTAAACCCTCTACCCTATACATTTGACCCTCAAACTAATCCTTAAATCATATACCCTCAAACCTATACCCTAAACCCTATACCCTCAACCCTAAACCCTAAACCCTTTAACCCTAAACCCTTAAACCTTCTACCCTCTACCCTCAACCCTAATCCCTCAACCCAATACCCTAAACCATCAACCCTAAAGGTCCTCCACCCTAATCCATCAACCCTATCCCTTTCTCTCTATCTATACATCTCACCTCTCTCCCTCCATCTCTCCTACCCTCTACCTCTTTCTACATACCTCTCGCTCAATCAATCCCTACCACTCTTTGTTGCTACCTCTCTCTATCTCTCTTTATCTCCCTCCCACTGCCTCTCCATCACTCCCTCTCTCTCCCACTCCATTTCTCTCCCTATCTCTTGGGTCTCTCCCTCCCACCCCATCTCTCTCTCAGGTCTCTCCCTCTAGAACCCTACCTTGGTAACTATCTCCCCCTCTCTATCTATCCCTCCCACCCTACCTAGATAATTTCCTCTCACTCCACCCCCTCTCTCTCCACTCCCTTTGTAACCCTCTCCCTCTCTCAGTTCTCTCAGGTCTTTCACTCTCACACACCCTCTCTCTCACTCCATCTCTCCCACTCCCACTTCCTCTCTCTCACACTCCCTCTCACTACCTATCTCTCAAGTCTCTCCCTCTCAACCCCCCCTCTCTCTCTCTCTCCCTACCTATCTAAGTCCCTCTCACTCCAACCCCTTCTCTCCCACTTCCTCTCTCTTACTCTCTCCCTTCCACCCTCTCTCTCTCTCTCTCTTAGGTCTCTCCCTCCCTCTAAATACATACATAAATAGACATGTGCATACAATCCTACATACATACAAGCATACATGTACATATGTACATACAATCTTACATACATACATACATACATACATATAGGCATACATACATACATACATTGATACATACATACATACATACATACATACATACATAAAATCATACATACAAGCATACATACATACATACATGACATACAAGCATACATGTACACACAAACATACAAATATATAAACATACATTCAATAGAGTAGCATTTAACATAAAAAAAGACATAACGTGAGCACGTTATAATGCGATCATGTTATGTCTTGCTAGACATGTCTTGCACAAACATAAAAACTATGTCAAAATTAAGATATAGCACGAGTGTGTTATAACACGATGATGTTATACCTTGCTTTTGGAATCCCAAAGCCTTAGGATTGTTATTTTCCTTGGAATACCAACCCAAAGGCTTGAAGGGCCTTCCCAATGACAAGAGATGTGTTTTGGCAAATTCTACAATATTTCACATAATTGGGTCCGTGCTCACCATTATGATTGCACGTGTTTCAATGTCAAACAAATTGAACACCTAGGTCATGTTAGGCTCTCTCTTATCTATCCAATGATGTAATTTTTTTCACTTTTTGACAATGTTAAGCCTTTGATCTATAATTTATTTCTTTGTGTGTCTCTTTCTTGGCAAAAAGTTGTGTTTGGTGTTTTTTCGTTATAAATTAACCGTTCATAGAAATTTCAAATAAATTACATTTTTAGAAACTAGACTCTATTCTACAAATATTTAAAAAAATCAATTATTTTCCTAAATTTGTATGGGTAGCACAGCTAAAATACTATTTTTCAGGAAGTGTCCACTTTAAAAATTAGTAAAAAATTAAATATTCATTAAAAAATTATCACAAAAATCGTGCTTCAACTACATACTACTAGCTAATTTCTCACCAAAGCGATTTTAAAAATACTAAAAAATGTTCACCGTGCTACATTCCCACAAAAGTTGCTATGCTATGTTTTTCTAACAAAAACAACACCAATTTATAGTCTCCCCTATTTTGAACCCCTTATTCTCAACCATTTTCAAAATAAATTAGTTTAGAAAGTAGACTCGAAGCACTACGATCCTTTGTTTTGTTTCATCTCAAAATTTTGAGTGTAACTATCCTCAATTTCACGTCCAAGGTCAGTTTTTCCTGATTTCAGAAAAAAAAGTGGCCACTTAAGCCCCCTTTTTGGCCTCCCATATTTTTTTCACTTACCCTTATTCTAAAAATCATAAGAACATTATTATTGCAAGCAAATACTTCATGAGGCAAAACAAATAAATCCACTCATTTATCTAACTAAAAAAAATATTTAAGTTTATCATTGACCACATCGTTTGCTATTATTGTATTCCCACCTCCATCATCACCGATAATAGAAAATATTTCAACAACTTCAAATTTTGAACGGTCCTCTATGAAAATTTCATGTTAAAAATAAATGGTCCGCTCCATACTACCCACAAGGTAATGACCAAGTTGATGCATCTAGAAAAACTCTCATAAAAATCCTTTAAAATATTATAAATAACATTGGACATGAATGACACCTCTAAATTCATCTTGCTTTATTGGCCTACTGCACTATCATCCACACTCCCACTGAAGTCATACCATATTCTTTGGTCTTTGAAGTTGAAGTGGTTTACGAATTAAGTTCAAACTACCATAGTTGTGCATATCTTTACAAAATATATAATATTAAAAAGTAGTGACAAAAATCAGCTTATGGTGAAAACAACTCCTATGGTACCTCAAGCAAAAACCATAACGAAACCTACTTGCAAGTGGCATGTGTGGATAAATAGGTACCTATTATCTATAAACACTCTTTACACCTAGGGGCGCTATTTATCCTATTTCCATCCATTTTAGCCACCCATGCACCTCATTCCATCTCCACCATCGCTTTTGGCTACAACTATGAAGTAGGAGTAATATATTCATCTACATTGTGGGAAGAAATATTAAAAACTCCCTATGGAACCCTTGGAATTATGATTAAGAACTCTTCTATGACATGATTCCTTATATAAACAAACCAATATATACTTCATGCAAACATATTGTATCTTAAACTAACACTCTTGATGAAACTCTCTACCTCATATCGAGAGTTTCCTAGGTCAAACTAATTAGCTATCATCATCATCATTAGGGGTGAGAAATACTTGACAAATCATTCTTCATGTCATTTTTATTTTGTGTCCTTTGAGTATTTTTATCTTTGTGCGTACATGTCTATGTCTTTGTGTCTTTGTGTCTTTATGTTTTTATGTATGTCATCTCATCTATATACTCCACCAAGGAAACTGTGGCCATTATACCATTTTGTTTCTTAAATACATGTTATTGGGATGTCTCCTTTTTGTGTTTCTTCTATTTTTTCTTAGAATTTTTACACCATGAGTTGTTATTTATCTTTCATTTTCTTCTCTTATTTTTAGTCAGTACTCTCATGCATAAACACCATGCCAAATTGATCTTTATATGTTGGCACTTCCTATTTTATGCTATAACAAAGAATTTTCTCAACATATTTTGAATATCCTCATTGATTCCAAGCATATACTTACAATCACCAACATTCATTATACCACATTAAAAACTCCTCCAAGAATTGAGGCATTCAAAACAACTATCAATCAATCAAATCAAAACCAAATGTCTATCCTAAAATTAATATCCCAACACTTGGGGCATAATTCATCATGTTATGCCTTGCATAACCACCCCATCTTTTTCCTTGGTCAAAATGGGTCCCCCTCCTTTGTTTTCTATCCTTGGTTGTTTTTCAACAAAGTTTGGGTTGTTCTTTCTTCCAACACTTTGTTTGTATTTCTTTTGTTCTGCTAGAACCAGAACCAGAACAGAATCTAGATTTGAAACTCGTTTTTAGTTTCATTCCCTAACTCCTTTCTGATTCTAATCCTACTTGTCTCTTTGTTTGTCTCTTTGGTCTGTCTTTTTTTCCTTTCGCGGAACTAGAACTGGAATGGATATTAATTTTAGGATTTATACAAAGTTTTGAAATTTGTTTCCATCCCACCTCCGCCTTCGCCTTTTTGGTTTGTTTGTTTGGACTTGGGATTGATGTTGTTAACCTTGTCTCGATCTTGGTGTCTTTGTTTTTGTTCTTTCTTTCTTTTTCTATGTCGTTGGTGGAACCAGAACCGAAGCCAAAACCAAACTCAAAACTTGGAAAAAGTTTTCGAACCTGGTTCTCATTCTGCTTCCACTCCCACCTTTCTTGTTGCTTTCTGACTTTACTTCGGTCACACAATAGTTTTGTGTCTGTTCCCATCGTGATTCCACACCTGACCTACCGCATTAATGGCATTAATTATAGGTACCTCACATGTATGAAATTGGATTTTCATCTTATTTAAGGCTAACTCATTGGTTATTATTGTTTAACAAGTAATATCGAACTAGAGTTGAGGTAGAGAATTTGGGAGCACGAATCAATCGAAGGTCAAACATTTGCATGCGGATTTGCATCAAGAGTCAACCTATTGGATTGCTCTTCAAGGTAGGGTTTCTATTCTTTGTTTTGTTTGTTTCTATTTGTTGTGTTTTTTTGGTCTATCATTCTTCATGGGTTCATGACTCTTTTCATTCAAATCCTTGCTTGTTTTCTTCTGTTTTCTTTTTTTTTCCTTGTCTTCGGTTCTTTCTCTATTTTTTGTTTTTGCTTATTGTTTGTCATTTTCTTGTTTGTTTTTTCTTCGCAAAAGTCATTTTCTCACACCCATACCATTGTACCCTAGGTTTTTAGGGTGTCGATCATCTGCTACGTGGTTTTATGGTGTTCTTTGATCCATTACTTTACCTACAGGTCCTTTTTGCATGTCGACTCGTTGATTTTTGGATAGGGTTAAATTATACCCTAATTATTTAAGTAGAAGGTTTTAATAAACTAGGGTTTTTTGCACGTCCCTGTTAGTTTTAAAAATTTTCCCTAGTTGTTGTTTTCCCCCTCAGTCATATGGGGGATGGTTTGGTACTGCTATTTTAAGCCTCCTTGGCTTGTCAAGAGACCTCATTTTTGGGCCATAATATCATTTGTTCTACTGTTGAACTTTCTAATGATGTCATGTTTGACTTAATCGAAGTCGGATCCAAGATTAGTTCTGTTCTCGAAACTTTGTTTGCAATGGATGTCACATCCATCTCCGAGCCCGCTTCTGATGAATTATAAATTATCAAAATATCTTTCACTCGATTGGAAGTGGAAGTGGACCGAGCTATAAATTTGAAACTTCTTCATTGTACCAAGTCTGATTTTCATTCTGATCCTGGTCCCGATTACTATTCTGACTTCATCTTCGATCCCGCTATATGGTTTGTATCAAGTCTGATTTTCATTTCGATCACACCCTCGGCGATCTTTTAAAAGATTTCTAGGGATGTCTTTTGCCTGGTCCCACCTCCAATGAGTATGAAATTTTGACTAAGTGTGAAGTAAGTATATCAACTAAGTGTGAAGTAAGTATATCAAAGGTGAGATCTTTGACCTGGTTTTTCATACTTCTTATGGATCTAATATTGGGTTTTGTTGCAGAAATTAAAAGATGTCAGGAGCACCAGGTGAGGCTTCTCAAAGGTGTCAACCTATGGAGACTTCAAAACCAGGAGCAAAGCCTAAAAATTTTAAGCCAGAACAACTCCCTTATACCTTAAGGTATAAGCATCAAGGTCTTGCCATCAGTGCTAGTAAAGTGGATTCTGATTGGGAGGATATGACGGATACCAACCTAGGCCCATTCCATTATGAGCAGTTGTACTTGGAAACGTTTGTTGAAGAAGTAACATGGAGAACCCAGAGAATTTTTGAATCTAGTTTGGCACATATTACTGTATTTCCTCTATCAGTCCAATGTCCTGAATTAATAATGACAGCAGTTGGATCCTACAATCCTGCTACCAGACAGTGTGTGGATTTGCAAGGCAATGTTATCATTGATCTAACTCCACAAACATTTCAATTCATGTTCAATGTACCCACTCCACAGAACCCTAGGCAACTCAATGAGGTAGAGGCCTTGAAAATATATAGTAATCATAAGGAGGCCAACAAAACTCATCTAAACAAGAGATGAATGAGAACTGAGAAAAATTCTTTGCTTAAGCTTCTAGATCAACCTAAAAGGGTAGACTTCTATAAGGAGATTGGGGAAATTATAATGATGTTATCCAAAGTGTTTGGGAAAAGGGATGCTCTTCAATTTAAAGAATGGATGTTTCCATTAATTCAAACAATCCTAGATGGCAGGAAATAATTTGATTAGCCCATGATTGTGTCTACAAGAATACACAACCAAATGATTAGAGCGAGAGAAACCAAGAGTTTCTTCATGACCTCTTATGTGATTTATGCAACAGCAAGAAGGGGCATCTTTTCGAGTTTAAACAAAGTGTGGATTTTGGAAGAAGTTGATGGACATAATAAGGTGTGGAATCATTATGATCAGCTCACCTTGCAGACTTCTGAATTGTATTACAGAAGGGTTAATGAAGCATTTTTATATGTCATTATTAACCAGCTTACGGGGGATGCATGATATAGATTGAGTCAGGAGGCCATGACATTCATCATAGAGTGGGGGTGTTTGTTTATCCAATACCTCAAGTTTACTTCTTTCAGACTAGATGGATTTGATGGTCACCCTCACCTACTCCCTAGATGTTGCATCAATAGGATTCTTTTAATGTTCATTTATCAATCTTTGGGGGTTAATTCTAAATTTGGTATAAAGCAAAAGCCCAGTTGTCATAAGTTCCCCATGAAGTTGGGTGAGTATAGTTGTTCACACCTTGTGGGAGCCAAGGTAGTTTGCAATGAATTGATGCACCTAAACTTAGGCTTGTACACTGCTAGGAAGCACTTTGATCTAAAGAAGAAAATGAACACTTTGCTTGCTTTTTTTTTGATAAACACTTCAATCTATTGGAGGAATTTTGGAGTGATCTTCAGGATGAGTATGACTTAAGGAAAATAAATTATGAAAGAATGCCTATCCCACTCATGGTGGAGTTTGGGGTGAAAGTGGGCATTCCTGAAACATTATCAGATTATGGGGAGGTGTTGGATCCCCAATATGAGGCACAAAATATAGGTACCAAGAACTTGGATCCTGTAGATTGGGGTGCAGAGGATACCATAGATATTAAACAGATAGCAAGTTCAGTGTTGGATAGAAGCATCCAATGGGTTGTGCTAAGAACCAAGGAACCTAGGGGTCAAATTTCCAAGAAAAGGAAAGGTGCAAGTACCACTCAAGGGTACAAGAGGACGAAAAGAAGAATGCCTCCTAAGGAGCCCTTGGAGTTCTTCCCTCCTGATATAGAAGAGTTTGAACTTGAAGTTCCTGCTCAGGATCTACTTGAAGCACATGAGGAAGAAATCCCAATAGGACCTGGGGCCTCAACATCAGTTGTAGGTGAGTCATCTACTCAACCCCCTCCTACAGAGCAACCAAGTGAAGAAATTCCTAGAGGAACCCTCCATAAAGAAGTTGAATCATTGAAGGGAAAGGAACCTGAGGTTGAAATCCATGATGTAGAGATAGAATCTTAGGATACTCTATCAAATAAGGAGACACTAGAGGAAATGCCTCTTGATGAAATTGAGGATGTAGGAATTGAGCATGTTTTGACAGAGGAGGACCAATGGAAGTTGTTTGAAGAAGCTAAGAGGGAATCAGATGAAAAGTCACAAGCTGATGCATTGCTCAAACAACAAGAGTCGAATGCCAAAGAAAAATTTGAAGCATTGGGAAAACAACAGGAAATGGAAGTAGAAGCCCAAACTGATGCATTACTCCAGAAACAACAGTTAGAGACCAAACAAAAAGGTGATGAGTTGGCCAAGAAGCAACAACAAAAGGAGTTGGAGCTCAAAATAAAGGAGGAGAATGACAAGTTAGAAATTCTGCAAAAGATCCATGATCTTGAAGAAGAGAAGGCTAGACAAAGAAGAGAAAAGGAATCCCCTGGGGCTAAATTTAATATTATTGAAGAATCATATAAAAAAAGGGAAGAAGAAGAATGCTTACAAAGATAAAAGGATGCTGAAGAAATTGCTAGGCAACAACAAAAGGAAAAGGAAGCATGGGACAAGCTCAAAGACTTGGAGAGATAGAGAGATCAATTGCTTGAAGAAAATAAGTTAGAGGAAAAACTTTTGAAGAAGGAACGCGAAGATAAAAGGTTGTAGGAGTAGAAGGATAAGGAAGAGGCTGAGAGGGTTGCACAAGAGAATGCAGAAAAGGAGCAACATAATGTGCAAGAAGTTTCTTCTCAGCCTCAAGTTACCATGTTACAACCATTATCTTTTGCTATAGCTACTCCTTCCTCATCACAAGTAGTCACTACTCCTAGTGCTCCTACATGGTTAAATCTAGATCTTGAGAAGAAGCAGATAGCTCCACTGTAACCTCTTAATTGGGAAGAAATGATGATAGCAGATAGGATTTTATAGCTTTGAGCAAAGATACTTTTTAAGTTTATGTTTAATTTAGATACACTTTTTATATAGTTTTATGTTGGAGTTGAACTTCTTGGGATGTTAATGAACCATAATCAGTCTATATGCCAGTGAGTTTGTTGTGCATAAATGTTTCTTATTTGATGCAAATCAATAAGGGAAACTAGATTTTAAAGATTATTTCATTAAATTATCTATGAATGGAATTATTATATGTTTGCTGATCTATATTATTGGCAATGAATGAGGAGTTTGTTTTGAATCTTGTAGTATTTTGATGAATGGTTGTGATTATTAAATTAAGCACTGTGAATGTATGCAATGGTATGGATTGTTCTGTGAGTTGCATCATGTTATGGTTTTGATTTGTTAAGAAACACTCATTGTTGAGAATATATGTCTAGATGTTAAGGAATTTTGTTCATGTTTTACTGATATGTGCCTTGATCTATCCTTTTTTTGTTTATTTAAACCCCCCTATTAAACATAGATTGATAAAATCCAATACAGTTTGTATTCTGTATCACCAACAAAGGCCCCTTGAATATATAGTTGCATTGGCCAATTGAGTGACATCAAATAGTTGAGAACCAACTACCATGACCTTGGAATTTAAGCTACTATATGTTGTCTTTCTTTTTCAGGAGAAATAGAGTAGATATATTATGTTTTATGTTTTTTGTGCTATTTTGACCATCAACAAATATGGCACTAGAAGGAGGGCCTGAAGGAACAAGTTAGCTCGGATTGGGTCATTCTCACCAGAAAAGTATGGGAGGATTATTAGATCCTCTACAAACCCTAAACCATTAGTAGAACTTCAAACCCTGGTTAGATACAGACCCCAAGCTCCTAGATTTTTTATCCCACCATTGTCATGACCACTTACTCCACCTAGATTTTTGCCAAATCCATCTTTACCACCTCTTCCTCAACAACCTAATTCACCCAGACCACCACCGGTTTGACTAGTATCACCACCAGTTCAACCAGTATCACCACCGATTCAGCCAATATCACCACAACCTGCTCAAGCATTCCCACCACCACCCATGTCTCACTTTGTAAATAAGCCCTCTCCACTAGGGTCTATTCCTAGTGGTATACATGACCTACCCAAAAATTTGAAAACGTTTTTCCCCAATTATATGCATGGAGAATCAAGAAGTGTCGAGGAACATATACAAGCATTCAAGGATGTTTTTACTCATGCTCAGGTAGCTCAGTAGAATGTTGTATGTAGGTTGTTTCCATATTGTTTGGGAGACATGGCATACAACTGGTATCTAAATTTTCCCCAGGGGTCTATTCTAAGCTGGGAAGATTTTAAAAATTCCTTTATTAATCAATTCAAGGTCTATGTAGACCCTGTCATCTTGTATCATCAATTCGCTACCATAAGAAAGGAACATCATGAACCATTTCCATTATTCAACACTAGATTCCAAAGAATGTTCCGCAAGTTACAAGACCCTTAGTGGCTGAAAATATTGCCATTCTGGCATATTCAAGATTTGTTGATCCCTTGATTGGCCTATTCTTACAGAGAACTTTTGCTGCCAACGAGATTGACTCTTTGTCTAAATTTTATCATCTAGCCATTAAATTGCAACAACAGATAAGTCTGCAATCAGGAAGTTTAGGAGGAGCTCTCCCCCTATGGGTTATCATATGCCTAATCTACCTTTGTTCAATACAGTCCCAACGATGTCTTACTCCCAATATGGACCTATTTCTGAGTTACAAGCCTCACCTACCATGCCTTTTTTCGCTAGTGGCATTCAAGATTCTTCCCAGCAATCTCAAAACTACCAGCATCAAGGGGGAGGGTCAACTCCTGTTCATTCTCCATCTGTATGGAAGACTGTGCAAAATGAATAGACTGTTCAACTAACCAATGACGTGGAAACTCTCAAAAAGACTCTATCACAAATGCCCAATGATATGGAACAACTTAGACATAACCTCCCTCATAACCAAAATCAGAATTACCAGAATTAGGGAGGTTATAACAACCAAGGTAGTTACTCTAATTAGAACACCAAAAGGAACTTCAAGAACCAAAACTCCTCTAACCAAAATTATCAAAATCAGAACAGAGGATACAATCAGAGGTCCAAAAACAACAATAGATAGTGGAACAATAGACCCAACAACAAGGGAGTTCCCCATAATTATCAATCTGGTGAAGATAAACCACACCATTCTAATGTTGTAGATCTCAATTTCATGACTAATTGGTGTATACTACACGATACTGCAACACATTCTGAGGTCAATTGCCTAGAGATGGAAAAAATGGTGAAGATCATGCAAGCTAATTCCCACCCTCCACAAGGAAATTCCAATCAAGATGGTGGGTCAGTGAGCACGGCTATGACCTATGAGCCTATTGAGGAACAATATCAATTTCCCATACAAGGAGACAATGAACTAGAAGAAGATGTGTATGATTCCCAAGCCTTCTATTCCAAAGGTGGTCACTTCTTGAGAAATTAGAATAAGGGCCCATTCACTACATTTGCACCTCACAACAACATTGTCCCACCTAATCAAAATGCAGATAATAACCCACCACCACCAAAGGGGCCTTCTGACTCTCATAACAAGGGTAATCCACCTTCTTTTCCTAAGTATCAAGTTAGGAATGATTCAAAGTTTGATTTCATTGTAGAGCTACAGAAACAAAAGACTTCATTGTCATTCTTTGACATTATTAAGTGGTGCTCGACTCAGCGGGAAGTTGTGTTGAAAGCTCTAGAGGAGGTGGATCATTCAAAAGGAGAAGGTAAAGCAACTGCAACAAACAAGATGAATGCAACCATCTATAAAGGTAAGACCAGTACCCCACCATTCATTTTGAGTTTAAGAATCTTTGGAAAGAATCTGCACAACTATCTGTTGGACTCCGAAGCATCGGGTAGTGTTATGCCCATTTCCATTTGCAAGAAGCTAGGATTAATTTCTGCCCAGAATAATAAGAAAGTGATTCAGTTGGACAAAACTGAGGTTAATGTGGTGGGAGAACTAAAAAATATGCATGTACAGGTTGGATCGGCTCCAAGGATCCAAAATTACATAGATATCCAAGTGGCCAATATCTCAGAAACATATGGTATGCTCCTAAGTTGGGAGCTAATGAAGAGTATTGGGGGGTATTTGTCTTTGGATTTCTCTCACATGTGGCTGCCCTAGAAAGGGATAGCAACACATATTAGAATTGAGAGTGAGCCTAGACTCAAACACATGATTATTGAATATGATTCTCCCAATGAAGTAGCATACTTTGAGACTAAGATAGGAGTTTACAAGTAGGAGGAGATCATGACCTTCTCAATACTCAATCCTGATGATACACTACCTCTAGAATAGAATGACCCAATGATCTCGAACAACCAACAAGTTATAATTAAAAAATTGCAACAAGATAGGTTGGTATTGGGAGAAGAGACTTACTTGTATAGTTTGTTTCTTCCTAATTGGTGTATGGTACATTATCAGAATCATTCTGAGTTGACATGTCAACCCTGTGTAGATGTCTTAAACCATATCTTCTAGTCTCAACAAACTTGTCAAGATCAACCTCAAACACCCACCAATAAATTTCCATTTGAAGCTAACGACGCTACCATCCTCACTAGAACCAGTCTTTCTCAAGAGGAAGATCCCTCCCGATTTGAGCAGTCTCAGGTTCTATGCTCTGAGTTTCAAGAGAAGATTGAGGTATCTCAATCTTTCTCCATTACACCCACCCCGGATACTCTTCCAATAACTAAGGTATTGATAAAAAATGAATTTGATTGCAACTTGATCCAACTTTAAATATAGAAGAATCTTTAAGTGAAACTTTCCCCCAGTCACCTTTTACTCGTGATGGCCAACAACATTTTGAGCCACCACCCATCTCAAGCAAGTCATACCCTATTATCCCAAAAAAAAAAGAACTCCCAGCTAAAGATCAATTATGGATTCTTAAATTTGATGGCTCTAAATCCAAAGCAGGAAGTGGAGCAAGGATTGAACTAACTAGTCTGAAAGGGAAGACTTACTTTGCATCTTACAGGTTGCAGTTTGGCTGCACAAACAATGTGGCTAAATATGAAGCACTCGCTCGTAGAATTATGTTTTCCCATCAAAATAAGGTGACCTCTCTCATGGTAATGGGGGATTTTGAAGTAATTGTAAAGCAAGTTCGCAGCCAGTATACTTGTCATAATAAAAGATTGGTTGCATATAGAAATAGAATTTAGAATCTGATTGAAGACTTTGACGCTTTTGGTCAATCTGATTCCTAGAGAAACTAATCAGATTGTAGATGCCCTCGGTTTTACTGCTAGTACCTTGGAGCCTATGCAAGACTCCAAGTTAAAAATATTTTCAGTTGAATTAGTCTCAGTACCAGCTATCCCGGATAATGTCTAGAATTTTCAGGTTTTCGATGATGACCAGCATATATTGGCCTCCTTGGAAAGTTTGGATGTCTTCAAAGGATGAATAATTGATGAATTTGAGAGAGAACATGGAGATTGGGATTCTAAGAATGGTGACCCAAAAGGGATACTGGAGTTGAAAAGCAATATTATTCCAAAGGGGATGGTAGCTTTAGAAAGGATATTTGACTCTGACCCATGGGCTCATCAAAGGGTGCCCACAAAGAGTGATGGAGGGAAGTATGAATCTATTAATCTGACTCACTCAGTCCCTGAAAGGAATGTTCTCATAGGAAAGACTTGTCCCGAAGAAATTAAGAAGAAGATAGTTAAATTTTTGGAAGAGAACATTGCAGCCATTGCTTGAGGATATGAAGAATTAAAGACCTTTGACAGTTTAGTGATCAACATACCATACCTCTTAAGCCAAAAGCCAAGCCCTTTCATTAAAAGCAACGCGCGGTCAACGCTTTGATTGAGCCCCTGATTCAGAAGGAGGTACAAAAGCTTCTATCTACAAGAATAATTTTCCCAGTCAGACATTCTACTTGGGTTGCAAATGTAGTTCTTGTGTGCAAGAAAAGTGGTGAAATCAAGTTATGTGTTGATTTCAGGAACTTAAATAAGGCCTCTGAGAAGGATAATTACCCACTGCCTTCTCTTGATGAGGTATTACAAACATTCAATGGGTCCCAGATGATGTCATTTTTGGATGGCTATTCTAGGTATTATCAGGTGCTTGCCAATCATGAGGATAGAATGAAAACTACCTTCACCACCAAGTGGGGCAACTTTTCCTATCAGAGGATTTCATTTGACCTTATCAACACTGGAGCAACCTTTCAATGTGCAATGGACATAGCATTCAAGGATTTAACAGATAAGTGTATCATTATTTATGTGGATGACTTAACTATTTTCTCCAAGAACCGGGAAGACCATGTTGCAGATTTGGAAAAGGTCCTCAAAAAGTGTATAAGTTATGGTGTATCCCTTAATCCAAAAAATTGTGTGTTTGGAGTATCTGAAGGGAAAATCTTAGGCCACATCATATCAAAAGAAGGTATATCCATAGACCCTGATAAAGTAGAGTCCATCTTAAAGCTAACAAGGCTAGGAAGTAAGAAAGAAATGAGATCCTTTTTCGGAAGGATTAATTTTGTCAGAAAATTTATAACAAGGTTTGCAGAAATCATCAAACCCCTTAATGAGATGATGAAAAAAGATGTGAAAATAGAATGGAGCAAGGAGGTAAAATCTCCTTTCTCGCAGATTAAACAATTGATATCTAAGGCACTTGTCTTGACCAACCTAGATTATCTAAAGCCCTACTATATCTATTATTTTGCATCTGACCATTCATGTGTAGTTGTTTTAACGCAATGAAGAGGTGAGGGAGAGGAAAGACCTATTGCCTTCATGAGCTCCACATTTAAGAATGCAGAAGTTAGGTACCTACCCCTTGAGAAGTAGGAATTTGCATTAGTTCAAGCAGTAAAAAAATTCAGGCATTACCTCCTTCAGAGTCGGGTTATTACCATAGCTCCTGATCCAGCTGTGAAATCCCTCCTGATGCAAAGTGAATTGGGGGAAAGAAGAGGAAAATGGATGGCTATTTTGCAAGAGTTTGACTTAGAAATTCATCCAATGAAACTCGTCTGAGGGTAGGGTTTATCAAAGGAAATGGTGGATGTTGACAAGAATATCACATGTTAGCAGTACATTGTGCAGTCATTCACTAAGGATCCCTAGTACACAGATTTGATCTTCTTCCTCCTCAACAACAGATGCCTAGAGGGGATGAATTCTACTCATAGGAGAGCACTGAGGATGAAGAGTGCTCATTATATGCTCAAAGGGGGATCTATATACAAAAGGAACTTTCAAGTAATTTACTTGCATTGTTTTGATCAACAAGAGGCCAAGCACGCCATTGTTGAGTTTCATGGAAGACATGGTACAAAACATGGATCTACATATGCTTTGGCCCATCAAATTCTTAGATTAGGCTATTACTGGCCTTATGTGTTTCAGGATGCACACCAATGTGTTCAGACATGTCATGTATGCCAGACCTCTACACCCAGGGAAATAAATCCAGCAATGCCTTTGCAACCAGTGTATGAGGTAAGACCATTCGCTCAATGGGCACAAGGCTTTGTAGGTGTCATTAATCCAAACTCTTCTACAGGTCACAAGTTCATCTTGATTGCAACTGACTACTGCATATGCTAGACTAAGGCTCAACCCTGCAAAAATAGCACCACATAAGTGGTTATCAAGTTTCTGACTAAGAACATCACCACCAAGTTTGGAGTACCATTCGCCCTGGTATGTGATAATGGCCTTGCTTTCTTTTCAGCTGAGTTTATTCAATGGGCTTATGACCATAAGATTATTTTGAAATATTCATCTAATTAATACCCTCAGGGAAATGGAGTGGCTGAGTCCACTAATAAAAATTTGTTGGAGGTAATAAAAAAATTGTTAGAAAACAATCCTAGGGACTGGCACACCCAGTTGATATTTTCCCAATTGATATTTTCCTTATGGGTAGATCGAACTCAAATCAAAGCTACCCTAGGAAATTCACCATTTAAATTAGTCTACGGCCAAGACCCATTCTTCCCAATCCATTTACAAATACCTGTCCTCAATTTTATGCAGGAATTTTATACAAAGGATGATAGGATCGAGGTCAGACTAACCAACTTGCTCAATATGGAAGAACAGAGAGATGTTGCTTTGTAGCAGTTCTCTAAACATCAAGCTTTCGTCAAACACTAGTTTGATAAGAGGGCTAAGGTAAAGGCCTTCAAGATATCAAATCTTGTGCTACTATGGGACAAGGCTAAAGAGAAGAAGGGAGATCACCAGAATTTTGATAGACTCTGGTTGGGTCCATATCAAATAGCTGAGATACTAGGTGAGAATGCTTTCCGGTTGAGTTCCTTGACAGGAGAACCTGTTCCATTACCAGTTAATGGTCAGTTTCTTAAACATTAATTTGGCTCATAAAGGTTTTATTTTTTGAATAACTGTACTATATTGTATCATATGTAATTTTTATTTTTTTCTTCCTTTGTTTCTTTTTCTTTGTCTTCTTTTGTTTTTGTTTTATCTTTATCATTGGGGATCTTCATTTCTATCCATTCCAAGAAAAGGGGTTGTTATTCAAATTATGCTATGGGCACTAGGAGAGAAATTGATTTAGGTATTTTCAAGGAACATCTATTGAGAGATTTAATTCTAAACTCATGTCTTATGACCATTCTAATGTTGATTTGAAAAGTTATTAAGAAAAAAAGGTACATTCTGAATATCTCATGAATTATGATCGAAGTTTGTCACAAAATAGATAAACATCTTCCTAAGTAAAATGCCTATTTATTTTAGGGTGGTTGTATCTCTGATTCAAGTGAAAAATACGATTCCAAGACTTTCATGAAATTCATTGTAGTTCGCAACCCACATTTCAAATCAATTGCACCTAAGTATTGAGAAAATTTCATAAAGAGTTCCCACAAGTGAAGCCTAAGTAAAAAATAAGAGAGAAAGAGAGAAAAGGAAAACTCAATATCAAAAGGGTGAATCAATTATCTATATCGGGGCTATGGACACATGTCTGGCAGTAGATCAATGATTTTGAGAGAACTAGAGGTATCTCCATCGGGGCTATGGATGCTTGTCTAGCAGTGAATCAATGCCTAGGATTTCATTGCACAACAATTGAAGGACTCAACCTATGTAGCTTGGATCTTAGGTGTAGTTGTTCAGAAGTGGAGAAAGTGTCTATAAATAAGGATGCACCATATACGCACACACTCAGATTCATAATAGTTGATGAGCACATACATCTGAGATTCCAGCTCAACCTTATTCTGTATATATGATCTTATTCAAGTTAACATGATTCATAAACCAAAAGGTTTTGGGTCACTGGATTCTTCAGTGTCTTCAAAATGGGTAAACCATTTTTCCAGCTGAGTCACCATTTGTTATGCCTTGCATATCCACCCCATCTTTTGCCTTGGTCAAAATGGGTCCCCCTCCTTTGTTTTCTATCCTTTGTTGTTTTTCAACAAAGTTTGGGTTGTTCTTTCCTCCAACACTTTGTTTGTATTTCTTTTGTTCTATCAGAACCAGAACAAGAATGGAATTTGGAATTGAAAATTGTTTTGAGTTTCATTCCCTAACTCCTTTCTGATTCTGATCCCGCTCGTGTCTTTGTTTTTCTCTTCATTCTGTCTTGTTTTCCTTTTGTGGACCCAAAACCGGAATGGATATTAAGTTCGAGATTTATACAAAGTTCCAAACTTTGTTTCCATCTTGCCTCTGCCTCCGCCTTTTTGGTTTGTTTGTTTGGACTTTGGATTTATTTTGTTTACCTTGTCTCGATCTCGGTGTCTTCTTTTTTGTTCTTTCTTTCCTTTTCTTCATCATTGGTGAAATTGGAACTGGAACCGAAACCAAACTCGAAACTTGGAAAAAAAATTCAAACCTAGTTCTCATTCCACTTTCGCTCCTTCCTTTCTTATTTCTTTCTAACTTTACTTCGGTTGCACAATAGTTTTGTGCCTATTCCTGTCGTGATTTTGCATTCGACCTGTCGCATTAATGGCATTAATTACAAGTATCTCACACGTATGAAATTGGATTTTAACCTTAATTAAGGTTAACTCGTTGGTTATTATTGTTTAACAAGTACTATCAAACCAGAGTTGAGGTAGAGCATTTGGGAGCACGCTTCAATCGAAGGTCAAGCATTTGCACATGGATTTGCATCAAGAGCCGGCATGTTGGATTCCTTTTCGAGGTAGGTTTTATGTTCTTTTTTTATTTGTTGTTGTTCATTGTGTTTGTTTGGTCTATCATTCTTTGTGGGGTTCGTGACTCTTTTCATTCAAATCCTTGCTTGTTTGCTTTTCTTTTCTTTTCTTTTTGTTTTCCTTGTCTTCGGTTCTTTCTCTATTTTTTGTTTTTGCTTACTGTTTGTCATTTGCTTGTTTTTTTTTGCTTCACAACAGTCATTTTCACATTTTATCACACCTATAGCATTATGCCATAGGTTTTTAGGGTGTCAATCAAATTCTATGTGGTTTTATGGTGTTCTTTGATCCATTACTTTACCTACCGGTCCTTTTTCCATGTTGGCTCATTGATTTTTGGATAGGGTTAAATTATTCCGTAATTGTTTAAGTCGAAGGTTTTAATAAACTAGGGTTTTTTGCGCATCCTTGTTAGTTTTAAAATTGTTCCCTAGTTGCTATTTTTCCCCTCAGTCATATGGGGGATGGTTTGGTACTGCTATTTTAAGCCTCCTTCGCTTGTCAGGCGACCTCGTTTTTGGGCCATAATGTCATTCATTCTAATGTTGAACTTTATAATGACGTCATGTTTGTCTTAACTGAAGTTGGATGCAAGATTAATCTATTCTCGAACCTTTGTTTGCAATGGATGTCGGATCCATCTCCAAGCCCGCTTCCAATGAATTATAAATTATCAAAATATCTTTCACTCTATCGAAAGAAGAAATGGAATAGGATATAAATTCAAAACATCTTCATTGTACCAAGTCTAATTTCCATTTTGATCCAAATCTTGATTACTATTCTAACTCCATCTCTGATCCTGCTATATGGTTTGTATCGAGTTTGATTTTCATTTTGATCCCACCTGCAACAGTCTTTTAAAAGTTTTCTAGGGATGTCTTCAGCCTGGTCCCACCTTCGGTGAGTATGAAATTTTGACTAAGTGTGAAGTAAGTATATGAAATGTGAGATCTTTGACCTGGTTTTTCATACTACTTGTGGATCTAATATTGGGTTTTGTTGCAAAAATTAAAAGATGCCAGGAGCATCGGGTGAGGCTTCTCAAAGGAGTCAACCTGTAGAGACTTCAAAACCTGGAGCAAAGCCTAAAAAGGTTAAGCCAGAACAACTCCCTTATACCTTGAGGTATAAGCATCAGGGTCCTTCCATCACCACTAGTAAAGTGGATTTTAATTGTGCGGATATGACTGATACCAACCTGGGCCCATTCCATTGTGAGGAGTTTTACTTGGAAACGTTTGTTGAAGAAGTAATAGGGAGGACACAAATAATTGTTGAATCTAGTTTAGCACATATTACTGTATTTCCTCTATCATTCCAGTGTCCCAAATTAATAATGAAAGTAGCTAGATCCTACAATCCTGCTACCAAAAAATGTGTGGATTCGCAAGGCAATGTTATCATTGATCTAACTCCACAAATGTTTCAATTCATGTTCAATGTGCCCACTCCACAAAACCCTAGGCAACTCAATGAGGCAAAGGCCTTGAAAATATATAGTAATCATAAGGAGGCCAACATAACTCATCTAAACAAGAGATGGATGAGAACTGTGAAAAATTCTTTGTTTAAGCTTCCAAATCAGCCTAAAAGGGTATAATTCTATAAGCAGATTGGGGAAATTATAATGATGCTATCCAAAGTGTTTGGGAAAAGGGATGCTCTTCACTTTAAAGAATGGATCTTTCCATTCATTCAGATAATCCTAGATGGTAGGCAACAATTTGATTGGCCCATGATTGTTTCTGAAAGCAAACATAACCAAATAATTAGAGTGAGAGAAACCAAGAGTTTCTTCATGACCTCTTATGTGATTTATGCAGCAGCAAGAAGGGGCTTCTTTCTAGGTTTAAACAGATTGGGGATTTTGGGAGAAGTTGATGGATGTAATAAGGTGTGGAATCATTATGATCAGCTCACCTTGCAAACTTCTAAACTACATTACAAAAGGTTAATGACGCATTTTTATATGTCATTATTAACCAGCTTACGGGAGATGTAGGTTATAGATTGAGTTAGGAGGCCATGGCATTCATCACAAAGTGGGGTGTTGGTTTATCCAATACCCCAAGTTTACTTATTTTAGACTAGCTGGATTTGATGGTCACCCTCACCTACTCCCTAGATGCTACAACAATAGGATAGTTTTAATGGAGTTCATTTATCAAGCTTTGGGGGTTAATTCTAAATTTGGTATAAAGCACAAGCCCAGTTGTCATAAGTTCCCCATGAAGTTGGGTGAATATAGTTGTTCACACCTTGTGGGAGCCAAGGTAGTTTGCAATGAATTGATGCACCTAAACTTAGGCTTATACACTGCTAGGAAGCACTTTGATCTAAAGAAGAAAATGAACACTTTGCTTGCTTTTTTTTTTATAAACACTTCAATCTATTGGAGGAATTTTGGAGTGATCTTTAGGATGAGTATGACTTAAGGAAAATAAATTATGAAAGAATGCCTATCCCACTCATGGTGGAGTTTGGAGTGAAAGTGAGCATTCTCAAAACATTATCAGATTATGGGGAGGTATTGGATCCCCAATATGAGACACAAAATATAGGTACCAAGAACCACGATCCTGTAGATTGGGGTGCAAAGGAGACCATAGATATTAAACAGATAGCAAGGTCAGTGTTGGATAGAAGCATCCAATGGGTTGTGCTAAGAACCAAGGAACCTAGGGGTCAAATTTCCAAGAAAAGGAAAGGTGCAGGTACCACTCAAGGGTACAAGAGGACAAAAAGAAGAATGCCTCCTAAGGAGCCCTTGGAGTTCTTCCCTCCTGATATAGAAGAGTTTGAACTTGAAGTTCCTGCTCAGAATCTACCTGAAGCACATGAGGAAGAAATCCCAATAGGACCTGGGGCCTCAACATCAGTTGTAGGTGAGTCATCTACTCAACCCCCTCCTACAGAGCAGCCAAGTGAAGAAATTCCTAGAGGAATCCTCCACAAAGAAGCTGAATCATTGAAGGGAAAGGAACCTGAGGTTGAAATCCATGATGTAGAGATAGACTTTGAGGATACTTTATCAAATAAGGAGAAACTGGAGGAGACACCTCTTGATGAAATTGAGGATGTAGGAATTGAGCATGTTTTGATAGAGGAGGACCAATGGAAGCTATTTGAAGAAGCTAAGAGGGAATCAGATGCAAAGGCACAAGGTGATGCATTACTCAAATATCAAGATTCGGATGCCAAAGCACAAGCTGAAGCATTGGAAAAATAGTAGGAAATGGAAGAAAAATCCCAAAATAATACATTACTCCAACAACAACAATTAGAGGCCAAATAGAAAGCTGATGAGTTGGCCAAGCAACAACAGCAAAAGGAGTAGGAGCTTAGAATAAAAGAGGAGAATGACAAGTTAGAAATGTTGCAAAAGAGCCATGATCTTGAAGAAGAGAAGGCTAGACAAAGAAGAGAAAAGGAATCCCTTGAGGTTAAATATAAGATCATTGAAGAATCATATAAAAAAAGGGAAGAAGAAGAACGCTTACAAAAGGAAAAGGATGCTGAAGAACTTGCTAGGCAACAACAAAAGGAAAAGGAAGCATGGGACAAGCTCAAAGACTTGGAGAGATAGAGAGATAAATTGCGTGAAGAAAAGAGGTTAGAGTAAGAATGTTTGAAGAAGGAATGAGAAGATAAAAGGTTGCAGGAGTAGAAGGATAAGGAAGAGGCCGAGAGGGTTGCACAAGAGAATGCAGAAAAGGAGCAACAAAATGTGCAAAAAGTTTCTTCTTAGCCTCAAGTTACCATGTTACAACCATTATCTTCTGCTACAACTACCTCTTCCTCAGTACAAGTAGTCACTACTCCTAGTGCTCCTACATGGTTAAAGCTAGATCTCAAGAAGAAGCAGATAGCTCCACCATAGCCTCTTAATTGGTAAGAAATGATGATAGCGGATAGGATTTTATAGCTTTGAGCAAAGATACTTTTTAAGTTCATGTTTAATTTAGATACAGTTTTTATACAGTTTTATGTTGGAGTTGAACTTCTTGGATGATGTTAATGAACCATAATCATTTTGTATGCTAGTGAATTTGTTGTGCATAAATGTTTCTTATTTGATGCAAATCAATAGGGGAAACCAGATTTTAAAGATTATTTCATTAAATTATCTATGAATGGAATTATTATATGTTTGCTAATCTATATTATTGGCAATGAATGAGGAGTTTGTTTTGAATCTTGTAGTATTTTGATGAATGGTTGTGATTATTAAATTAAGCACTGTGAATGTATGCAATGGTATGGATTGTTCTGTGAGTTGCATCATGTTATGGTTTTGATTTGTTAAGAAACACTCATTGTTGAGAATATATGTCTAGATGTTAAGGAATTTTGTTCATGTTTTACTGATATGTGCCTTGATCTATCCTTTTTTTGTTTATTTAAACCCCCCTATTAAACATAGATTGATAAAATCCAATACAGTTTGTATTCCGTATCACCAACAAAGGCCCCATGAATATATAGTTGCATTGGCCAATTGAGTGACATCAAATAGTTGAGAACCAACTACCATGACCTTGGAATTTAGGCTACTATATGTTGTTTTTCTTTTTCAGGAGAAATAGAGTAGATATATTATGTTTTATGTTTTTTGTGCTATTTTGACCATCAACAAATTTGGCACTAGAAGGAGGGCCTGAAGGAACAAGTTAGCTCGGATCGGGTCATTCTCACCAGAAAAGTATGGGAGGATTATCAGATCCTCTACAAACCCTGAACCATTAGTAGAACTTCAAACCCCGGTTAGATACAAACCCCAAGCTCCTAGATTTTTTATCCCACCAGGACCTTAGAAGTTAGGCTACTATATGTTGTCTTTCTTTTTCAAGAGAAAGAGAGAAGAAATATTCAGTTTTATGTTGTTTGTGCTATTTTGACCATCAACACATCCTTCTTCCCTCCATTCCATTATTCTCCACCTACTTTTCCTCTTTTTCTCTCCTTTGTGCCCTTTATTTTTGAGAGATCACTCATACTATTTCTAGCCACCTACCCTCTCGAGAGGGAATCTCTCACTAATATCTATTTACTAACTCCATTTTTCTTCGACCGATTATGGCATGTTACCTTCTTATCCATGTACTAGTTTAATTTTTCTTCAAACAATTGAGGTATATTACCTTCTCCATATCCATGTACTAATTTCATTTTCCTTCAATCCACCACCTCCACCTTCACCTCACCAAGCACTTATATTTTATCTTCTTTGAAATTACTTTGCTACTTTTAATCAAAATGAAATTTTTAAGAGGGAAAGAATGTACACACCTAAAATTTACCTTTATATGTTAATTTCAAATGCTCCAACTCTAATTAATCAAAATTAATTAGGCCTTTTTTTTATTTTTGATATTAAAAAGCAGTAGAACTAGAGTGTTTTCCCTATAAATTAAATCTTACAAAGTCTTATTTAATGGGTAGATTCATATTAATTCTTAATCTCATCTAAATGGAATACCGATGAAGGTTAGGAGCTGCATATGAAACACTTAATGAAGGGAAAATTAAAACTCATCTGAAGTTCTAAAGATGTTGATCAAGGGAATTTCGAAGGGTTATGAAGAGTTGAAGAGAATTAGTGTTGCGATTGAAAATCATAATAAAAATGATATTGGGTTTCGTAGGTTGAGGCACTAGGGGAAATTGAACTTGCAACAAAGCTTCTAAAGGATGTTATTATGGAAGATGAAGATCCTTTCTATTTTAATTATCAAAGTCTTCATTGTAATGTCTTGCCTCTAGATGAAATGGTGTGGTGTGCTTCTACTATGTGAGGTGACTTTAGGTGAAATGGTTGAACTTGAACAAGCATATTATAACAAACTATTCAAATGAAATGCTTGCAGGTTGTGCACAAAACATATTTGTTGAAACAACTTTAGAAAATTTCAAACAATTACAATTGGCATGTGTAAAGATAACTCTACAATATTTTCTATTGTTCTTGCATCATGTGGAAATATCAGAGCTTTCAAAAAAGGTATAAATTTCCACACCTGACTGATAGGCTACATTTAGTAGTGGCCTTCACTTGCAATCTTATCTCATGCGGAAATCTGAAATTCCACAGTATAAGATGTTGATAGTAGTTATTGTGGGAGGTTTGGACAATGTTGCAGAAAAAAAAGGGGCATCGATGGACATTCATCAAAGCATGATGGATAGATTAATGTTGTTAGATGTATCTTCTTTGATAGATATGCATGCAAATATGGAAGCGTTGAGAGGGAATACCAAGCGTTTGAAAGAATGCCCAAATGGAATATCGGCACTGTGAACTTGTGATTATAGACCGAAATGCTGATGCAAAAAGGGTAAGCATAAACAATTACAAGTGTTGGAAACCACAAAGCTCCCATGCATGCCAAATAAAGAAGAAGAAAGGCACCGATCAAAGACTAAGAATTAGTTTTCGGTAAGTTCAAGTGAGTTGCCAACTCGCCTCGAAATGTCGATGCTGAGGAAAAAATCAAATGCCCATTGACACTTTCAAAGCGATTTGATAACTTCTATTATAATGCCGATAATAAGAGAGAAACTATGGCTCTTCACATTTTTCATGTAAGTTAATAACTCTTCTTAAATCACCGACAACAGAAGTGAGCTTAATCTATCTGTATTTTGATGTTTATCTAAAAAGGGCGATCACCCAGCAGTGAGGAAAAGTCATTATTATAACTACCATAGGAGCTACTGCATCAAATATATCTCATCTCATGAAGCGTAATGATTGGAGGGTATGCACAAAATGGATTTGATGAGGAGGTTTTTGAAATTCTCCAACATATCTATTTAGCCGCACTGGTAGAATTGCAAGAAACTCTAGAATCATTCACAAGATACATGAAATATCTGACAAAATGTCTCAAAGAAATGTTTCCTCATAGACCTGCATGCAATTTGTGGGAGAAAAAATGAGGTGAGCGAAATGTTTGACAAAATATCTCAAAAGGATACTGTCTTATTGGAATGTAATGATTGCATGGATATTCATGAAATGGATATGTTGAAAACGTTGAATATTTATTGCAAATCAAATGGAAATAAAATTTCAGAAATTTAAACTCATTCAAAACAATACACAAACAAAAAAAGGTCAAAATTTACAATGGTTCATCAATTTAGATACATCCACTTTCAAGTAGGGGAATTGATTTTATTAATCTTTATTTTTCGAATATATCAGCTACAACAATCTTCACCAATGCACCCGCTGAATTCACCTTTGTGTTAATTTTCTCTATTTTCAGCTTGTCTTCTTCAAGTACGTTCTGGATGAAGTGATAGTGCAACTCAATATGCTTGGTATGATTATGAAAGGCTAAGTTCTTAATTAAGTGAATAGCATTGTTTCTATCATAAAAGAGAGTGAAAATGTGTGGATCAGTGCAGGATCATGGGGGTCCAAACTAGGCCTCTAAGTGGCGATGAAAATTCAGAAAATTAGAGTTAGGTAACTTGACATAAAAATTTGAATAGGTTATTAACATAATTTGAAAAATATGTAAGAACAAAAGTTATAGAAAATTTAATGTAGTTTCTAGGTTACTAGTCCTTTTTTGGAAAAAAGTAACTCTGTTTTGCGAAAATTTGAAATTTCAATGCAATGGTACTAATTTTTCATGAAAAAAATAAGAAGCGAGTGTATGTCTGACCACCCTAAGTACAAGAAGAAAAAAAATTGAATCTTTCAATATAAGTAGAGGACAGATGTTCAGATGTTGATTTTTTTTGTATTTTTTTTCCATATAGTTAATTAGTTATTATTTTTGTATTAAGACTTTTCAGAATTATTAAAACGTTTGTGTATGGCCACCATCACTTAGTCAAAAATTTATGAAATTCAATTTTTTTTATCCTATAGTATTTGAAGCATAGAACGTGGTGCATCTTGTAGGTTCAAAAAATACCAAGTAGTTTGAAAGTTATAGAATTTTTTCAATCAACCTATCAATCAGGAATTTAGTTGTAATGTATGTAGAAAATCAATAATAATTATTTATTAAATTCAAAATAAGGCATAACTTATATTAGTGGAAAACTGACATTTTTTCTATAAACCCTTTTCGTTTCATGAAATTCGAATAAAAAAAAGTCATCAGCCACAAGGGCGAACTTCGAAAAACTAAGCAAATTTTCAAAACACATTTTTTGGTTTGACTTTCCAAGTTAAGCAATCCCGAACCAAATCTCGAACCAAATCCCAAGCCTACTGATTATATTAGAAAAAATAGATATTTGTTACTTGTATTATTTATAATACATAATATTATATATTATATAATATGTATTATATATTATGTATTATAGTATACATTATTATATTATATATTACTATATTATATATTATATTATATACTATATAGTACATATATTTTGTATAGTATATATATGAAATATGAAATATGAAATATATTTTATATATATTATATAATATATATAATACATAGTATATATTATATGTACTACATAGTATATAATAAATATTTATTGATGTGCAGTCAATTCACAAGAGAGAGAGGGAGCGAAAGGGACTTGAGAGAGAGGGGGAGAGAGAATGACCTGAGAGGGAGTGAGAGACCTAAGAGGGATGGGAAGAGAGAGTTGAGAGGGAGAGAGGTATGGAGAGAGGGGAGAGAGATATATAGTTGAGAGGGAGAGAGGGAGGGAGAGAGGGAGAGAGGGAGGGAGACCTAGAGAGAGAGACTTGAGATGGAGAGACAGAGAGGGAGGGAGAGATTCCAAGAGAGAGAGAGAGGAGGGGGCCTAAGAGAGAGGGAAAGAGAGAAAGAGAGAAATACCTGAGAGAGAGAGAGTTGAGAGGGAGAGTAGGAGGCAGAGAGGGAGAGAGTGAAAGACTTGAGAGGGAGGGAGAGGGGGAGAGAGAGAGAGACTTGAGAGGGAGAGAGTGAGGGAGAGAGGAAGCTCTGAGAGACTTGAAAGAGAGAGAGAGGGAGGGACCTAAGAGTGAGAGGGAGAGAGAGAGTTGAGATGAAGAGAGGGAGGGAGAGATAGAGAGAGGGAGAGAGAGGGAGAGGGGAGAGACCTGGGAGAGAGGGAGAGAGAGAGTTGAGAGGAAGATTATTTTCTCATGTTGGGACCCTCTAGAATAAGAAGTGATGCAACCATCAAACAAAACCATTATAACTCAATTCAACATTCATACCATTAAAACCTTCAATCTTAATAACATGTCAATATATCTTTCATGTAAAAGGTATAAAATCATCATGAATAAGAATCATTATCTTTCAACCATGATACATAAACAAGAACATTATGTACACCATAGGGGTTTGATGCAACCTTCAAACGAAATCCTTACAAGACAACAAGATACATGTTCATTATCTATTGTTCATGTGAAATATCTACAATAATCATGATCAACAAATAAGACATCACTCAATCATGATGCATGAATAAACACTATATATGAACAAACACTAAATTAATAGATTATTTAATATTTATTACTAAAACAAATATTATACTATTATATTCAAAAATTTGTTGGAAGTATGTCTTATATTGTCATTGATGTCACCATGTTGGTTTGGTACCTTGCACCAGTGCGCAGAGCAAGCTTATCTCATCCGGTATTTTGGTCCACATATTCTCTCTGGTAATCAGTATGATCTAAGGTTTTGGGAAAAGGCTTATGATTGTTGGAAGCATGTATGTATGTATTCTCAGATGTTCATATGATTGGACGGTGTGTTGGCATCAAATTTTTTGATTGCATTCAGTATTAGGTTAATCATGGTCAACCTAATAACTCAACATGAATCATGAATTATATGTGAGACCTAGCTTTGGTCCCAACCAACATGATGTTGCATGACACAGGTGAATTTTGAAAAATCTTTATATGAAGCCAACAAGCTATCATTTTGAAAATATGAATTGTATCCAATTAGGCCGACCTAATTGATGCATGTGGATATATCAGGTATATAAGCAAGATGGCTTGAAGATGGATGGAGAAAAGAAAAGGGTGTAAAGAATATGTCAAAAGGTGCGTATGTGTGTGGTAAGTGAAGTATGCGAATAGAAGTTTAATTTATGGTCCATTGTCATGCGAGCGAATACTCTGAGCATCACATAACTGAATCTGCAAATGTGCAACTTCTTAGTTCAACCCTGGCGGTTAGCCATTTTTGTTCATATTTTTGTAGGCAGTGAGCCTCCATGTTTGGATAATCAGTCCTTGTAAGCAGTAAGCTTTTTGTATTTGGCAGTGAGCCTCTTTGTAACCGGTATTGAAATAAATATATATATATATATATATATATATATATATATATATTGTGAGCAAATCCTCACCATGGTTTTTCTCTCATTGGGTTTTCCACGTAAAACATGGTGCTCTTGTGTTGTGGAATCTCATGTTTTGTTATTGCTCTTATCTGTTCTTTTCTACAAAGGAATTAGAATTATTTGTTCAATAAGTTTGTGTGGATATTGATTCACCCCCCCTCTCAGTATCCAGTTTATTCAACAAAATTCAACACTAAAAATATCCATCCAACCAAATTCTTTATAAAATATCCAACCAACAAAATTCTTTATAAAATATGCATCCAAGGTCAAATACTTTATAAAAATAAGATGATTGTCTTAATAAAGTTTTGTGGCTCTCTCTTTCATCTCTTCATTTATTTTTATGATTTCCTTTTTAGAATGGGACTATCTCCTTTCCTCTAGCCATCATTGATGCTCATCTAAGTCCACTTCTATGGACCTAACCACATCAACAACATTTTACATATTTGATGCAAAATGCCTCAATAATGGGTGAACACATTCTTCATTTTGAATAGCATTAAATTTATAATGAATGGTTCTAACATTCACATCGATTTGTTCTCGAAAGCAAGCACCATTGAATGCAGGTGGTGGAGGTGGGGGTTATGAGATGGAGTGGGTGGAGTTGGAGGGCATGGATCCATGATTTAGATATAAGTGAACCTGCATTAAATTTTTAATTTCAAAATGTAAGATACATGTTTAAAAATCCCCTTAAACCATTCAATATAAATGAAAAAATGTGTAAAGCTCATTTATGTCTAAGGCATGTAAATCAAAAATAAATAATTGTTAAAGTGATGTGAAATCTCATTTAAAAATGCATGAAATTTTTACCTTGCTACAATGTGGAAGTGTTAAGCTCCTGTAATGAAGGATTATTTTCTGCAATGTTTAAAACTGGGTTAGTAACACATGCATAAAAACCATCAAGCAATCGAATGCATAAGAGAAATAATGAAAAATGGAAGAAACTAGAAAGGTCTCACCCATTTAATACTCCATAGCTGACTTCCATTGCACCTCCTCAAGCTTATTGCTGATGATGGATGCCCTCAGATTTGTGAGCACACTCTAAAAAGGTCTAGTCCTAACAAAGCCTTTGAAGGATTTATAAAATAAACTATATGCAAAACTAGAATTTTACTTCTATTATGCAAATAGTAATGTAAGCCTAAGATGATATGAGAATGCCAAAATAATAATAGATTAAGCGATCCCAAAAATGAGATCAAGATTGTCATTTTATATAAAATGCAATCTTGAACGGACGGATGAGATGAGATACTGAGAAATGCGCTAGAATCAATGGTTAAGATTCAAAATGGCAACTCTCAATTAGGGTTAGGGTAAAATCCCCGAATGTGTGGACAAGATTTAATTTAAGAAATTAAATCAATGGTGGAGAATAAACATGACCTTGAGATGAAATTAGTAAAAATCAAAAGATAAAGATTGAACAAGAAGAAGATATTTAGAAAATCAAGTTATTTTAGAAATAACTTACTTTGTGGAGAAATGCTATTTTGAAATTAATATTTTAAATTAATTCCAAAATGATGAATTCATGTGACAGTAAATAATAATAATTTAAAATTATTTACTTGTAAAGAGGGAAGTTGTCAATTTAAATAAAATGTTTTTATTTAAATTTAGAAAGAAAATCAATAAGACAATTTAATAATTAAAATTATTCAATTGTGGAGGAAAATTAGAAAGTGGGTAATTTTAAATAAATGATTTTATTTAAAATTAGAAAGAAAGTTGGAGAGGATAATAATTAAATAAATAATAAGAATTTATTTAATTATGAGAAGACATAAATAATTAATGGCATATTAAATAAATAAATAAAGTTTATTTATTTAAATAATCATGAGGAAGTAATGATTAAATAAATTAGGATTTTACTTAATTATAGAGTGACATAAGCAATTAGCAACGTATTTAAATAATAAATATAATTTATTTATTTATTTAAATAGCCAGGAGGAATAAAAGATGTGAATTAATTAAATAATTAAGAATTATTTAATTAATAGTTGGCATTGGACTATAGGACATAATTAAATATTTTAATTATGTTGAGATGAAGTATGATATAGAAGAATGTGGTTTGCGGGTCTAGGCCATTTTTATGTGTCTACAACTCCAAATTGCCAATACTTAGTGAATCTGTATACAAAGTTAGTAAAGTTTAAACAAAACTTGTCCCAGTAGCCATAGGGAAATGGGCTATGTTAATGGGTAATAATCAATGGGTGTGCAGGAGGCTATCATACAATACGATACAATATAATAGCCTCCTGCATAGCCCATCGATTATTACCCATTATATTTGCCCATTCCCTATGCCTATTAGGACAAGTTTTGTTTGGCCAGTACTAACAATGGATCCAAATTCACTAAGTATTGGAAATTTAGAGCACTTCCAACAAGGATACTTTCTATTTTGAGAGTTGAGGAGTGTCAAAAGAATTAAAAATTTAAAAAATAAATTGTTTACAAAAGAAATACTAACTTAAGAGTAACAAAGAAAGAATTTAAGAAACATGAGAATAAGTGATAAAGAAGAAGGAAAAATAGACAAGAATGTAAGAAAATTTAAATAGATGTAGAAAGGGGGTAATGAAGGTTCAATTTTATGTTTTTTTTTCCAGTAATGAAGGTTCAATTTTTTTGTTTGATTCTTTTTTTTGTTTTCCACTAATTAGAATTTAAATTTTTTTGTAGGTTTAGATAGAAATGAAAAATTCAACAAAACTACAAAGAATGCAAAAAAGACCTAAATTAATCACTAATTAGCAAATAAAATAGAAAAAATGCAAAAAACACATACCTGGAACATGAAGGAGGTCACTGCTCAATTGGTAGTGTCATGAAAATGAGGCAACGTTCGGGTTATAAAGTCCTCATCAAAATGGATATCTGTTATAAACAGATATCCATTTCGTAACATATTGATATATTCTCATGATGCTTCAAATCCAATGCAATTAATAACGGTTACCCATTTATAACGGATATCTATTATAAATAGATATTTGTTTACTATATAATAAATTTATTATATATAAATATACTATAATATATTTCATATATACTATATATTATATAATATATAGTATATATGAAATATATTATAGTATATATAATATATAATATATACTATGATATATATAATTTATATTCTATATATTGTATATATATTAAATATATTATATATTATATAATATATATTATATTTAGTCTCCCATTGAAAATGAGGCAGGGTTCGGCCTATAAAGTCCTCAACAAAAGGGATATCCATTTATAACAGACATCTATTATAAATGGATATGTATCTATTACAAAAGGATATTCATCTTGTAACAACATATTGATATATTCTCATGAGGCTTCAAATCTTATGCAAGAGCACTCGGGTCCACAAGCGATCAGCATCAACCAAAAAAATTTGGTTTGATTTTATTGTTTTTCTTTCGCTTTTTTTTTTTTTTAGGCAATTCAATTCTTTTTCAGTGGTCATGGGCGAAGAGATGGGATGACATTTTTCCAAACATCATATCATAGTGACTTTCACATTTGCAATCATCATCCTCTCAAATTGTTTATTTTATCAATTAATTGCAAGAAATAAATAAATGGTTATATTTTCATGTTTCTTTTGACATAAAGAAATCTAAAAGGCCATTTTGGAATTGGAAGATTCAAAACTTCAAACAACAAAGGGAATGTGAAGAGGCATCAAAGATGGAACAATAAAAGTTCAAATTTGTGAGAGAATGAGGCACGCCAGATTGAGAAGGGAGAGACCCACACTATAGCTCCAATGTGTAGCTGGATTAACAAGTAACATTCTTTGTTATGCGAAAATAAGACATCATGGGTGTATAATAAGTTGGAGATCAATCCATAGATGAATGAGCTTTGGTAGGCGCGCACTTGAGGAGAGAGTATGTTTGTTGTAGATTCTTCAAGATTCTAGTCAAAGACATTTACTTTAATGGAGCAGAGCAAATAAATATGTAAATTT
Source organism: Sequoiadendron giganteum (assembly GCA_007115665.2). Taxonomy (NCBI): domain Eukaryota; kingdom Viridiplantae; phylum Streptophyta; class Pinopsida; order Cupressales; family Cupressaceae; genus Sequoiadendron; species Sequoiadendron giganteum. The sequence continues at coordinate 366,658,626 of CM021109.1, forward strand.
CAAAAGAGGCTCGTGGAAAAGGAAGGAAAAACCAAAGGATAGGAGAAGGTAGATGAAAGTGTAAGCATTGAATTTGTAAGTATCAGAAACTCACATTTAAGTGTAACAGTCATGCCATTGAGGATGGGAGAGTCAATTTTTATAGCTGCAATTTAATGAGGTAAATGTGAATAATGCCCAACTTAGTATATTGATACAATGAATGTGTGGATATGTTTAGCATGAGAATATTTGGGAAACATTGATGAATGTGGATAAAGAAAAAGGCACAATATTACTTTAGCATAGCAGGAAATTTTAATTTCCACGATGGGCCTCATATTAGGGATTGATATGATATGCATGGGACATTGAGGAAGCAACAAATACGAGGGGAATGGTGTGACATAGGTGCCAGCATATTGGAGGTTTGGATCTACAGATATAAGACTACAAGCATATGAATATTAGCAAGGTCATGACAAGAGAATAAAGGAGATGGCAAGGGAAATTTTAAATAGTCTAAAATTTGACAGAAGTTTAGTAGTGAGAAGATTGTGGGAGTGTAGGGACAAGCCAGAGATGGCTTCTTGAAATGAATGAAGATCAGATCAGTGGGAAAGTAGGTAGAGGTTGCATGTATCAGGAAGGTCGAGCCTGGTGGAGAGGCAATGATTTCATATTGGTGCCAATCGAGATGTGTAAATGAGATAGAAATGCATAAAATATAGTTCTAGAAGATGAGTATTAGACTAGCGCTAGGGAGATGAAGAGGTGGATAGAAGATGGAGGCAATGGATTTTCCCAAAAAGTGTAATTGTTTATCTTTTGTCTATTTTATGAGAGTATAAATAAAGTTATTGGTTTATTTTCTAAATTTGGCATTGTGTGGTGCAATCGTAATTCATTTTAAATCGACACCAAAATTCAATGATTTATGAAGTCAATCGTGTTACTAAATCTATGTAATTTGAGTTTTTGTGGTTTTGAGTTAAGAGTGTGGTTTCTTCTTCATCAAGTGCTATCAGAGTAGGCAGTTCGCACCAAGAGATACAGGTGAAGAGGGAAGTGAGAAGAGATTTTGAGGGCACAAGCAAATCGTTGAACATGAGGTAGCTTGTGATGGAACCTATGGATAGTAGAAGTGTGAGTGAAGTTCAAAAGTATCGTTACAGATATAGAGTGTCTTGGCGGTTGAGGGCTGGAAGGTGTAGAATTGGAAGCGCAAGTGAGAAGCTAAAAACAATCATTGCAAGTGAGTTTTGTACCAAATGATTGAGAGTGAAAGCGTAGAGGAAAGTGTAGTGTGATGGAAAATTACAACAAACAAAGTGGAATCTTCATGAGATCGAGGTACAATTGCAGCATGAAGGTTGCAAGGGCAGAGTTACAAAGAAAGTGGAGAGAGAAATGAAATGGTTGTCTTAAGGTGAAGAAAAAAAAAAGATAGTCATTAGATAGTGTGTATCAACTTGCAGGTTGTGAATTTTAATGTTTTTCCAAGAGGTGACCAAAAGAGGAATGTGAGAGGTCACTTGTAGAGTGGAGAGGAAGTACTTGGAAAAGGAGGTCAGGTTTTTAGTAGAGGCTCTCGTTGGAGATTGTTTGCAGTCTTGAAGGGTGGTTCTATCACTTGACTCCTTTGTGATCCCATGCTCACAAATTTCTTACCCAACATATTTGATGCAGGAGCACTCGGGTCCACAATCGATCAGCATCAACCAAAAAAAATCGGTTTTATTTTATTGTTTTTCTTTCGCTTTTCATTTTTCTATGGGAAATTCAATTCTATTTCGGTGTTCATGGGCGAAGATATGGGATGGAATTTTTCCAAACATCATATCATAGTGACTCTCACATTTACAATCATCATCCTCTCAAATTATTTATTTTACCATTTAATTGCAAGAAATAAATAAATGGTTATATTTTCATGTTTCTTTTGACATAAAGAAATATGAAAGGCCATTTTGGAATTGGAAGAGTCAAAAGTTCAAACAACAAAGGGAATGTGAAGAGGCATCATATATGGAACAATAAAAGTTTAGATTTGTGAGAGAATGAGGTGTACCATATTGAGAAGGGAGACCCATGCCATAGCTCCAATGTGTAGCTGGATTAACAAGTAACATTCTTTGCTATGAGAAAATAAGACATCGTGGGTGTATAATAAGTTGGAGATCAATCCATAGATGAATAAGCTTTGGCAGGAACACACTTGAGGAGAGAGTATGTTTGTTGTAGATTCTTCAAGATGCTAGTTAAATAGATTTAATTTTAATGGAGAAGAGCAAATAAATATGCAGATTTCAAAAGAGTTTTGTGGCAAAGGAAGGCAAAACCAAAGGATAGGAGAAGGTAGATGAAAGTGTAAGTGTTGAATTTGTAAGTATCAAAAACCCACGTTTCAATGTAACACTCATGCCATTGCGGATGGGAGAGTCAATTTTTGTAGCAGCAATTTAAGGAGGTAAATGTGAATAATTCCCAACTCAATATATTAATGAATGTGTGGATATGTTTAGCATGAGAATGATTTGTGAAACAGTGATGAATGTGGATAAATAAAAAAGGCACAATATTACCTTAGCATAACAGGGAATTTTAATTCCCACGATGGGCCTCATATTAGGGATTTATATGATATGCATAGGAAATTGAGGAGGCAGAAAATATGAGGGGAATGGTGTGACACAGGTTCCAACATATTGGAAGTTTGGATTTGTAGATATAAGACTAGAAGCATATAAAGATTAGCAAGGTCGCGATAGGAGAATAAAGGAGATGGTAGGGGAAATTTTAAATAGTCTGAAATTTGACAAAAGTTTAGTAGTGAGAAGATCATGGGAGCGTAGGTACAAGCTAGAGATGGCTTCTTGAAATGAATAAAGAGCGGACCAGTGGGAATGTAGGCAAAATTTGCATGTATCAAGAAGGTTGAGGCTAGTGGAGAGGCAATGATTTCATCTTGGTGTCAACTGAGATGTTTAAATGTGATAGAAATGCATAAAAGATAGTTCCAGAGGATGAGTATTAGACCAGTGCTAGGGAAATGAAGAGGTGGATAGAAGATGGAGGCAATGGATTTTCCCAAAAAGTGTAATTGTTTATCTTTTCTCTATTTTATGAGAGTATAAATAATTTATTGGTTTATTTTCTAAATTGGGCATTGTGTGGTTCAATCGTAATTGATTTTAAATCGACACCAGAATTTGTCGATTTATGAAGTTAATCATGTTACTGAATCTCTGTAATCTGAGTTTTTATGGTTTTGAGTTGAGAGTGTGGTTTTGTCTTCATCAAAATCCAAAACATTTAATAATGGATATCTATTTTCTATATAGTAAATTTATTGTATATAAATATACTATAATATATTTCATATATACTATAAATTCTATAATATTTATTATATAATATATATTATATAGTAAATATTTTATATAATTTACAATTATATATAATTTATATTCTATATATTGTATATATTATATAATATATTATATATTATATAATATATAATACATAGTCTCCCTTTGAAGTCTCCATCTCCCTCTCAGATCTTTAATATATATATACATAATTATTATATATTAAAGAGATGGAGAGAGAAAGACTTGAAAGTGAAAGAAGGAGAGAGAGAAAGACCTGAGAGGGAGAGAGGGAGGGTGAGGGAGAGTGGGAGAGAGGGAGAGAGAGAGAGAGGGAGAGTGGGAGAGAGAGAGGGAG